>CM041776.1:269177229-269657655 GCA_023374045.1 Limonium bicolor
ATCTTAAGCAAGTCATAAGCCTTAAGCACCACACACCTCCCTTAGAGAGCATGTTCATATTTTTAGGCCAATGCACAAGTTCTCAATCGCTTTTATGTTTATTAATTTCTACAATCACATTTTTACATTTTAGAATAGGTTCTAGTCCCTAGATGCACCCATATTTCATTTACTATTTACATTTTTGGAATAGGTTCCTATTCCTAGATGCACCCGAGTTTCATTTGCACTTTTTCATTTTTGGAATAGTTTTCGATCCCTAGATGCACCTGGGTTTCATTTTTCCTTCACACTATACCTTTGCATCAAACATCATTAAACACATCATTAACACATCATCAAACACATTGCATTATTTGCATGATGGGTTTCTGACACCTGTTTAGTCTGGCAGGTTGGCGGGGAAATAGCAATAAGTCCTTCTTTTTATGTCAACTTTGTAGGGAGTAATAGCTAGTGGGCAATAACAATATGTCCCCTTTGTATACTAGGAGTTATCCCAGCTCACCGGTTAGGGGAAAAAGGAAATAAGTCCACATTGAGTCCAACCAGGAGCGTTTTGGAACAGGTTTCAGTCCCCAGAAGCATCCGAGTCATCCCTTTTCGCATGGAGGGGCTTCGGTCCCCAAAAGCATCCAAGTCATCCTTTTTTCATGGACGGGTTCGGTCCCTAAAAGCATCGGAGTCATCCTTTTTGCATGAACGGGTTTCGGACCCATAAGCATCCGAGTCATCCTTTTGCATGGAAGGGTTTCGGTCCCAGAAGTATCCGATTCATCCTTTTTGCATGGACAAGTTTCAATCCCCAAAAGCATCCAAGTCATCCTTTTTGCATGAATGAGTTTTGGCCCCCAAAAGCATCTGAGTCATCCTTTTTGCATGGACGAGTCTCGGTCCCTAAAAGCATCCGAGTCATCCTTTTTGCATGGAAGGGTTTCGGTCCCTATAAGCATCTGAATCACATCACATTTCAACCGGGACAGGTACAGGCCCCTAGAAATGCGTGCGAACAACTATCATCACACGGACAGGTCCAGACCCCAAGAAGTAAGTGGGTATGTCAATTGTTTTCACATTTAGGTGGTCGACGCCTTCAAATAGCCTAAAAACTTCCAGAACCTTCTCTCAAGTAGCCAACGCCTTAGAATAGCTCAGCACAACTAAGTGATATTTGGCGAAAGGTCAAGGTAGAGAACAGAAACTTCAAGGTCGGCTAAATTTTGGGATGTCACTCAAGCATCAACTACTCTTTTCATCTTCATTACAAAGTTTAGTTGACGGGAGGTAATCTTTTATACCCAAATTGTGACCCTCGAGAAAGGCCTTAGTGTGCAAAGGCGAAGGCAAGGGTAATATGGTCACATTGCAAAGTCGAGATTTTCTAAGGATATTCTCGGGACTTTCTAGTTTCATATGACTTGTTTATCATCTCAAAATACTCTCAAATATCATAGTCATAATGAAAGCATTTCACAATTTTCATACAATTTTATTCTAGAAATATAGCTTTTAATTTATATTATAAGCTAATTTCCTTAATAATTAACATATGGAATTGCCTTTAAATAGAAAGAAATGACTCCACACATTAAAATAAAATTGTCACATGGTTAAAATGGCTACACATAGTCGTAAACCTGGCAAATTTTATTTGAAGCATGAACCCAAATTTTTAAAGAGAAATTCAATCATTCTCAAAATTTTCTCTCTCCTCTGGAAAATACCCAAATCAAGTCAACATGTCATGAAATTTTAACACATGATAGGAGGTGGTATTTAGAGAATAACTCCTTTATATTTTGAAATTTAAAATTTTCAATAATTAGTTTTGAATTATGAAAGGTGCCAGATTGTAACATTTTTACAAAATCGGGTATTTATCACGATTCCAACTCTGAAAACTCCTAGGGAATTTGAATTTTTTGACTGGCCACGGACGTCGGAAATTTACATCTTTTACAAGGTGGTGAGACAAGAGAGAGCAGCCCTCCCGCCCAGGCAGGGAAAGGGGATCCCCTGTTACTTCGAACGGGTTTGGAACTTTCTGTTTAATTTGGTAGATTAGGGTTCAAGGTCACAAACATTAGGTCCGTGGTCACAGACGGTAGTGAATTTTAACCTAGTCCGGCTCCCGAAACCCCGAAACCCTAGTTTAGGTTAGTTTAATTTTCACATTTAATTTCTGTCAAAAAATGTCAAAAAACCTAAAAATATAGAAGCTTGCACACTTGGGTTAACCAACTATATAATAAACCTTTAATGACATAAGTCGAGGAAATAGATTCGAAGGGTAATAAAAGTAATTCAAACCTGGAAAATCTTTTACCAAGCCCCTAAACCTGAACTCATACTTTTCCAAGTTTACTTAGGTTAAAACTTAGATGACGACTCATAATAGGTTATAGTGGGCTAACTTAGGTTATAATAGCTATCGTTTATAACATAGTTGTTAAGCTTATGTTATAAGTGGACCTAGAACGTAATCAAACCATAATCAACATAAGATAAGGTTCAAAAAACCGGGCGCACAAGGTTGTGAATGGTAGTATAGTGGATCGAGTGTCACGCGGTGAGTGGATGTGTTTTGTCGTTCCGCATGAGCGTGGAATCTATTCAGCGTATTATTAGTTTAGTAATGTACATAAATATATACATAGAAAGTGAAGTAAGTTTTGAGGTTTTTGTGATTTTGGTTGATAAAAGGAAGGAAATAAAAAATAAAACTAAGCTAACTAACTAAGATAGATGGTCCTCGGGATGGATCTTTGTCCTTTTCACCGTTAACCACCAATTGTTGATTCATTAAACAACAGGAACACTTATTAACTGATAGCCAAATCATGGTCATACTAATCCTAACCAATTGAGTCGGAACTCGACAGATCATCCAAGTACTGGATCAATTGATAGCATTAAGCACAAGTTTCCCCAAGTTGCAATGAAATCTATCTCATAATCACTTTGACAAATTACATGGTTTAGTTCCCTTGGTCTAGGTTTCTATCTCAAGATCTTATGTTAATAAACACACTACTAATGCTAAATTAATCGGCAACCTAGAACTTTTCCCAAGATCTAATATTGACAAATTCAGAGCAAAAACCAACCATTCAACACAAAGATAACAAATTAAGCAAGACCCTAAGCAAATCTCCAAAATAAGTTGACATGATTAAGAGCTATAAATGCTCAAAAATCATTATACATTAAGACCAAGAACTACAATAAAGCTACAAAAGAGTTCAATAATCAACAATGAAGTTTTAGGGATTTGGGGGGCAAATCCCCATCCCATGTATAAGGAGGTTATTCCTTTATTAGAGCACAAATAAGAGAAAGGGAAGAAGAAATAATCATGAGAGGTTGAAGATGAGCTTCTATGGAAGAGGAGCTTCTTCTCTTTTTCCTCTTCTTTATTCTATTCTTTTATCTTATTTTCTGTGTTATTTGCCCTCCCTCACTTTTCTCTCTTCTCCCTTTTAATCTGCATAATTTTCTGGATTTGGCGAGGTGTCCAGGCCTGCGTTTGGGTATGAAGACCCAGACCAAACATCGTAGTGCGTTTCTAGACACTCTTTTCTTGCGTCCGGACCAGCTACCCCGTACGCTCTCTAAACTCTAGTTCGGGTATGTGTACTCGAACTACACTCAAAGGTTGGCAGACGGCCCCGGTCATTTCGTTAAATGGTCAGTAGCTTCATCCAGAGTTTGTCAACACATGTTTGAAGTTATAGTTTAGAGCAAACTCCTTCGTTTTGGCTCCCATTTTAGATCCGCTTGCTCCCATGCGTTCCTCCTTTTGTCTACTTTGCTATTAGCTTAGTTATCCTTATGCTCAATAAATGTGTAAGAACGCCAATAAAACAAAAACCTAAAGGAAAACTAAATAAAGTGAAGAAATTAGCGTGTTTAAACATTGATAAAGTACATGAAATAAACCCCTAATACATGCTCATTTATACAATTATACATGGACAAGGTCCAAGATTTTATTTTGCTTCACATCCAGCAAGGACCTTTTGTGGTTGGTGTGTTACGGACTTGAGATGGATAGTTGCATTGTTTTCTTTACAAATTGGGACTGCAAGGGGATTGAATTCTTAGGGTGCATTTCACGATGATTCCCCCTCACTAACTTGGGATTGATTTATGATGGTACATATCTGCGATTGGGAGTAGCTAGGAGGGTTGATAGATATATTTTTTGTTGCTAGTCTAAAGAAATTCATGATGCTTAGATAATCAGTCTTTATGTAGTTAGTTGTTTAAGTTTCGGATTGCTCATGCAACTTCCATGGTGGAATATGTTGGGAATAGCAGTTAGATATTCAAGTATACTTTGTTTCTATGGTGTCCAATATCAATTTGTGGTTGTTGGTTGTTATCTTAGTCTGTATCTTGAACTCTAAGTTATCTTGATTCTAATAAAGTAATAGTTGTTTGTTTAAAAAAAAACTCATATCACTATCTCAAATAAAAGATGTATAGATATGAACAAGTTAGCTATATATATCTACATGTAATTAAGTTTTTCCCAACTGTTCTTGTCTTTTCAAATGTACCTTTATTTCACCTATGCGGTGCCAAAATGATGGTAGCATGTATCATAATTCGTTTACGAAACAAGTGGTGTATTAGATTAGATAGAGATTCAAGCCTAAGAGGAACTAGCAGAAAAGCAAGAGTGAATGCTCCCCGAACTAGGTAAGGACTTATCCAAGGAAACCACTTAGAGAAACCAGTTTTCTCATGGGGAGTTGCATAGTAGCATAAATCCAGCCAAAGGTTACCATGCTCAAGGTGAGCGAAGAACTAAAGAGCAAACATTAGCAGAGAGGGCAAGACGCCAAGACACTATTAAACAAGACTAGGTAAGACATGACAAACAAAACTGGATGATGAACATAAGCTAGATACATAACAGAGCTAGACATAGGACCTAGATCAACCTCGGATAGAGCCATCATATAGCAAACCAACTGAAACCACTAGATGAGGGCCAGTAACCGGTGAAAAAAGGTGTGGGACCCAAATCTTCGAGCTCAAAGATGGTGAGGACCTGGATTACGATGAAGTGGCCTAGCCAATCGGGTTGTGTGGGCCAGCCCTTCTCGAGCTCTTCATGGATCGAAAGATCAACCACTAGCTTTGGGATCTGTTTACACTTTTTAGAGTTTGGTCCCCCTACATCAGGTGTATGTCTAGCCAGACAGCGCTTCCTTCTGACAGTAAACGCTGAAGGCTCCTCCATCTTTAGTCTCACGGAGAATCCATTGGAGCTCAAGGGGCTCTTAGGCTTTGAGGAAGGCCCCTTATTAGAGCTCAGATTTCAGGAACTAGCAACAGAGTTGCTAGCTGGGCCCATAGCCCCAATCTGCCCCTGCTTTAAACACCTCATCCATTCTAGGATTGGTCCAGCTAGGTTCAACTGGCGGGGATCTTTTCACCAACCCACACGCATGCTTCCATGCTTCACTGTTTTCCTTGTCAGCGGATAGGGAACCAGATTTGAAGCCAAGACCCGAAGCCATGACCCATAACGACACCCCCTCTACATCCCTCTAATTATAGCACTTCTTGGTTGGATGTATGAACAAGCCACAACAAAAGCATATTGCTGGCATCCTTTACTATGTAACCCAAAGGATAGTGTCCTTCCCTTCAAAAGAAACCATGACAGACCTTAGGACTGGTTTGAGGATATCAAGAAAGACCTTGATCCTCATGAAGTCTCCACCAACTCGCTCCTCTTCCTCACCGTACTCTAGGAAGCATCCGAATTGATTGCCTAGTCACTTGGCAAATTCCTTGTGCTAGGGACTTCATGAACCCTGACCACACATGGGAACCATGGTAAAATCATGGTTGCATGGTGCCTTCCTCTTGTCAATTCGTTGGGAGACAAGCAAAATGCCTTTGCAGCACCATGGCCCCGATGTAGAACTACATGCACCAGATCCAGCCTTTAGAACTCGAAAAGTATGAGGGTCTTCTCAATAGTACGAATCTTGAAATCACCATCGAATTGTGAGGCTCTACCCAGGGTGTGCTCCATTATGTGAATATCTACCCTTTTGAAGGAGAACAATTTGCAGAGCAGGCATCGAGCAAAGGGGATGCCTGATCTGATCATCCAGGCTTTTCGCAATTTGCATGTGGTGGCAAGCTCTTCATCCTTTGTAAGTGAGAGTCCGCGCACCGGGAGGAGAGATCTTTCATAGATGAGTGGAAGTTCTCATTTGCCATTGCTTAAGGAACAAAAAAAGAATAGAATGTGGACACCAAAGAGAGGTGGGCTGGAGGGTAAAGACACGCATACCAAATGGAGAATAGCCAAAGACAAGCAGAAGAGGTAAATGTGAGAATTGAAACATAACAGATAAAAAGTGGATGAACAAGTGAAAAGAGACCAATAGACTAATGTCAGTGCTCTGTCGAAGGGAGGCCTTTAACATGTTGTTTTTTAAAAGTAATCATTGTATTAAGCTGAGCAAAGAAGCGTACATATTCCGGAATGTCATCCGGACCCCATGAGCAAAGTTGTTAAGAGCAACGTGCATGGTTAGAAAGTGAATGCGCCGACATGTTATCTAGTCTAGATATGTAAGACCATTGAACATCGTTAAATGTAGTAATATGCTTAGATAATCAATGAAGGATATCCAAAGTCAACTGTGGTAGTGTGGAATTGGCACCAGTACTAAGATAGTCCGAGATTGATTTGCAATCCATCAAAAATCATATATGTGTAATCCCCATCGATAGTGCAACCTGAATTCCTGCTTCCACTGCCAAAGCTTTTGCATCTGTAGGATTATACACTCCCCTTTGTCCATTGATTCCAGCAAGCATTAAGATGTTGTGATGTTAGCCAACATAGCCATAGCCCAAACGGCCTTCCCGATCAACACTTGCATCAACTATTAGTTCAAACCAATCTGGATAAAGTTCACGATGCCTTTGTAATGCTGTAGTGGATGTCGGAGCAAAGGAAGTAGAACGTTGGACAAAGCTATCTGCTTGACACCAACCATGAGCAAAACTGTGTGTGCGGCCGAAAGTGAATTCACATCGGGCATACCACAAACGCTAGAGAAGTTCCACAATTGTTTGAAGACAAGGCTTTTCATACTCCAGACATGGATGGAGGAACCAATCCTTCAGTCCTTGGTCAGTATTAATTGATTGCGGTGGAGATAGGTGCAGCATGTACCAATATTGAGACACGTGAGAACAAGTAACAAAAGCATGAAGTAAAGTCCCGCTTACCACATTCCTTACATCACATCACCGCCTTTGATGCGATCGAAGATTACTGTTTTTGTTGGAATAAATCCTGCTAGGATTTTCCATCCGAATAATTTGATCCTAGGGGATAACTCAGTAGACCACAAACGTTTACATGCCTTACCAAGAACTGGAGAAGAAGAGCTACACATAGTCTTGTTGTGACGAGCTTGTAAATCCGCATGGTAAGCAGTTTTAACCGTGTAGAACCATTTATCAGCTTGTGGGTATTGAGAATTATTAGGTAGGGTAGTTGGGAGTGGAATATCCAAGATAAGTGCCATATCATCTGGGGGAAACCATGCACGTATGAGTTTGACATTCCATGTTGAATCAGAATTAATAAGTGTGGCCACTGAGGCATATTGGCGAATGGTGGGTGGGATTAACCAAACAAAAGGCTGACCCCTCAATTGTGTGTTATCCAGTGATCAGTAATTCTTGTGGTTGTACCAGAAAGAATTTCCTTCCTTGCGCCTAGCTCAATCAGATCGCAAACACTAAGCAAAGCCTTCTAAAGAGGACTAGCAACAGGAGCTTGCATAAGGGGGCACGAGTAAGATATTTTGCAGTAAAGAATTTGGACAGCAATGTAGAAGGTTGTGTGAGGATTCGCCATAATTGTTTAGCAAGAAGTGCTCGATTGAAACACCTTAAATCGTGAAAACCCAAGCCTCCTACGTCTGTTGATTTGCACAAATATTCCCACTTCTGCCAGTGTATGGTAGTCTGTGTTGTGGAACTCCCCCACCAAAACCTTGCTATTAATTGTTGTATTTATTTAAGCAAGCTACGGGGTAAGAGAAAAACCGACATGATATATGCGGGAATGGATTATAGGATTGATTTTATCAACACTGTCCTTCCAGCTTGGGAAACCTTATGACTCCAATATTGGATGCATTTTCTAACTCTATCCTTGATATAACTGAATATGGATGTGCGATTCTTGCCCAGTGAACTTGGGAAGCCGAGATAAAGGCCAAAGTTTGTAACTTCACGTGTGCCTAAGATATGAGACACACTAATCTTGATCAGACGTGCAAGATTCCTGGAAAACATAACTCCTGACTTGTCCAAATTAATGCACTGGCCCGATGATTGTTTAAATTCTTCTAGTGTTTCACAAAGAACTGATGCATTCTGATCTGTGGCTGCCCCGAGGATAACACAATCATCTGCGAAAAGTAAACTAGTAATTAGAGCAGGAAGATTGTGCTTTTGATAACCTTTATAGAGACCCACATCATGAGCTAGATTAAGTGATGAGCTCAAAACTTCCATACAACAGATGTAATAGGAATGGTGACTGGGGGTCCCCTTGCCTTACACCTCTGTGTGGGTGAAAAACTGGGCCTGGATGACCATTAATAAGGACTGAAGATGTAACAGTTGTAATACATTTGTGGACTAAAGCTATCCAAGAAGGATGAAAACCCATACTGGATAGAACCTGAATTATAAATGACCATTCAAGTTTGTCGAAAGCTTTGGACATATCCACTTTGAAAGCAAAATGACCGCGTAGCTTGGCTTTGGTAGTTCGCATTTCATGTAATATTTCATTACCATGATTTGATCTGATATAAGCCGGTCTCTCAAAAAGCTGCCTGATTTTCTTAAATTACATAGGGCATAACTGAAGTAATACGATTAACTAAGACTTTGGAAATAACTCGGTATATGGTATTACATAATGAAATAGGCCTGTAGTTCTTAATAGAGATAACTGAAGATTTCTTAGGAATAAGAGCAACATGGGTGTGATTGATATCCAAAGGTAAAGCCTCTGTGTTTAAAAATGCAAGGGCAGTATGCAAGAAATCCTCCCCTACAACCGGCCAAAAAGCATGAAGAAAATGGCCATTTATACCATCTAGGACTGGCGCTTTACCAGGGTGCAACTGATTGAATGCCTGTATAACCTCCTCCCGAGTATAAGGCAAGCCCATGGAATCGTAACTGGATTGTGGAACTCTTCCTTCAACACAAGATAGAAGATGTTGATTGGGTTGTGGCATAGTGGATGTGAATAAGTTAACAAAGAAGGAACGGGTTACGTGCTCAATTCCATTCGAGGAGGATGTGGGGCAAGAGAATCAGAATATAGTGAGTGAATTGCATTATACCTAGATCGCATGGTGTGTCTGGCAAAGAAAAAGGTTGAGTTCTTATCCCCAGCAAGTAGCCAAGATTGACGGGCTCGTTGATGTAATCGTTGTTCCTCCTTTAATAACAAAGAGTCTAAAAAGTGGCATAGAATCTTCCATCTGTCAAGGTGTGCCTGAGTGGCTGGTGCAGAAGCAATGACGTCAATGTCTTTCTTGGTCTGTGCAATCAACTTCCTCTCAATCCAGATTTGTTTTGTACCCCATTTGCGTAAACATTCACCACAAAGCTTTACCTTGGACATATAATCAGTGCTATGATTTTGCCCAGACAGTGTGTGCAGTTTGTTTACAGAAAGGATGGTCAATCCAGTAATTCTCGAATTTAAAAGGTTTGGGGCCGCATTTTGTTGAAGGATAAAACACCAACTTTATGGGCTTATGGTTTGATCTGGCCCAAGGAAGATGTATGTTGTGCGCAGAGGGAAATTGGTGCAGCCATTGATCATTGCAAAGAAACCTATTTAATCTACGTTTTACATTAAGGTGCATGCGTGCTCTGTTAGTGTAAATAAACTGCGAACCTTTGTATCCCAGATCCTGTAGATGACACTCATTGAGGCATTGATGAAAGGCAAGCATGGCAGATCTTTGTGGGGTTCCTCTACCCTTGTGTTCTGAATCACACAAGATTTGATTAAAATCACCACCTAAAATCCAAGGACCAGACCATTGCACATTCAAGTAATGTATCCATGTTTTCCATTTCAAGTTGTGTTCTGACCAACCGTACACCCCCGTAATTCTTCATCTTAAACCCGCAGGAGCCAAAATAAGGCAATCTACATGCCGACTAGAAAAGAAAAGCAAAGTTACATCATATTTTGGATCCAAAAGAAAGCCACACCAGCCTTTCTACCTACGCTATCCCCAGCAACCCAACGAAATTGTCTAAACTTAGCAACTACTCGCTTCATCTCAAAAGAAGACAACTTGGTTTTTGCTAAAAACAAAAAGGTAGGACACTCCGTCATTACCAACTCCCTAACTTAACGAACTGCCGCAGCTAAACCAAGCCCACGACAGTTTGCCACTACAAATGACATTATGTTGGGCAACCCTGGGCTTCCCCTAGAGCCGCCTGAGATGATCCACCGAATTCCTCACCCTTGCCCTTCTTATAAACCTCATCCATATTAGCAAGCTCACGGAGCTGAGCCTTTGTTGAAGATGTAGGAACAACATCTATCTTACACTTCCTCCCATTAGTGGAAACAGGAGAAGCAGGAAGACCACTAGCTTGATCAGTAGTAACCGCAGTACCAGCATCCAGAAGAACATCAGTAGTAATATGCTGAACAAATTGAGTAGGGGGACCTGGTGGAATTTCCCCTTCCTCCAGAGCATCAGTTTGAGTCTCCTCTACTCCTTCTGCAGCAGCCAGATCCATTTTTTCATCAGTTGCGTTATGTGGAACAGAAGCAGGGGCAAGAGGCGGAGTACGCATCTCTAAACAATCGACATCAGCCTCTGGTACATCATGTTTTGGGCGACCTGTACTAGAAAAACCTGCCTTAAGCCATAGCTCGTGGTTGAGTTCATCACAGGTAGCTTCAATTCTATAAGGGCAGTCTCAGACAACATGCGGAAATCACCCACAGAGGAAACACAAGTTGGAAGACACTCATAGGTTTGGCGAAGTATAGTAGGTTTCCCCCAATAGAAATCTTAACGAAACACAAAAGGTTGGGTGGGGTCGTGTTTAACTTTGATACGCATGAAAGAACCTGGTTGTCTTCGATCAAGAGCCATGTATTCGAGAAAGATACCAATACGGTCTCCAATTCTTCAAGCAAAAGTAGGTCATGAAGTATAGCGGGACATCATGCAGACGAACCCAAAAAGGCGCCCAGCGAAACTCATGTTCTCTTGGAGCTTTAGTATGGTCGACCCTTGCTAAATGATAAGGCAACCGCCATACGTCCACGGGCCACGATAGAGAACATCGAAACATCACGCTCTTCATCTTCATCAGGAAGATCAAAGAGGAGAGGCCCGCTCCCAGATTGCGCACTCCCAATTCATATTCACACTTCAAGGCTTTGGACAATTTACTCTCTAGCAGCTTAACAACAGAGCGAGCAATTCAGAAATTACCAAACATCGAGCACTGGAAGTTGCGAGTTAGGTTGGACTGGGCTAGGTCGTCGACTTCCAAAGAACTCTCTTCAGCAGCTGTCAGGGATAAACCAACACATTGATTCGCTAGAGCGTCGACTCGAGAGGAAGATGCAGCCATAGCTAGGGGATGGTTGTTGAAATTGTTAAAGGAAAGTAAGTAAGTGTAAGGGAAGACAGTTGAGGAAAACCGGTAGTTCGCAAACTGCCTTTTTAATATGAAAACATGGGAGGAAGATTTAAAACCATGGAGGATTAGGGCAATAGGGGGTAATGATGGGCATGCAATAGTAGGGGTGTCAAAATCGGGTTTTGGGTCGGGTTGAGCTCAACCTAAACCCGACCCGAAAATGGTTTAGGTCAACCCGAACCCGACCCAAACCCTAAACGGGTTATATTTCTTCAACCCGAACCCGCAGTAGGTTGACCCGAACCCAACCCGCTTTTAAAAAAATTATTTTATTTTTAAATTTTAGATTATTTAATAAATAAATATAATATTTTAATATTAATTAATTAATATATACTATATTTATCATATTTTGTTGACTAAATGTTTATTAGCTATAAACTAATCATTAAACACTAATATAATCATTAAATATAACATATTTCTATCCTGAAGCGGGTTTCAATGATCCAGCCCGAACCCAACCCGCAAATCTTTTCGGGTCAAAAATCTCAATCCGAACCCGGCTTTTTACAGGTCGGTTTTTTCGAGTCGGTTTTCGGATTCGGGTCAAGATTGACATCCCTATGCAAAGAGTGAAAGATGGTGTTTAGAGATTGAGATAACGTGTTGAGAACTGCAAAGGGTTGTGTAGTAAGTAAGTAAAACCCACCTCCCCACTAGGAAAATTGTCTTGTTTTGAAGAAAGTTGAGCATTGCTGCTTCGTTTAAAAGGAAGTAGTATAAGCTCAGATGCGCTATATTCTCCTCGCAAGATCGGAAGCTGTGATGAATTTGATTATCACATTGAGCGCAGATCTCATCACCGCTTTGTGATATTACACTGCTTCGTATCAGTTAATTAATGAAAAAATAGACGATGGAGTTCAATGTGGGAGAGACTACAACAACCCAAAAGCCACACAGTAGCAGCATACATATAATAACGCATATTAGGCCGATGCGCGCAAACTATCTTCTTCTCTCATATTGGCATCATGGGATTGGGAACAAAAATACTGGAAAGACATTTTCTTTTAAACTTTCATTTTGTATATAATTTTAGAGTAGGGTCATTTTACGAGATACTATTTCATTAACGGGCTAGAAATTCAAACTAGAGACCGGTACTACTATGATCCCGAAAGAGATTCGTCTCGCGTTTAAACACGTCGGACCTATGTGACGACCACCACCACCTCTTCCTATCCCGCTTCCCGCCTAGCTCTCTCTCTTTTCGCCTCGCCGCTTCTTTTTCCTCCTCCGACTGTCTTTGGAAAGACTGGGAGAAATGGATTATTCCGATGGGTTCCGATGGATGAAAAAGAAATATATTCCTTTTTGTCGCTTTTTCGTCAATCCCTTCGAAATGTTGGAGTGTTGCTTCTTTAATCTATCGAATATCTGACCAACCTCTACCGCTCCCCCGTGAGCCGTCCACAGCCTCCTTTTCAAGATCATCTGCCTCACAGATTCCTCTTTCCGATCTTTTTTCACTTTCTCTATATTGCTTTCCACAAGCCAAGAATCTCTCTCTTATCTCTTTTAACGATGCCCACTCTGCTCCTCTCTCTCTTCCTTATGTAGCTTTTGTTGCGGAAGTGACTGGTGGAGTGAGTGGTAAATTATTGTACTAGAAAATCACTCCGTACAGGAAAATTCCCAGGTCGTGGTAGGGTCACAATGGTCCCGCTTAAGAACCACTTCCTTAGACAGAATTTCCTGACTGTAATTTCTTAGCACAATAAAGCACTACAAAATTACCCACCAAAAGCTGCTAAATAAAGCTATAAAAGGGACACCGGAATTTTACGAGGTTCAGCCAATTTGCCTACTTCCTCGGACACTACCAGAATTCTCTTATTTATACTTTAAGAGATATAGAGAGAAGAGATTACAATTTAGCATTCAGAAGAATTACTAATTGTTGGGATGCTCTTAGAAGTGAGGTGAGCACTTCCTTTTATAACAAAGGAAGTGCCCCCTTGTTTTGCCCACACCGATGTGGGATGAAACAAATTCTCACAATTCTCCACCTTGGTTTATCCCACTAACCAAAATAAACTCTCTTACAAACCTACTTGGTAGTGTCTACAATTGCGCCTAGGCGCCATTTTCAATATGCAGGATGTTGGTCAAGTCCAAGCAATGTTTGAACTTGACTGCGGTCACCACCTTGGTCATCATGTCTGCAGGATTCTCAGTCGTCCGGATTTTCTGAACAAGAATATCCCCTTCTTCGAGTATCTCCCGCACAAAGTGATAGCGAACATCAATATGCTTCGTCCTTGCATGATAGACTTGATTCTTTGCTAAATGAATAGCACTTTGACTGTCACAGTGCACCGTGATGTGCCTCTGATCAACTCCAAGTCTTTAAGCAACCCATGAAGCCAAATACCTTCTTTCACAGCCTCTGTCAGAGCCATGTACTCCGCCTCAGTCGTAGACAAAGCAACTGTAGACTGCAAGGTAGATTTCCAACTTACTGGTGCCTTGGCTAAAGTAAACAAGTAACCAGTAGTTGATCGTCGCTTATCCATATCACCAGCATAGTCGGAATCACAATATCCAACCACATTTGGACCACCTGTAACATCCTTCTCAAATAGCAGACCAATATCCACAGTACCTTGAATATATCGTAAAATCCATTTCACAGCTTGCCAATGATCTCTGCCAGGATCATGCATATATCTGCTCACAACTCCAACTGCTTGTGAAATGTCGGGCCTTGTACACACCATGGCATACATTAAGCTACCAACTGCTTCTGCATATGGGACTCTAGCCATATAGTCTCTATCTTCTTTAGTCTTTGGAGATAATTGGGCACTAAGCTTCAAATGAGGAGCAAGCGGGGTACTCACAGGTTTTGTATTGTCGTTAATACCAAAACGTTGTAGCACCTTCTTCAGATATTGCTCCTGGGACAAACAAAGCTTGCCATTCCTTCTGTCTCTGCTAATCTCCATCCCGAGAATCTTCTTGGCTTCGCCCAAGTCTTTCATCTCAAACTCTTGAGCTAACTGAGCCTTCAATCTATCAATCTCTGACTGATTCTTTGAAGCTATTAGCATGTCATCAACGTACAAGAGTAGGTATATGTAAGACCCATATGTAGCTTGCGCAAATACACACAGTGATCATATTTGCTTCTCGTGTACCTTTGCCCTCTCATAAACAAATCAAATCGTTTGTACCATTGCCTTGGAGACTGCTTCAGCCCGTACAATGATTTGTTCAACTTACAAACCCAATCTTCTTTACCACGAACCTTAAATCCTTCTGGTTGAGTCATATAGATCTCTTCCTCCAGATCGCCATGTAAGAACGCGGTCTTCACATCAAGTTGGGCTAATTCCAAATTCAGCTCAGCTACTAACGCCAACAGAATTCTAATGGAGGAATGTTTCACTACTGGAGAAAATACCTCATGGTAATCAATTCCCTCCTTCTGTGCGTACCCTTTGGCCACCAACCTAGCCTTGTAGCGGACACTGTTTTCACCTGAAGTTCCTTCTTTCTTTGCAAACACCCATTTGCAACCAATTGCCTTCTTGCCCTTTGGTAGTTGTGCCAACTTCCACGTGTTGTTCTTGTGAAGAGAATTCATCTCTTCCATGGCACCTTTCCACTCCTTACTTTCCGAGTTTTGATTTGCTTCTTGGAAAGTAGGTGGTACCCCTTCATCTACAACTGGAAGTGCATAAGCCACCATATCCGCATAACGAGCAGGTTTGCGGATCTCTCTTCTGGGTCTTTCTTCTACAATCGGATCTGATTCTGCTGTTGGAGCTTCCTTATTTGACTCATCTACTCTTGAGAGTCACTATCATCTCCAACCAATGGGTTCACAAATATCTCCTTCTCGAACTCCACCTGCTTTGGTGCTTTCTCCACCTGCTTCTGAGTTCCCTCTGTCTGGATGGAGTCTACTGTCACCTTCTGCCACAACGCAGATTCATCAAAGGTAACATCTCTGCTAATGATTGTCTTCTTTGCTTCTAGACACCACAACCGGTATCCTTTTACCCCAGACGCAATCCCCATAAATAGAGCCTTCTTTGCCCTTGGGTCTAATTTTGATTCCTTCACATGGTAGTAAGCCATAGAACCAAACACTCGCAAAGAACTATAATCAGTAGCTGGTTTTCCAGACCATGCCTCAAGCGGTGTCTTTCCACCAATAGCCGACGACGGTAACCGGTTTACAATATGGCTGCAATATGTTACCGCCTCTGCCCAAAATTGTCTGCCCAGCCCAGCATTTGACAACATGCACCGAACCTTCTCCAGCAATGTTCGGTTCATTCGCTCTGCCACTCCATTCTGCTGCGGTGTTTCCCTGACTGTGAAGTGTCGGACAATTCCAGCGTCTTTGCAAACCTTCAAGAATGGATCACTCTTGTACTCTCCCCCATTATCTGTCCGGAGATACTTGATCCTTCGACCTGTTTGCATCTCGACCGTCTTCTTCCATGTTAGGAAGATCCCCATCACTTCATCCTTAGTCTTCATGGCATACACCCAAACCCTTCGAGAGAAATCATCTACGAAGGTCACATAGTAGCGGTTCCCACCCAAGGAAGGCGTCTTGGCGGGTCCCCAAACGTCAGAATGGACATAATCCAAAATACCCTTCGTATTATGGATGGCAGTGCCAAACTTCAATCTCTTTTGCTTCCCGAGAACGCAATGCTCACAAAAGTCTAACTTGCAAGCCTTCACGCCTTTCAGCAATCCCTGCTTTGCAAGAATCTGTAAGGATTTCTCTCCGGCATGCCCCAGTCGCATGTGCCACAACTGAGAGTCACCGTTCTCCTTGGGAGTCAACACAACTGCTGCTGTTCCTACTACTGTACTCCCCTCGTAGTAATACAGATTGCTCCTTCTGGTGCCTTTTATCACCGTTAGTGCTCCAGAAACGACCTTTAGAACCCCATCTTTAGCGGCCCATGAGAATCCTTTCGACTCCAATTGTCCCAGAGAAATGAGATTTTTGGTCAAGTTTGGAACATGCCGAACTTCTCTTAAAACTCTGGTTGATCCTTCATGGTTCTTCAACTTGATTGAGCCTATACCAATTGTTTTGCATGGGCTATTGTCTCCCATCAAAACGGTTCCACCCTTTAGTTCTTTGTAATCAAAGAACCAATCTCGAATGGGTGACATATGGTATGTTGCTCCTGAATCCAGAATCCACTCATCCTGTTAATTTTTGAAGTCGATGCCACCAAAGATAGTCCTGATTCTTCGCTGTCGTATTCAGCTACACATGCGTCTTGAACAGCCTTGCCTGTCTTCTGTTTTGGACAGTCCTTCTTCCAATGCCCCTTTTCTCGACAAAATGCGCATTCATCTTTACCGAGCTTAGCTTTGGATTTTGACCACCCTTTCTTCCCCTTTTTCTGAGCGGATGAACGACCTCTCACCACCAATGCTTCTGCTGCTTCATCAGTACCAGCCCTCTTTTCTTTTCTTCTCAATTCATGGCTGTACAGTGCTGCAGTGACATCCTTCAGAGAGACATCGTCCTTCCCATGGAGTAGAGTTGTTTCCAGAAACTCATACTCATCAGGAAGAGATCCCAGTAACATTAAGGCCAAATCTTCATCTTCGAATTTCACATCCAAGTTTACCAAATCAGCTACTAGTTGATTGAAACTGGTGATGTGGTTATTCATTGTGGTCCCCGAAACATACGAAAAGCGGAATAGCCTTTTCTTCATAAAAAGCTTATTCTGACTGCTCTTCTTCATGAATTTTTCCTCCAGTGCCTTCCACAATTTACTTGCAGATTTTTCTTTAGAGAACGCATATTTTTGTTCTCTCGACAGGCAGGAGCGAATTGTACCACAAGCTGCTCGATTCATGGCCTCCCATTCCTTCTCTTGAATGTCTTCCGGTCTTGTCTCTTCAATGGCGATGTCAAGACCTTGCTGAAAGAGAGCGTCTTGGACTTCGCATTGCCACATGCCGAAATGGCCAGTACCATCAAATGTCTCCACCGAAAACTTAGCATTAGTCATCACCCTTCTTGTCCAAATCGATGACGAGGAAGTTGATGACGCTGTCTCCGGGGTCTTTAATTTGTCGTCTGCCATTTCTGCTCCAATTTTTATTTAGCAGCGCTACGCCGTATCAACTGAACAAAGGAACTTTTCTGATGTGGAAGATCAGCCTAGCTGCAACCACAGAGCATACTAAGACAGAACCTTAGCTCTGATACCACTTGTTGCGGAAGCGACTGGAGTAAAAGAGTAAATTATTGTACTAGAAAATCACTCCGTACAGGAAAATTCCCAGGTCGTGGTAGGGTCACAATGGTCCCGCTTAAGAACCACTTCCTTAGACAGAATTTCCTGACTGTAATTTCTTAGCACAATAAAGCACTACAAAATTACCCACCAAAAGCTGCTAAATAAAGCTATAAAAGGGACACCGGAATTTTACGAGGTTCAGCCAATTTGCCTACTTCCTCGGACACTACCAGAATTCTCTTATTTATACTTTAAGAGATATAGAGAGAAGAGATTACAATTTAGCATTCAGAAGAATTACTAATTGTTGGGATGCTCTTAGAAGTGAGGTGAGCACTTCCTTTTATAACAAAGGAAGTGCCCCCTTGTTTTGCCCACACCGATGTGGGATGAAACAAATTCTCACAATATGGTGGTGGGAATTGTCTTGTTAATTAGCATCTACCCACTGTTAAAATTGGTTTACTAGAAAAACGTGAGTAGCTTGCGGCTTTGGCTAGGTTTATGCTTGTGTATGTATAAATGAAAGACTTGATTTGGTTTCAATTTTCGAATATTCAACACTTGCGTCTTTCGCTAGGTTAATGCTTCACGTCGTAGAGGTTGAGCATCTTCCCGCTTTGCAGGCCAGTCTGTTCGGTCGTGCGAAATGGGGATGTGGGCAGGGTCCATTAGATTCTCCAGCAGGATGGAATGGTCATATGGGAGTTCGTGTGTTGTAGAGATGTGTTGGAAACCTGGACGGGCAAAGTTCTCGAACCATGGAATTTTGGTTTCGTCTGGTGAGGTTGTCTGTGACATCCATACCCATATCACTCCTTGTGAGTCTCTTACTTGGTATCGACTAAGGCAAGCTTGGTTGGGAATTTTTGCTCCTTCAGGTAGTTGAGGGATTTTAACGCATTTTTCGTCCCCTTCGAATTGCCAGCCGTGGTACAAACATTCTAGTCTTCCATCCACCAATCCACCAGTTGTCCTTCCGAAAGTTTTGCTAACTGATGAGGGCATCGATCTTGGAAACAATGGAGTTCACCGACGTCATCCCGGTAAAGAACAAGCTGTTTATCAAAGACAGTCAAACCCAACGGAGCGTCATCGGGGACGTTTTGGGTTAAGTATAAAGGGTACCATTCCTGGGTCCAATCATAATCCGCAACTTGTCTCTCTCCTCTAGCCTCCTCCACCACCAGAACGCCATTCTCTCTTTGATGGGTGGTGGTCTTAGTCTTAGATGGATGTGCAGGTGGCTGCTGGGCGTAAAATATGAAGTAAACTTAGATGGTATAAGTGGAACCAATCAACCTAGGTAAAAAATGAAAACATATAATATACATTACATGTTGGATTCTGACCAAACAATAGTTTATGTTGTACTATTAACTTTTGTTGTATTAACTTATGTTGTACCGAGTTTATCTAAATTTAGATATGTAAGGATCTTTGATGGTGATAAATAACTTATCTTGGTACATTTGTTAGTGGTTACTTTATTTATTTTTAACAAATATGTTGTTTTGAACTATAAATTGAGATTTGTAATTGTAATACAGAAACGGTAAATGTATTGCACATAACTAACTTAACTAATTTATGTTGTAAAACAACCACACTACTAAACAATAGTTTTTAAAACAGCCACAAATAAGTCCGTGCAAAACAGCTAGCAGTTTATGCTATAAATATATCAGATAAAATATTCACTCAAATATACTGTAAAATGGCCATGCCGAACATATATATTATGACAAAAAAATAAGAAAGAAAGAAATTAAAGGTTTAGGTAAAAAAGATTAAACATAATCATTCGATACTCTAGAATATTTAAGAACATCGACTCTGTTGTCCACACAAGCTCTGCGGTAGTCAAGATTAGACTGCTCTACTTATTGACGTTTATGGACCGATTTGGAGTAAACGGAAGTGTATACAGGCTTAAATTGAAAAAAAAAAAAACTATTTTCTTGTGGGTTGCCTGAAGGTTGGTTTGTAACGATTCCCCTTGTTTGAGCCCGTGGCGGCTTGGTCAGTAGTGGGATGATATCCTAGAACGAAAGGTTTTGGATTCAAAATTTATCCATTACCGTATTGTGAGAAAAATTTATTTAAAACCTCAGTATCAATCTTATGCTAAACTTTCTATATATATTTCCACTTGTTGCGCACGTGTTCCGTCCGTCTATTGAAGAATGGTTCATTGCAGATGCTTCACTAGGTTGTTCATTTCGGATAAAAAACTGGACGAATTCTATTTTGTTACTTGTTGGTTAACTGATTGCTTTGTTTTTAATAAGAGATTCTACTACTACTATCACCCAAGAGGAAGAGAAGAAGGTTACTAGTTTTTCTTGGAACAACATGGAGGAGGAAAGGCGCGGTCCAAGAATCTTACAAATCGACCATCTGCATGCACTTGTTGCCTCATCTTCCCACCCTGCTGATGCTCCTCCTCATAGCTCTTTGCAGCCAGCCACGAGCACTTGTGTATCTTCTATTAATCAGGAGTTTATATTGTCGATGATGAGGACCAACTGATGGTCGAAGAGCAGTTAGCCCTTCCTCCTCCAGACGCCTATGCTGCACCAGCTGTCGGTGGAGGGGAGGCACCAGCTTAGGGTCGGATACCCAGCAATAATTTCATCACCCCAGAGTGATATGTACTCTAACTTTATATTATTGTTATCCTTGATGTTTCAACCGGTCAAATTTGATTGTTTAATATTACATTATGGGAAGCTTGAGGATATAATTTGCTATAAAGATGTAAATTTGTCATTTTCACTTATTAGTATTATAATTCATGAACCATGTATAAGGATAGAACAATATGAAGCTTTTAAAGTTTTAAAACTACATATAAACAATAAAAACGGTACACATGAAAACTTATATACCCGTTATACCTTTAGAAGTGTGGTTATTTGAGCTTTACTTCTAGAGACCCTTTATTTGATAAGTGGTTTGTTGATACCCTTACTCACGAGAGGGCTAAAGAGGTAGTGAGGGAAGTGGGTTTGTGCATCTTCACGACTGCTCCCATAAGTATTTTTTGATTTGAAGTTGATATCCACCTACCTTTCTATCAGATAACAATCATCTACATGATATCTACAGAGGTGATCAAATGGACAGACGGGTCGGGCCAAAAAGTTTTAGGCTCGTCAGGCCTATTTCTAATGTCCTGGTCTGGTTTTAAAAGGCCCGGTTTTTTTCAGGCTCTACTGGTACCTAGCGCCCCTGGCTCAGTTTTTTTATATTTTATTATATATAATTAATAAACTTTTAAATACTTGATATAATTTAAATACTTTATTTACAAATTTTAAAAATATATTTTTTATTTTAAAAAATCATACCAGGTCCGGTCTTTTTTCGAGCCCAAAATTATGCTGAGGCCGGACTTGGTTTTTAGTTTGGGCCTGATTTTTTGTCCAAACCCACCTGAATTATTTTTTCAGGCCTGGGTTTTCAGGCTTTTTTCAGGCCGAGAGGGGTTGGATATGATCAGCTTTACGTCTACCACATCATATACTATCATATAGTTTGTTCAATTTTATACCCCCTCAGTTCTTAATAGATGATTTTCTAGCTCTTGACACAAGAATTAAGGAGAAAAAATAGACCATCTTACCCTAGCCTTTTGCATTGGAAATTGGAGTAAATGGAAAAATAGAGTTGTGAGTCAGAAAATTATAGGGTTGGAAAGCAAAAGATAAAAAAGCCAAAATATCATATATTATGAAAATGGCGTGAAGAGCTAGAAAATCATCTATTAAGAATATGAGGGGGTATGAAAATAAAAACAAACACACAAAACTAGTTCAAACCGACCAGACATCCCACTGGGATGGTATATGATTCATTAGAAGCCGAGGTTATCCATGATTTGTCTGTGTATGGTTTTTTTATAGTTAAGTAGCTTTATTTATTAAAATGACAAAATGTTTAGTACAAGATGACATTACAAGAGTCGTAATGCCAACCCCACCCAGTGAATGCCTCGTTAAAACCTCTATAGCCAAAACCCAGTGGGAAAAAAGACTATAGAGGAAAAAGAGTACAATACACTAGGTATACACCCGCACTCCTACTACAAGTAATACAATAAATCCTTGAGATTGGAGGAGCTAATAAAAATTTCACAAGATATGGGGAAGTCGTGCCACCAACTTTTCGTCCACCTCCACACGCCTCTCTTCGCCATGCTTACTGCCTTGTCAGCCGATGGGATCTTCACCCTAAATACCGCACCATTTCTCGTAGCCCAAATGCTCCATACCCCGTAAAACAAAGTAGAATTCCATACCTTTTTTGCTCTTTTGTTCAACCTAGAGGTGATCATTCGGGCGGGCGGGTCGGGTTCGGGCCGGGCCAGAGGAAAATTTTAGGCCCGTCGGGCCTATTTTAAAAAACCAAGCCCGGTTTTTTACATGCTCGGGCCGGGCGGGTTAGGCCCGGTTTTTTCCAGACTTTGCCGAAGCCCGGCCCGCCCGGCCCGGTTTTTTAATTTTTTTAATATAAATTAAAAAATATAATTTAAAATTAATATATTTTAATATAGATTTATATATTATAATATAACTTATTTAAAATTTATATATATAATTTTTGATATATTATATAAAAATTAAATATGTATATATTACATTTTTAAAATATAATAATAAATAATATAAAATCGGGCCGGGTCGGGCTTGCCCACGGGCTCAAAAAATGTGCCGCGGCCTGGCCCGATTTTTCATTCGGGCCTAATTTTATGTCCAGGCCCGCCCGGAAGCCCTATCGGGTTCGGACTCGTCGGGCTTTTTTACGGGCCGGGTCGGACCGGACTTCCGGGCCGGACACATTATGATCAGCTCTAGTTCAACCTGACTGCCACCCAATCTGTTAAGATCTGGACCGGGGTGTCGTTGAATACAAACTTTATCCTCTACCAACCAATTAGCAAGCTCCAAACACGCAGGGAAAATTCACAATAGAATAGTACATGCCCCACCGATTCCATACGCCGCATACAAAGGGGACACCAGCTTTGACCAATCGGAACGATGTCTCTTTCGAAGAGCACATCCCTGGTCATCAGTTTGCCATGCATCACGAACCACATGAGAACTTCTAACCTGGGCTCCACTGCTTTGTTCCATATATATTTCGCTAACTCCCACGACTCATCCTCACTGATGCTCAGATACAACCGCTTGGTTGTAAAGCCATTCTACTCGCCTGTCCAGGTTACTAGGGCCTGTTGATTTCTCGCCTGCGATTGGCCTGCTAAAGGTGAATATAGGGACTGCTCCATCTCTTCTTCGTACCTGAACAATGGACGTCTCCATTATATCCTCCAGACCAGAGCCACCGTTCGCTGTCCCAGAATCCCATCTCATCCACACGACCGTTTTTGATACTACAGATCCCATATAGTCTCAGGTAGACATCACGCAACCGCTGTGGGCTAGCCCACCGATCATCCCAAAATGACGTGGCATGCCCGTCACCAACCGCTCGCCTAAAATTCTCCTCCAACACATTTTTCATCTTCTCATCACCAGTAAAAGTCGCTTTGACAATACCAGACCACACACCCCTGAATTTTTCAACAGAACGTAGTCCACTGTTCGTTCCCATACCACCGTCACAGCCATATATACTGCTGACCACCTGATGCCACTCAGAACCCCTTTGCTTGACAAATCTCCATCTCCATTTTTCCAGCATACATTGGTTTTTCAGTCTCATATTAGTAAAGCCCAATCCACCCATTTCCTTTGGCTTCGCTAAACTAGCCCAAGACATCGTCACAAGTAGGGCTGTCAATATTGACATGAATCCGAAATCCGACCCAAAACCGACACACTAAAATACGGGTTTGGGTTGCAATTTTCAACCCAAAAACACTTTTGGGTCGGGTTCGGGTTGGGGTTGGGTTGCTAAAAACCCGGGTCGGTTTTGGGTTTGAGCTGCCGACCCGATTTTAACCCGCAACCCAAAAACATTTTTCAAAAAAGAAAAGAAAATATATATTCTTATAATTAACTGACATAACCCTAAATATATCAATGTAACCATTCATGTTTGATGGTTTTATATGTTATGTTATATTGTCTTGGTGATTTTGTGTAGAATTTATACTAATAGTACAATATTTTTAATTTTGGGTTGATTTTGGGTCGGTTTCAGGTTGGTTTCGGGTCTCAGGTCAGTTTCGGGTTGATTTCGGGTCATCAGGTCTGTTTCAGGTTGACACAACATAACCCGTTTTGGGTTCGGGTCGGTTGCGGGTTGAGGTGAAACATGAGCAGGTCGGGTTTGGGTTGAAGTCAACCCGACCTGAAACCCGAAATTGACAACCCTAGTCACAAGGTACCGTTTCTTATCCTTGCCCCAAAAAAATCTCTTCTCGTCCCGCCTTCGATAGAGAATTAGCCTTCCAGTTTGCTAACTTGCTTTCCACTCTCCGAATAACTGGCTTCCATGCATCCACGCGCCTCATGTTTGCTCCAAGGGGGCAGCCCAAATATTTTGTCGGTAGTGTGTCCACCTTGCATCCTATCACATCTTGTATCATTTCTTCATCTTCATGCGTGGCGTTTAGGCAATACGCCAGTGATTTTTCCATGTTTAAGCGCAGACCACTTAAACTTGCGAAGCAAACCAAGATACGACATAGTTCTACAATCACCTCCTTCTCAAGAACTCCCACGAGACACAGTCATACGCCTTCCAGAAGTCGATCTTAATTAGAGCCCCTTTCTTCCCTGATTTCTTCATCCACCTTATTGCTTCATTTGCTATGAAGGGCCCATCTAGAATGCTTCTTCCCCCCACGAACGCCGTTTGAGTCTCACCGATATTTGGTAACACTGCACTCAGCCTCTTTGCTAGGACCTTAGCAATCACTTTGTAGATACAACCCACCATGCTAATTGGCCTATAATCATGTAATGTCTCCGCTTCTGAGTGCTTGGGTATTAGTGTTATCCAAGTCATATTCACTCTCCCTTTTCGAGTTTGCCAGTGACAAAGAACTGACGGACGCCCCTAGCAAAATCAGCTCCCACAATATTCCACATAGCCTTAATGAATTTCATGTTAAATCCGTCATAGCCCGATGCTTTTGACCCATCACACTCCCACACCACTTTGCGGATTTCGCCAAGTGAAGGAATCGCCTCAAACCTTTCAGCATCATCTCGTGAAAGCCTTGGATGGTCACAAGCCGGCGGCCCAATGCCCGGATCCGACCACCCCTGTGGATTATAAATCTCAGAGAAGAAGGATGTTATATGCTCTCTAATCTCAGCGGGCTCCTTCAGTATATGTACTCCCTCTCTTAGACTAACAATCTGCTTTCGCTTGCGATTCAACGATGTTCTCTTATGAAAATAGCGCGTGTTACGGTCCATTCCCTTAATGTATTTGTCCCTAGCCAACTGCCTCCAATAGATCTCATGATTCCTCATTGCTACATCCAGCTCTGATCTGATTAACTCTCTACTCCTCAGTAATATCTCCGACTGGTCCCCTTCCTCTAATTTCGAGTCAACTTCTTTCAGCCCCTTTTGAAGATCTTCCACCCTTTTATTAACATTGCTGAAAACATTATTATTCCATACCCTCAACATACCTTTGAGCGTCTTCAGCTTTTCTGTGTTGATCCGTGGTGGACTTGCCCCCAATTATTCTTGACCACTTCTCCCATGTCTGGGTATTCCAACCATGCGTCTAAGGAATGAAACGGCTTCGGCCCCCAGTTGGGACTGCCCAAGTCAACTACCATCATTCTGTGGTCTGAAATCGACCATGCACCCGTGCTTAGTCTAACGTCAGAGTAATGGCTACACCATCCATCATGCAAGAAAACCCGATCAATGCGGCTATAACTCCCTCGCCCCCTTCATGTAAATTTAGCATCTCTTAATGGTACCTCCGTCAATTCCATCCCGTCAACCCAATTCTTGAACTCCGCACTTCCGTGTGTGCCAACTCTTACTTCCCCATGTAGACGATCAGTGTGAGCCAGCGTGGATTTGAAGTCACCAAGAACTAACAGCGGTCTTTCCCAGCTTGTACTGGCCTGAGTGTAATATATCCTCAAACATCTCCTTTCTCTGTCCTCTGTCACATGGGCCGTATACGAACAAGACAACCCCTATGAACCCATCGGCTAACATCTTTACCTCCAACATCATCCACCTGCTACCTTTCTCCACCTTTTCCACCTCAATTTCCTCC
The DNA here is from genome assembly GCA_023374045.1 of Limonium bicolor. Lineage (NCBI taxonomy): Eukaryota > Viridiplantae > Streptophyta > Magnoliopsida > Caryophyllales > Plumbaginaceae > Limonium > Limonium bicolor. The sequence goes on from CM041776.1 coordinate 269,203,464, forward strand.
TCACTCCACATCACCACGATTCCTACCGATCTCCCTGAAGCTTCAATCTCATCCCAGGCTAACCCCACCTTCTTACCCCCCAATACAACCCGACTTTACTGGCGGCAGTTTGAGATAACTGTGTTTCCAATAGTCCCATCATTGCTATTCTCCTCATCCTGATCTCCCTTATGATGTTCATCGCCTTCTGAATGGAGCCCATTCCCCGAATGTTTTGCATACCCAACGTCACCATCTTGAGAAACTTTTTTCACGCAGCTTTGTAGATTATTCAAGAGGCTTGCTCTGTCCTTTTCTGGATTTGGAACATCGTAGCCTAACCTCTTTAGTAACAGCATACATTCGCCCACTTCCGCGTTTAAGTTCACTATTTGTCCTCTTTCGTTTCGAGCTTCAATTGACTTTTCTGGGGTTTTGCTTGGTGGGGTATTATGAAACAACTCCACAAATAAATTAATATTACCTTCCGTTACATTTCTTTGTCGTATTCCTGATCCGTCGCTTTGTGAATTTGGGGTTTCAGGCATGTGTGATATCTCCTGCATGGGGCTTCTATTAATTGGCGGTTGTTGATCTGACTCCTCCGCAATATTCCCTGGGTCCTTCGGGATTGATATCACCGGCTGGGCTCCCTCACTCCCCATCGGGATTTGGTCCATTTCAGGGTGGTTATCATAAACTCACACGTCGCCCGAGGCTCCACTAACTCCTCTTCTGTCTGCGCCAGGGGGTGGTCGCCTCCACCTTCAACAAGGTCTGAACCGACGCTATCATTATGTTCCTTCCCTCCCATATTCATGCTTCTAAGGTTTCCTTTTTTTTTCCCCAATACTTTCCCCATCATTACTGCCTCAGTAGCAATCATTCTCCAGCCCGTAATGCCCTATATATCTCTCCTCGCCACCATGACGTCTCTTAGCACCACAAAGGCACAGGCATTTCTATTTCCTTTTCTTGCCTTCTTGCTGATATACAGTTGTTCCCAGGCTGCGAACTTTTTGATTACCTGGCCAAGCTGATTTGGAGATGTAAGCCTATGGACGTTGTCTACGAATACTGTAGCCCGGTTGTTAGCGCCCATCTTCTGGGTGGTTCGCCATTTCCTTTCATTACTCTTTGTTCCAGCATGATAATTGCTAATACTCCCCTTTTTGACTGCGGTACATATCCAAGCCTTCCTCGAGTCGTCCTTCATCGACATCGCCCTTTCTCCTATTCTTTTTTTAACCCTCCAATACTCCTTGCTGCCTCTCCAGGCGTTCCCGGTCGCCATTGGTGTGTGGTTATCAGGTCAAGCAAGGCGGGGTTTTGTAGGTCGGGCACGGCGGGGTTTTGTGGCTATTGTTTCTTTGTGGCTGTTCTGGGGTGGTGGTTGGGGTTTGGAGGTTTGGGTGGCTGTGTAGAGGCTTTTTTGTGAAAGAAAGTGGGAGGAGGGGGGGTCGGCAGTTTTGCGGTTGAGTTGGTGGTAGAGGGCGTTGGGGGTGGTGGTGGGAGCGGGGTTTAGGCATGGTGGTTAAGGGTTGCAGGTGGGGACCGAGAGCTGGGAGGTTGAGAGACAGGAGAGAGACATAATTCAACACTACCTTTTTGTCTGTGTATGGTTTCTATACTCAAATGCTAAAATTTCTCCCACACCATGTTTGGTTTGTCTAAACAATTTTTTTTTTTGAATATAAATGATGCATATATAAATGGAAAGAATTACATGATAGTTAGATACATAGGGGGCCTATGTATCTGAGTACAAAACCTCCTAATCACTGAGGCAAGGCGGTGATACACTGACGAGAAGTTCCAAGGCCAGCTGCCCAAATACACACACATGAATACAAACAGGGACTTCCTACATACAAAAAGCTCCTAGGAGTAGAGGACTCTATCAAGCCAATCAAAGTCTATACCGGCTGAATTCATCTTCGTCCATATGATGGCTTTCATGGCCGCCTTGATATCAGAAATTATGAGGGAGGGATCTCTGGCTTGATTGGCCATAGCTCGTTTGCATCTTTCAATCCAAAGATGGTAGACAACGTTGGCGACAGCCGCTCTTTTCACCAAATCCGTTGGGCGCCGTCTTCTGTAGTAATGATTGATCCAGTCTGTACAGCTACGGAGGCTTCTCCTGTTCGTGGGGATACCCAACCAGTCACAAGTGCTCCACCACACTCTGCTCGAGTACCTGCAATGGAAAAACAGATGGTCGCTTGTCTCCTGAGCACGCTCACAGAGCCAGCACCTGTTAGCAAGACAAATGCCCCACGATTGGAGCTTATCACAGGTTTTAAGTCTACCTTTTAGAGAAACCCAAAAGATAAATTTAGCCTTGGGGACAGACCAAGACTTCCAACAAATATTGAACCAAGGGAAGGACTGGGAAGGGGTAGAGACATCATTATAGAATAACCTGACCCTAGGGCGGCTAGGATAGGAGTGGAAGAGGGAATATGCATCATTGGGTGACCCACATTGCTTTATCCACCAATCCCTAGCATGAAGGATAGCTTTCCAGATCCAAGGATCATTCCTTTTAGAGGCAGTCGTCCAAATGGAGAGATTGGGCAGGAAGAGCTTATGGATCCATTGGATCCATAGGCGCTCTGGGTCATGGGTGATGGCTGAGATGGTCTTGAGCATGAAGCACATGTTCCATTTGTGGATATCCTTAAGCCCAAGTCCTCCATTTTTCTTAGTGTTAGTAGTGTAGCTCCAAGCCACAGGGGGAGCGGAGCTGCTTTCTGCCTCTCCTGACCAAAGGAACGACCGAAAGCACTTGTTGAACCTTTTAATGACCGACTTGGGGATAGCTATACAGGAGGCCCAGAACCCAACAATACCAAAGAGAGTACTTTGGATGAGCGCAAGCCTGCCCGCAAACGAGAGGGATTTACTGCCCCAAGATGTGATAGCTTTACGGATGTTGTCCATTAAGGGGTTAAAATCAGCAGCTCTAGGCTTCCTTGCTGTGATAGGGATGCCAAGATAGCGGAAGGGGAAAGACCCCTGATTAAATCCTGTGAGTTGGATAAGCGAGTCAGCAAGCGCAGGAGTAACCCCCCCAAGAAATATGTCAGATTTGGTTGGGTTAAGCATAAGCCCAGAGGCATCAGAGAAAAGATTTATTTTGTCAAGCATAAGAGTAATGGAGCGCTTATCACCTCTACAAAAAAGAAGGGCATCATCTGCAAAGAAAAGATGGGAGATACGGAGAGGTTTGCATGATGGGTGGTAGTGGAAGCCTGGAGAGCACTGTAGTTGGTCAAGCAGACGAGAGAGCATATCCATAACTAGGGCGAAAAGGTAGGGGGAAGGGGGGTCCCCTTGGCGCAAACCACGCTCCCCTTTGAAGGATGCTGAAGGGGAGCCATTGATGTTTATTGAGAAGGAGGTGGTAGTGACACATTGCATAATCCAATTCCTAAATTCCGGGGGGAAGTTTAGGAAGGAGAGAGTGTCCTGGAGAAAGGTCCAGTCCACAGCGTCGAATGCCTTTCTAATGTCCATCTTCATTGTGCATCGAGGGGAGATATGGGCTCTTTGATAGTTTTTCATAAGGCACGAGCAAAGCTGAATATTGTCTGAAATGAGACGGCCTTTGATGAAGGCCCCTTGGTTAGCACTCACAAGAGAGGGGAGAACATTCTTGAGCCTCTCTGCAAGGATTTTGCTAATGATTTTATAAAGGGTGTTGCAGCAGGAGATAGGTCTATAGTCCCCAGGGGAAGAGGCGTTGTCCGACTTTGGAATAAGCGTGATGAGGGTGGCGTTTATTTCTTTGAGAAGCCTACCGCTGTGGAAGAAACTTTTAATCGCATCACAAATGTCGTCACCAATGATGGGCCAGGCTGCTTTAAAGAATTTGGCAGAGTAACCATCCGGTCCCGGGGCTTTATCATCCCCAATGGAAAAGAGCGCTGATTTAAAGGCGTTGTTGTCTACCGAAAGGATGAGGGAAGCCCAAGATGATTTGTAACACCCCTCTCCATAATCACGATATAATCCCTCACGTAGCAATAAATAAAACGTCTCGCAGCGGATAAATAAATAACAATTACAAAACTCACTTGGGTGTCACCGGCCATTACTCGCCCATGCGAGCAACGTAGCCAACTACATCCAACTTCCAAAATAAACAAACTGCTAACCACAGTGACAACGAGAAACTCCTATACATCATACTAAGTCCATAAATCATATGCATCGACAAGTGAGCATCTACCCAATCCTGAAATCACAACCTTACCATAATACAATTCGCCATCTTCATTGCTATACAACATCTCCAAGTGTGGTGACAAAAGTAAAACTCCAATTAACCTGTACCTGCTCTTCAGCTCCGACAATGATCAACAACCTGTAATGGTGTAGTATCAGCGATAGACGCTGAGTATGCTGGGCCTGGACCCTAATGATCACTTGTCATTTTAACCATCTTATTATTAGATTGGTTTCATGCTTTTCCATTTTACAGTTATAAACAATACTGCAAAGAACATGTATAATATACATAACCATCCATCCAAATATCCATAAACATTCAACCATACATCCAATCCAAACAGTCATAGAATATTTCAAACAACATTTATATATCGAACGTATCGAGTATTAACAATATATTGTACAATGTACAATCGCCGTAGCGTTCACCATCCATCTTCAATTTATTTTAGTTTGGCTTTCAAGCCCCATCCATATGTACAATGTACATTCACCGTAGCGTACAGTATCCATAGTTGATTATGTACAATGTACATTCGCCGTGGCGTACAGTTTTCATATTTAATTTATCTTAGCCTTGTAGGCTCCATCCAACCATGTTTAATTAATAATATCAGTAGGGCGTCATGTTAGGACAACCCGATAACCTCACCATGGACAGTAGTCCCCCGTACACACAAAGGTGCTCATTTCGCCAGAGGTCCGGAGGCCCCTGACTCACTTATGTCTCGTAAGACGTCCATAAAAAGGCCGTAGCCACCTGATCCACGATCCAGTTTGGGCTCGTTGGATATAACCTGGAGCGGAATCCAATTAGGAAACCCCTCAGTGATCACAAATGCGCAACCAAGTAGTTCGTAAACTACCGGGATTCCTCACCTCAATCTCATACCATCACTCTCTCATAATGTTTAAGATCTGCTCTTAGTCTTATGGAGAATATTTATTAACCAGCGGCCCAATGGGTCACGCATTCCTAGAAGTCATCTAGGTGATATTTATGTTAGAGATCCATGCTCTAGAGACCGACAATGTCGTGACTCATCCCTAAGTGTTTTACTTAGGTTACCATATACTTAATATTAATATCATGGTATTATATCAAGTAACCGTCATGTCATCACAACGCATATGTATGTTTATATAAGTCGATCTATAGTCGACGTAGTGTTAGTCCCGTAGGACGCTCGTGCATAAATAATTAATGCAGTAGCACACAAACACATACATGTATCCACACATATAACACACAAGTTATATCAACCAAATCCGAGCCCAAGGAGCAACCTTAGGTCAACTTGGTCAAACCCCTTTACATACCGTTCACCCTGACTGTATTACGGTGGAGTATGAATCAGCAAGATCCTATGCTCCGTGTAGTCCGCTAGCTCGTCAAGCGTCCTTGTCAGAAGTATACTCTAAACGGTAATAAACACTATAAGTCAGTCTCCATGACTAACTACATCCGGTATTTCCGAATAATAAGTAACCCCAACAGTTCGCCCCTGTTTTCTATAGTTGTTTGTTACGGGTTCCTCTAAAACAGTCGGTTTTGTTACTTAAAACTCATACGTCATATTTTTCAACTGTTAAGTTTAATTTCTTATATTTCTTTTTAATCTTATCCACCATCTAGTTTAGGTACGTAACCCATAGTTGCATGTATGCATGCATGATTATATTATATTATATTCTTTTTCGTATTGTATTATCTATTATATTATATTATATTATTTTTCCCACCATCCATTATAATACAATGTATTATATAATCCCTTTATCTTTAGCAAATAATATTTGCATCCAAAACTCATAACTTATAGTTCGTAACTATATCTTTTGAAATAACCACCACCATTATATTATATGGTTTCCAACCATAATATATATCCACCTTATATACATTATTCTTGTGTATGTATATATTTACCACGTAGGTAATTCCCATGAGTTTAATAAACTCTTATATTTTATGTTACTTTTTATCATCTTTTATTAGATGATTATTCCCATTAGTTGTATCATATTGTACAACTTATATTAAGATTATTATCCTAATATTATGTAACATTTTATGTTGTATAATTACAACTCCTAAGGTTTATTCAATATGTACCTTAGTTTATAAATTCCCTTTATTATAGTTTGTCACATTATTTTATGTGAGTACCCTTCCTTATATTAATTCCATCTAAACCATATAATTGTTATAACATTTATAACATTATAGACCTTAGTCTAAAATTCATTTTCCAACTCTTATTAACTCGGTATAGCCCTTAACTTCATTTAAATCCCATTTTGACCACATAACATTATGTAATGTTATACCAAAACACTAATATCATTTGATATGATATTTTTATTTCCTTTAACTTATAACCTATAGTTTTTATACAAAACTATTTTATATTGCCTCTTAGGCATCATAAGAAAATCTTACTCTTTTCCATAAACCATAGTTTCCTTAATTTACAAAATCTCCCCATCATTTATACCATGTTATATATACCATTCAATATAACATTTCTAACTTATAAAAGAGTATAACCTATGGTTATTTTTGTAAATTTCGAACAGCCCTTGTGCTATTCTATAATTGCCATTTGGCCCTATTTATAACATATAGTTTTACCATATCATTAAAACCATATATTATACACATATCTTAATAAATACTCTTATATAATTCTAAAAATCTCCAAATTCCACCAAAGGGTTATAAATATCCTTATTAACCCATATACTTTCAATATTTACCATCCCACCATCTATTTTCCTCCAAAGTGTCATAATGACATAATAACTATATATTATACATATATAGTTTATTCTAATTCCAAAATCCACCAAATAAATTCCTAAAAATTCCTAATAGCCCATGGGTGTTTAAAATACCATTGTACACCCTTTATTTTCGGTAATAACATATTTACCACATATGTTATAAAAACATTACCACTAAGTACTTAGCTTATTATAAAACCTTAAATAAGTTATCTAACTTATTTATTTTGGTCAAAACCTAGCATATGGTCAAGGTTGACCTCCTTAATATTTCCTTGACCATTAATTACTAATAATTACGGTTTGCACCCTAACTTTCCAAAATTCACCATTTAACCCCAAAACTTTATAAAATCTTATAAACTTTATTTTAACTCCTTTTTACCTCTAATTTTCGGCCTTATGTTTATAAAGCCCCTAAATTTAATTTATTTACACTTAAGACCCCATTTCATTTCGGTAATAGTTATATACCACCTAAACTTAAATAAAAGCTTGTAAATGCATAAATAAAATGGCCTAAAATACATGGCCTTATTACAAACATTTTCTCACAAAATAAATTACACATAAATGTCCCAAAATGCATATAATTCTCGGCCTCACCATATAATTTTCATTTATTTACCAAACTTCCACATAATGTCTTAAATTTGACAATTATGCTTGTTTAATTAGTTATAAAATTTATTAAACCATTCCTTAAACATTTTAAGGTCAAACAAGACCTTATTTTTCTCCTTCACTCATGGCAATTTAATTAGAAGTGGTTTAAGAACATGTTAACTTAGCAAAGTTAATGTTTAAGTGATTTATACCTTGATTTAACTTAGGTAGATCCTTGTTTGGATTCGCCACCTTAAGGAGAATTTCTCCAAAGCTTCTCTTACATGTTTTCAAACAGAAAACAAGGCCTAGTTAGTCTCCAAGCAAGATCTAACCATAAGAAGTAATTCAAGTCATGAAAATCATGGATTTTTACCTTAGATCTTCAAGCTTGATATAGATCTACTTCGGCCCTATTTTCCAGAAGAGAAAGAGTATCAAAACACTCTCAAGAACAAGGTATAAAACCGTGGGTGAATTAGCTTGGAAGATAGCTAAGTTTTACCTTGTTTAAGATGCCAAAAATGGTGTTTTTGGCTTGGATCTAGCTACACCTTGAAGCTCTTGGTAGATCCACTGAATAAATATGTTAAGAAGAATATTATAAGGCTAGGAGAACAGGTTTTACAACCAGATATAAAGAGAATCAAAAGATAAGTGCTTAAAGCACATTTTTGTACCTTAAGAACAAGTTTGAGTTTCTCAACCTTCTTCCTTTGTTATGGCCGAGATTCTTCCTTCATTTAACTTCAAAAACAACCTAGATCCATGGATGGAAGTGGTTGGAGCTTAGATCAATCGAAAAAGGAAAGAAAGATGAAGAAAATGGGCATTTTCATGCCTTAGGAGCTTACCTAGAGCTTGAGCTCTCTCCAATGGATCTTGGAGACTTACCTACGGTGGAACAGGAGCCAAAGAGAGAGTTTGGCCAGGAGTCCCACGTTTGGAATGGACTAATGAGAAAGAATGACCTAATTTGCTTAAAACACATTTTTTTGCATTTTTTATGACTTTAGTGAATTGATGACTCATCAAGTCTGATTGGGGTTGAATAATTGAAGCTCAATCAGTGGAGACACAGCATGGGGCAGCCAGCCATGATAAGAGGGAGTGGGTGAATTATTTGATTCCAATTTGAATGAATAATGGACTAATATGTTACTTTAATCCATTATTGTAAGGTGAGTCACTCTCCTTGTCTTGTTCTTACATGGAGCACCGTGTAATGAGGAGCAAATGGAGGCTCCAAATCAGCTGGCTTCATCACATGGGTAAGCAAGTGGTAAGTTACTTTTTGTTTTATAATGTAAAGTATGCTTTTACTTATTTTATGCAAAAGTAAAGTGGAATAAATAATTGTCACATGGGTCTTGTCTCTTGGTCTGTTAAGAGACTTAATTATCTGATTTTATGTAGTCCATTTCGTGGTCAATGGTCAACATTGACCAACTTAGTCAATGTTGACCCAAACGGGCCCCACATTAGGGTTTTATTAATATTTTAATATTAAATTTGTAAAAATTCGTAAATTCTTGGAATTAAATTCCTAATATCATATAATATGATATTTTATTATATTTAAAGGTATTTATAACCTTTTAGCCCATTTTAAACCAATTTAGAAGACGATTACACAAAAACGTGCTTTAAGGAGTTTTAGTGCACGTTTTGTGTCGCAAGGTGTTTCTGAGCTCTGTTTTCTTTGACAACGGTTTTGTTGTGTTCCTTACATGATATTTGATCATGGTATCCAATTTTATATCATTTAGAGGTCATTAGACCTTTAAGGGTTCCTAGAGGACATTTTTGCCCTTCTTGACCTTGAAGCATGAAAGTGCTTGTTCTTTGTGTTGAAGTGTTGTCCAACCATTGTAATATGTTTAGTGATGTGTTAATATGCTTAGGAAAAATTTTTAGGTCCTAAGTAATTCATTTGGGTATTTATTTACCCTTAACAGTCAAATGTGCAACATCTTGTTTTGTGTTGACCATTGTTGTTCTCAGTTGACTTTTTAGGCATGTTTAGGCCTTAATTAATGTAATTAAATATTTAATCCATGTTTAGTAAGTTTGGGGTATTTCATGATTGGTCCAGCTGCCTACAATTGTCCAAGTTCAGGTCAGAGAGGGAACGACAGAGGGGGGCTCTAGAACCAAGCGATAGGTGGAAGTGGTCAACTAGGCATTTCTCAATGTCCTTGGGAGTATTGAGAACAATCCCCCGCTCATTGGTAATGGATGCGATTGAGTTTTTATTCCTTCTCACTTTTATGGCTCTATGGAAGAAGGAAGAATAAAAACTGCTAGCTTTAGCCAGCGGGTTTTCGAGAGCTGACGGAGGAACAAAAGTTCATGGGAATCCCTAGCAAGGAGCTTAAACCTTAGAGTCTTCTCCTGAGAGATTAGGGTTGGGTTCCAAGGGTCAAGGTCCAGAGATTTTTGGACGTCAGCGAGGTCATTTCTAAGGCTTTGACCTTTGTCTTCAATGGAGCCATACTCCCTTTTGTGGAGAGAGATGAGCCCGGATCTAAGGTGACGGAGCCTCTGGACAATAATGTGCATACGGCTTCCCCTAAGAGGTATATCCCACGCATCCCGCACTAGGGGAACGAAAGAGGGGTCCGTGGTCCAAATATTGAGAAACTTAAAGCTTCTCCTTCGGGTGGTGGGAGCGGGGAGAGTGATGATCATAGGGCTATGATCCGAGACCAAGGGAGGGAGGAAGGTAGCAAAGCTCGTGGGGAACCTCAGGATCCACTCCTCGTTAACTAAAACTCGATCAATTTTCCCAAGGACACGCCTGTGGTCGAATTGGTTATTCCACCAGGTGAAAAATCGCCCATAGTAGCGGAGGTCTTGCAACTCAGCTTTGAGGACACAATCAGAGAAGTCGCGGTAATCACTCGGCTGAGGATTACGCATGCTGATCCTATCTTGAGCGAAGAGGATATTGTTAAAATCTCCTGCCACAACCCACAGCCCAGTAATGGTGTGGGTGAGATTGGTGATGTCCTCCCAAAGAAGGGCCCTGAGGCTAGGGTTGTTCCTCCCGTAGACAATTGAGATGGTAAAATCCAAGCTGCCAAGGATAGAAGCCTTGCAGGAAAGGATTTGATCTGAGTAATGGAAGGGGGTGAGGGTGATGATGGAGGGGTTGTAGAGGATCCAGATGCGCCCGATATGATGCGCTCCATAGTTGTGAACAATACTCCAAGCAGGGAAGAAACGAGCTAGAATAGAAGGGAGATTATGGTTTGAAACATGGGTTTCAAGGAGGCCAAACGCACAAAGCTTGTTATTAGCCACAAATTTTTGGATCTCAAGGAGCTTGGGTTGGTCGTTGCAACCCCTAACATTCCATACTGCCAAATTCATAGAGAAGGGTTAAATGAGGGGGCGTGAAGGGCATTGCCCTTATCCAAGATAGCAAATGAATTAGAAAGCTGGAGGGAGAGGTCCTCAGGGATAGGCTGCGGAGCTATAATGGGGGGGGGGGGTGCCTGCCATTAGTGGGGATCTCATGCCAAGATTCTTCAGCTATTGGGTTTAGCACAAGCTGGAGAGAGGGGGACATCATTAATTTAGGGCTATTAGGGGAGGGGGTGGGAAGCGATCCCCCTGGGCAATCAGGGTCTGGCTGAGCGGTCAGACTCGAGGAAGGAGCCCTAGTCGACTGGATCAGAGCCTTCGAAGGATGGGGACTAGGAGCCATTACAACAGCATTCTGGTTGCCTTTTCTGACTGAGGGGGTAGGATGGCCTGTGGAAGCCTGCAGGTTGGGCTTCTGGGTTAGAGCGGAGGAGCCTGATAAGTGGTGAAATAGTGCTCTTCCAACGTCTTTATTCACTGTTATTTTACTTGACGCTTGACTTATTTCACCACTTTATGAAGTAATTTTGTGTTTATTAGTGATCTTACACCTTTGACATATTCGAATAGGTAATTACTCGTTTGAGTATATTTCGAGAGCTTAATCTGAGTATGCATCAATGTTCGAGCATCTCGGGAGGGATGCCAAAGCCAATGGGAAGCATCGGGAGAATTCCGGCACAAAAGAAGGACATTCTGGGGCCGACCGGACTTGCGACCGGACTTGCAAGTCCGGTCTGGCTCTGTTCAAATCGTCCCAGAACTCACTGGAATCGACCGGATCCGGTCGAGCTTAAATTCCCGTCACGTGCTCCGCGCTAAAAAGTGTCCGACCGGACTTGCGACCGGACTTGCAAGTCCGGTCGGACGGAAATTTTTGCCCAGAAATTGCTGTTAAAAGACTACATTCTGGGACTCCTTTCTCATTATCAAATTCACCCGACTCCAACCCTAAACAGACGAGAAAGAGGCGAAAATAGAAGAGAAAAGAAGAGGAGAAGAGAAGAGAAGAAAGGAGGAAGAAGGAAGTGAAGCTTTCTACCTCCATTGAAGCTTGGAAGCTCCTCTAATGGCTAATTCTTCCTTTTCTTTGCTCTTTCCTCTAGCTATGTCTGAGTAGTTCCATTTGTATCCTAGGATGAGGGTTTGAACCCATTTTGCTCATTGAATGCTAGAAACCTAACTCATTAATTACTCTTGTTTTTTCTCTTCAATATCAATTAATGCACTAAACTGATCTCTTATTGCATTTATGGTGGTTCCATTCAATATTTGAGCTTGAGTTTGGAACTAGACCAAGAAGGGAGTAAACCCTAACCTTTGCTTTCTTGAGTTGGAAGTAATTGCTTGGGGCTATTATTTAAGAGTGCTTGCTTAATGCTATTTGATGACTTGAACCTCCTTTGATTAAGGGGTTTGATTATTTGGGTAAGAATTGGATTTCCCATGATTTGGGGATTCATGAGCTAAACTCTAATAGGCACTGAGATGATGAGTTATGGTTTTAAAGTTCTTTGAGTGAATTGGGTGATTCCCACTATCCTAGGATACTCTCTCCATCCATACCATTCACAAACATTTTACTGCTTTTATTGCATTTTAGTTAACAAAACAACAATCAAGCTTGCCTCTGGCTAAACCCCCATTTTACTGTTATTTTGCACTTAACTATTATACCGAAGCTTGGGATTTAGAAACCAATTTCCTTGTGGATACGACACTTGTTTTACTGCAACGAATTGGGTGCACTTGCCCATTTTAGCTAGGTTTAATTACTATGTATGTAATTTTCCCAACAGAGCCTAACACGGAATGAGGGCTCACTCTCGGGGAACGACGGGAGGGCGGATTAGGCACAGGAGAGCGCCCTGATCGGGTAGGTCCAGGGCGGGCTATACTTGGACAGCGAGCAGACGAGTGCCCAAGGAGGCTGGAGGAGGAGCAAGTGATTGGCTCCCATTCATAAACAACATGCTGAACCATTGAGCCACTAGGGGCACGAATCTCAATTTCTCTAACAAGCTCAAGATTGAAGTCCACTTCGACGAGGATTCTAGCATAAGAAATCCTAGTTTTTGAGGCTGTGGGTTGATCAGTATGAAGGGGTGAGCCAATCTTAGAGCAGATTTTTCTAAGGCTAGATTGTGACCACAGGCTAGTATAAAGGCCTGGGAGTTGGATCCAAACGGGGATGCGATTAAGATCTTTTGGATTAAAGTCAAAGTCAGGGGACCATTTTTTAAGGACCAGAGGAGACGAGTACAGGAGCCAGGGGCCTTTGTCTAGGACTTGTTGGAGGTCCTCTTCTTTATCGAACCGGAATAGAAACCAACCCTCATCATGAAGAAGAATTTGGGGGGTAGCTTTGAAGTTCCAGGCTCTTTTCACAAATTCTTTGACCACATTGAAGCCAAATTTTTTCCCCCAAATGTAGCCTACTAGAGCATTCTTCCAATAGTCGATTTCAGGCAATAAGTCTTCTTCCACAATAGAGACAAATGGACTATCGTGGTCGATATTATCTATACTATCTGATCGTAAAGACATGCCAAAGTTCGACTTTTGTTTAGCAAGAAGCATATCAAGAAACGATGAGTTAGAATTAGTACCTGTCGAGCCAGAGTTTCTCCCTTTACCCGGGACATTAGGCCTGGCGGTTCTTTTTGCAATTGGAGGCTGCACTCTGGGGCCTGGGGCCCGCGAGAGAGGAGGGAAAGCCTTGTCCATTGCTGCCTGCGAGCAGGGGTCTGGCCGATTGAGATAGTCTTGCAGAGCGACGTCGGGAGGGGAACCCGAAAGCTCGACGAACAGATCTAATACCTAGTCCCCCAAGGGACCCTCTTTCGGGCCAACCTGGACACTCCCATTATTATGAAATATGAGCAGAGGGTCACAGGTGTTGCTCAGCCCATCAGAACAGACCCCAGCAACCACACCGCAGCTATCAACAGCAGCATCACCAGTCAATGGCTGAGAAGCATTAATAACAGGGGCAACCTTTTTGCTACTAACAGATAAGGCCAAGGACTGGTCCGAATTTGGAAATAAGGGAATGGGCAGCACGGGAGCAACCGATACGGGTTGCAAATCCTGGGAAGCAGGAACCCGCACTTCATTGCGGTCAACAGGGGGAGCCACATTCGAACCCAACACAGGGGGCGGGGGAACGAAGGCGGCGCAGGTGGAATTCGACGGCGGCTCACTCGAAATCGACGCCGGGGGTGGGGGGACCAGGGCAGCGCATGCGCCACCAGAGGGGAGAGCATTCGCCTGGTCCACTGCTTGGTTGGCGCGGGGAGCTTCATCGGAGGGAGCCAGAGAACCAGGGGGAGGAGCATACTCCGGCGAGAGGTGGACACCAGATGAAGGCGCTGGGGAAGGGCTGGGGGAGCCCGGAGATGCCCGAGTCTAGGGACGGCGCCGCGACATCAGAGGAGACGGGACCACACACCAGAGCGGGGAGAAGAGGATGGATGGGGATGCGCCGCCTCAGGGGTAGCCGGGATCACCAGGCGCCAGCCAGGCAGGCGGCGGGAACCACCGAGGGCCTCAGGCAGCCAGAGGAGGAGGACCGGCGAGAAGAGAGCCTACGTGCATCACCAGAGAGGAAGCTTCAGGGAGAGGGGGAAGAGGGACTTCCTGGGCGGAGCCAGCCCAGCCAGGCGGGGGTCTGGGAGGCGGCGGGGCCACCGGAGACGCAGGGGCGGCGGGAAGTCACTGGAGGCTGCCGGAGATGGCCATCGTCGCTGGAGCAGGGCGTTGGAGAAGACGAACAGAGCTAACGGGTTGTCTAAACAATTATATTACACTTGTTTTGAACAACATTAAGAAAATGTGTGACAATTTGTGTCATACTAGACTTGTTGAGATAGAAAGCATCAAACATTGCTAGGCTATGTTGGTAAAATTTTGATGACAAGGTAGGTGATCGATCCTTTTTTTCTCATTGACATATTTGATGACATATTTATAGCATAAAATAGTGGTCTCTGTCTGGATCCCACGCGAGTCATGCATTATTCTCACATTAGGCACAATCACATATAAGACAGTGAAAACAAAACTAATGAAAATTGTCTTATATTTTGATTGGATTCTAAATTGATCATTAAAAGGTATATTTAACCGTAATTAATCATTTCTGTTCCACTATTGTTACCACTGGGTTTTAAAAAATAAATAGAATAATGTCTAGTTTACACCTATAATATCTCATACCATTTCCCTGTTTGCCTTGTTAATTATGCCATTATCGCCCTTACCAAATGTCTAACATGTCCCTCATATTACTTAGTCACCATCGACTTCAGTAAGCTTATCTCTCAACATCAATTTTTTTTGTCAACTCGTTGGAGAATTACCACATTCGTGAATTAGTTTTTGGTCTAATCTTCAACGGGTTGACCAAAAGATATGAAATGGGATTGTGAGATAGGCTTACTAAAGTCGATGGTGGTTAACTAATATAACAGACATTTTACATATTTAACAAGGGTATCGACAGGAAAGCTAACTGATTGATCGACGGAGTGATATACATACAAGTTGAATGTTATCTTAAAAACATAGTGGTAAAAGTGGAATACAAATTAACTAAACAATTTTAAATTAAATTTCTAAAAAGAAAACGGGGATATATATTGATAAGCTATCCTCCATAATTGTACCTAAAAAGAGAAAGGTAGTTCTTTCAACCAACTAAAAATATCCCAAGGTGCAGATTATTTTTTTCTAATTTTAGTTTCTGTGTGTTATATTAGGGGTATACTCATACTATTGGTGGAATACGCGTAGTACAATTAGCAAAAAAACAAATCCTTCTAAAAATTCTGCCTTTTTTATAGAGTGAGAGGACAATATTTTAAGGTTGAAAAAAAAAGAGAAAGAACAAATTTATACGAGTCAAACAGAAAAACAAGAAAAAGCGGTAAATTATTTTGGATGCAAATAGTGAATCTCTCTCCTGGTTCATAAACTTATTAAGTCCCTTGGAGGCCAATCGTCATTTAGTCACTTTCCGAGATGGAGTTCTGGGGTACTGTCGTCTCCCACCTTGTTCTCTTTTTCCCTCTCATTATTTTGATCATTCGGACTTCAAAGTCTACCCCTAAGTGATTTTTTTTCTCCATCACAGCATGTTCTACGATTGATCAGACTTCTAGGTTTATTTGTTGTCATTCATATTTTAGGGTCTCCCTTGTTTTCTGATTTCTTTTGTGTTTTTCACGTACCCATTAAATAGAAAGCAACAAATTCGATGAATGGTTGTTATCATAGCTTATATTGTTTCAGGCTACAGACCTGTAGTTAAGTTATGTAGTTTATTTTGGTTTCGTCTTACCAATTTTATTCATTATAACCCAGTCTAGGTTTCTTATGATTTTGCGATTATCAATGGAAAATTTCGTATGTTTGTGAAAATAACTTCTCCTTACCAATGAAAGCTGGTAAGTTTTGGGTTTATTTTCTCTACGATAAAAAACAAAAATTAATCTTTTCTGATTATGTGTATAACCTGTTGACTGATTAAACTTTATTGAACTGGTCATAGTCATTTTAGCTTGAATCATGATAGGCAACTACCAAGTTGATTTCTCATAAGAGTAAATTTCTAAGTTTATTGCTTATCACACATATATTTGTCTCCCTATGCGATTCTAAATAGATGACTTAGCAAACATTTACGCATAGATATATAGAGGTCCAACTCCAAAGGCAATGTATGTTCTTTAAAGCCTAAATTACATAGTTATGCCATACTTGTGATATGATAGCATTGATATCTTACTGGCCTTCTGTTGATGAGATGATGGATTCCTGATATCATTAGTAGGTGTTGAAATCAAGAGTGGTGAGACTGTTTCAGTGAAGCCTCCATTCAACCAGGATATACACCTCTTACAGGTGAAATGTCAAATAACTCAGTTCTGTTTCAGACAAGCTTTCTAGTAACCAATTTCATTTTGTTTGGTTGCCTCAGGCGTGTCTTGAAGTGACAGAGAAGGAAACTGGGAATGAATTAATTCGCCTCTATGCTAAGAAGGAAGAAAAGAAACATCTGATTGGGGTTCTTTCATATAAAAAGTTCCCTCATTTTAAATTTCATCTGGTGTTTAAGGATCATTTTGAGCTGTTCCATGACTCAAAACATGGAAGTGTGCATGTTTGTGGACAGAGAGGTGTTGCTCGGGATACATATATCCTGAAATATGTTGCCAATTACTAAGCTTTAATTATCTTGTTTATGATTATTCAGATTCATATTAGATGCTTTGTTCCTTTACGGATTGCTTCTTATCAAGTATTATCCTATATATGTCGATGTCGACATCTGGTGTGTGTTATATTTTTTTAATTGGAGATTCTCAATCTCTTTACACTTGAAATGGTAGTCTCATTTATGAATTTTGGAATGCAGAGAGATCTGGTGAAGACTTCTCTCATAAGGTAACTCTCTTATCACCCATTGGTCTTTGGCTTTTGATTTATTGTTTTGTTCAATAGCACTACTTATTCCTTGTGGGCTAATTCAATATGGTTAATAATGAATTGAATTAGTCATAAGATTATCTGATGACAGTATATTTCTTTTGTAAGGATTGACTACTTGAACAACCGTGACACCATTATCTCCCTTTGTTTTGTGCTACTTGGGCTTTAAGCGCCATGAGCTTGCTAATTTACAATCCAGTTTAGGAACATTCAGCTTATATATGATGTCTTTCATATTTCCTTTAGCTTTGTTTGAGGAACAAGTCTTGTTTTAGTGGTCTTGTTGTTGAGTTGTGAAGCCACTTTTTTCTTTTTAGATGTACTCTGTTATATATTCATTGTCACTACTTACCAGCATGGCTATACTTGACATGAAAGCATGCCTCATCTACAAGAGTAAAACATCATTTGGCTTGTGATTTAAGAGATGCGCTTCTTTTCCTCCTAGCTCCCTCTTGATTGAGATTGTGAATAAGATTTGTATTACATATGCATGTGATTTGGAGCTTATGTATGTGGTGTTTTTTGCGTTCAAATGATCAGGTGGACAAAAGGAGATTTAGAGAAGCTTACAACAGAACTCCAGCCTTTGAAACTGTTAAAGTAAACAGAAATTCCGGTATCCCTCCAGATGGATCTTTTCTTGAGCTATATTTGGCTTGTTTAAATATTTTGTTCTTTATTTGTCGTTTTTACTATGTTAATTAAGTTGCTACAATCTGATATATATGAATTGTTTTGTCTAATATAGATGATATACGCTTTTCGGCTGGTGATAGGCCGTCTTCAAACTCTTTCGATAGGTAAGTTATTGCACGCTTGATGTTACAAATTTATTATTTTTCTTTTTTTATAAACTAAGCAAAGATATTTGCCCACATATATGTTATAAGTCACACGTGTTTGCAGGAATTTATACTCAGAGTCAGATGATGAGATGTTACGGTTGAAAAAAGATTTAGCTCAGACAATGAGGCTTTATAAGACCGCATGCAGTCAAGCATTGAGGAAAAAAAAAATAAAGATGATGCTCTTTAGAGGCCGTTGGTATATGGTGGTGGGAATTGTCTTGTTAATTAGCATCTACCCACTGTTAAAATTGGCTTACTAGAAAAACGTGAGTAGCTTGCGGCTTTGGCTAGGTTTAGAGGGTCAATCCGCCCAGTCATGTTTTTACTTCGTATAGTCAGAAAATGACCATTTTGTCCCTGCTTTAATATCTTTCAAAAATTACTATATTTACTCACAATTTGTGACATATTAGGAGATGACCCCAAATTTCATTACGAACAGTTGGAATTCCAATACGCTCAGTCGGAAAATGATCAATTTAGGGGCTAATGTAGGCACAATTTATTAAAAATGGTTTGAAAAAAGTAAAGAAGGATTCTGAAGTACTTATATAAGTAAATAAATATATCATAAAAATTATCAGCAAAGTATACCATGACTAAATAGACGAAAAGACGAACGCGTCGGCGCAAACGGATCGAAAAACGGAGCTATAACGAAGAAGATATGGCAATTTTAAGACCGGAACCTGGCGCCAGCGCCAACAAAGAAGGGCCGGAGCAGGCGCGCGGTCATCCTTACCGGCACGGGCGCGCGGTCTTCTTTACCGGCGCGGGCGCGCAGTCTTCTTTACCGGCGCCGGCGCCGGGTTCCGGTCTTAAAATCGTCATATCTTCTTCGTTATAGCTCCGTTTTTCGATCCGTTTGTGCCGACGCGTTCGTCTTTTCGTCTACTTTGTCATGGTATACTTTTCTGATAATTTTCTTGATATATGTATTATTTCTTCTTAAGCACAACATTAACTATCATCGACGTCTTGTTCGAAATTGCCTATCAACCACTAATTTCATGTCCGTTGAAGAATAATCTATTTGAAATTCATTGAATTGGTCTATCATTTCCACCAATTTCATGTCCATTGATGAAGAATCTATTTGAAATTATCAAAATCTCCTATCAATATCAATATTAACTATCATTGACTTCTTATTCGATAGTAAAACAATCAAGCCTGTTCTATTCCAATTAGCAGACGAATAGGACACCGATCTAAATAGTTAGATGTATCGACATTAACTATCATCAACGTCTTATTCGAAATTTCCTATCAATTCCACTAATTTCATGTCCGTTGAAGAATAATCTATTTGAAATTCATCGAAAATTGTCTATCATTTCCCTCAATTTCACGTCCATTGAAGAAGAATCTGTATGAAATTATCAAAATTGCCTATCAATATTGACATTAACTATCATTGACTTCTTATTCGATAGTAAAACAATCAAGTCTGTTCTATTTTAATTACCAGACAAATTGGACACCGATCTAAATAGTTAGATGTATCGACATTAACTATCATCGACGTCTTATTTGAAATTGCCTATCAATTCCACTAATTTGATGTTCGTTGAAAAATAATCTATTTCATATTCATCGAAATTGTCTATCATTTCCCTCAAGTTCACGTCAATTGTAGAAGAATATGTGTGAAATTATCAAAATTGCCTATCAATATTAACATTAACTATCAATGATTCTTATTCGATAGTAAAACAATCAAGCTTGTTCTATTATAATTACCAGACAAATTGGACACCGATCTAAATAGTTAGATGTATCGACATTAACTATCATCGACGTCTTATTTGAAATTGCCTATCAATTCCACTAATTTGATGTCCGTGGAAGAATAATCTATTTCAAATTTATTAAAATTGTCTATCATTTTCCTCAATTTCACGTCCATTAAAGAATAATATGTGTGAAATTATCAAAATTGCCTATCAATATCGACATTAACTATCATTGACTTCTTATTCGATAGTAAAACAATCAAGCCTGCTCTATTCTAATTAGCAGACGAATAAAACACCGATCTAAATAGTTTGATGTATCAACATTAACTATCATCGATGTCTTGTTTGAAATTGTCTATCAATTCCACAAATATCACGTCCATTGAAAAAGAATCCATCTAAAAAATTCTAAATTGTCTATCATTTTCACTAATTTCACGTCCGTTGAAGAAGAATTTATGATAAACATCTAAATTGTCTATCATTTCCATTAATTTCATGCCCATTGAAGAAGAAATTATTGGAAATGATATACAATTTCGATGACTTTCAATTAGATTCTTCTTCTACGTTCATGAAATTAGTGGAAATAGACAATTTCAATGACATTCAAATAGATTCTTCTTGAACAGACGTGAAATTAGTGGAAATGATAGACAAATATTTTAATTTTTAAATAGATTTTTCTTCAATAGACATGGAATTAGTTGCAATGATGGACAATTTTAACATTTTTCAAATAGATTCTTCTTTAACGGACATGAAATTAGTGGAATTGATAAGCAATTTCAAATAAGACGTCGATGATAGTTAATGTCGATACATATAACTATTTAGATCGGTGTCCAATTTGTCTGGAAATTAAAATAGAACAAGCTTGATTGTTATACTATCGAATAAGAAGTTAATGATAGTTAATGTCAATATTGATAGACAATTTTGATAATTTCACATAGATTCTTCTTCAATGGACATGAAATTGAGGGAAATGATAAACAATTTTGATGAATTTCAAATAGATTGTTTTTCAACGGACATCAAATTAGTGGAATTGATAGGAAATTTCAAATTAGACGTCGATGATAGTTAATGTCGATACATCTAACTATTTAGATCGGTGTCCAATTTGTTTGGTAATTAAAATAGAACAGGGTTGATTGTTTTACTATCGAATAAGAAGTCAATGATAGTTAATGTCAATATTGATAGGCAATTTTGATAATTTCACACAGATTCTTCTTCAATGGATATGAAATTGGGGGAAATGGTAGATAATTTTGATGATTGTCAAATAAATTCTTTTTTAATGGACATGAATTTAGTGGAATTGATAGGTAAGTTTGAACAAGACGTCGATGATAGTTAATGTGATACATCTAACTATTTAGATTGGTGTCCAATTCGTCTGTTAATTAGAATAGAACAGAGTTAATATTGATATTGATAGGAAATTTTGATAATTTCAAATAGATTCTTCGTCAATGGACGTGAAATTGGTGAAATTGATAGACAATTTCAATGAATTTCAAATAGATTCTTCTTCAACGGACATGAAATTAGTGGTTGATAGGCAATTTCGAACAAGACGTCGATTATAGTTAATGTTGTGATTAAGAGGAAATAATACATATATCAGAAAAATTATCAACAAAGTATACCATGACAAAGTAGACGAAAAAACAAACGTGTCGGCGCAAACGGAACGAAAAATGGAGCTATAACGAAAAAGATATGACGATTTTAAGATCGGAACCCGGCGCCGGCGCCGGTAAAGAAGATCTCGCGCCCGCGCTGGCCCTTCTTTGTTGGCGCTGGCGCCGGGTTCCTGTCCTAAAACTGCCATATCTTCTTCGTTATAGCTCCGTTTTTCGATCCGTTTGCACCGACGCGTTCGTCTTTTCGTCTACTTTGTCAGGGTATACTTTGCTGATAATTTTTATGATATATTGTTTTACTTATATAAGTACTTCGTAATCCTTCTTTGCTTTTTTCGAACCATTTTTAATAAATTTTGTCTACATTAGCCCCTAAATTGGTCATTTTTCGACTGAGCGTATTGGAATTCCGACTTGACTATGTGTAATGAAATTTGGGGTCACCTCGTAATATGTCACAAATTGTGGGTAAAT
The DNA here is from genome assembly GCA_023374045.1 of Limonium bicolor. NCBI lineage: Eukaryota > Viridiplantae > Streptophyta > Magnoliopsida > Caryophyllales > Plumbaginaceae > Limonium > Limonium bicolor. Next base: position 269,225,655 of record CM041776.1, read on the forward strand.
ATATTAATTTCTGAAAGATATTAAAGCAGGGGCAAAATCGTAAAGTTTTTTAAAATTTCGACTGTGCGAAGTGAAAACACGACTGAGCGTACGAGTTCAGTAGGTTTATGCCTGTGTATGTATGAAACACTTGATTTGGTTTCAATTTTCGAATATTCGACACTTGCGGCTTTCGCTAGGTTAATGCTTCATGTCGTAGAGGTTGAGCATCTTCCCGCTTTGCAGTCCAGTCTGTTCCGTCGTGCAAAATGGGGATGTGGGCAGGGTCCATTAGATTCTCCAACAGGATGGAATGGTCATATGGGAGTTCGTGTGTTGTAGAGATGTCTTGGAAACCTGGACGAGCAAAGTTCTCGAACAATGGGATTTTGGTTTCGTCTGGTGAGGTTGTCTGTGACATCCTTACCCATATCACTCCTTGTGAGTCTCTTACTTGGTATTGATAAAGGCAAGCTTGGTTGGGAATTTCGGCTCCTTCAGGTAGCTTAGGGATTTTAACACATTTTCCGTCCCATTTGAATTGCCAGGCGTGGTGCTGATATTACAGTCTTCCATCCACTAGTTGTCCTTCCGAAAGTTTTGCTAACCGATGAGGGCATCGATCTTGGAAGCAATGGAGTTCACTGGCTGAAAGTGTATGGTACTCGTACTCTAGCCAAGATTGTAAAGAGAGCTCCAATTGTTGTATTGATGAAAGCGTGATCCATTACATGACTTATGACTCTTATTTATAGGCCCCCTACAGTGTATAACCGTTTCCGTGGGCCTACATTACTCTAGAATATTCCCAAATATACAAGGTTTCGTACAACTCTACCCCCCTTTCATTAATGACTACTTTATTACTCTCAGTCTTCTCGGAGAGGGTCTTGCTCTTCTTCGGAGGCGACCGTCGGCTCTCTGCCTGTAAGGGTCCGATTATTGGAGACGGAAGAGGGTTTGGTCGGAGAGAGTTCCATCTATTGTCTCCGCAGGCAGTATGTACCCTCCGCTTAGCCATTTGGTTACTCCGTGTGGTGGAATCCCACTTCACTGGCGTCATCCCGATAAAGAACAAGCTGTTTATCAAAACTGTCAGACCCAACGGAGTGTCATTGGGGACGTTTTGTGTCAAGTATAAAGGGTACCATTCCTGGGTCCAATCATAATCCGCAACTTGTCTATCTCCTCTAGCCTCCTCCACCACCAGAACGCCATTCTCTCTTTGATCGACAGCGGGAGTTATAAATCTTGAGATCAGTGAAGTGGGTGGTGATCTTAGTCTTAGATGGGTGTGTAGGTGGCTGCTGGGCGTCAACAAAGAGGGAAACTTGTTGAACTGGATAATTGGAGAAACTGCGCTTGCAGGTAAGATGGTGAGAGCGGAAACAGAGGTTTTTGGGAAGGAATAAAGCTTTGCCATGAATGGGTATGGTATGGGTGCAAGGGCTAGAGAGTAGCACAGAGAAGAGAAAAGTATTGATAGGAAGAGTATTATTGGGAGAGAAGAGAGGGCGTCGCACAGAGAGAGGAGTATTGAGAGAGAAGAGTGTTGCGTGGGGTATTGCTGCACCATTTGTGAACACAAGTTAAAATAAAACCGCTATCTCAGCTAGGCAGAAAAAGTAACGTCCGGTTTGGCAGACACCAAAAATAACTCTATTGTGGCATAATTTAGAATATGATTATCAAAAATTCACAATATACCCCTTTTTTCTTTCGTAATTCATAATATATTCCTGTTGATTTTTATAATTTAATTTTAAACATGCTTAAATGTTGTTTAAAATTGATGAAACTTTACATGGGTGATGTTAAAGTGTTATATTTTGCTCCAATATTAAATTTGAAGTTTTTTAAGCTCATATGTGACATGTGGTACCCAATGAACATATCACAATTTTTATTGGGTCTCACAGGTCATATGTGAGTTTAAAAAACTTCAAATTTGATATTGGACCAAAATATAACACTTTAGCATCGTTCATTTAAAGTTTCATCAAATTTGGACAACATTTAAGCATGTTTAAAGTTGAACTTCAAAACCAAAAAGGAAAATATAGTGAATTACGAAAGGAAAAAGGGGTAAATTATGAATTTTCCTAATAAGTTAAAAATGACTTCTTAACATTCTTTCATATATTTCTCTTTCTTGCACCTCATTTTAAGAATCACATCTAATTTTTAATAATATCAGAGAACTCACATATTAGTTTTCATTTTTTCTCTTTCATCTATGTGGAGCATTGTTATTGGAATAATAATTGTTGTGGGGCCCATCTTCTTGTCGAAGAACCCTCACTCAATTTTTCATAAAAAAAGGGATAGCTGAATCGTGGGTGAGAAGAGGGTACTGTTGTAACACCCCTACCGCTAATCCTGTCATTACCATATAATCTTCTCGTAACACCCCTACCGCCACCCACGTGACTAACAAGGTCTAATTCCATTACAGCATCGATCTGATGGACCAGAACACCCGAGTACAAACAATACAATTCACACTTCATTTTCCAAACTGAGTACAAATGATTCTCCATTCATACATTGCTCAATACTTACAATACAATATACCGAGTCTACTAATGTACAAACCAAAATACAATAAATTCTCACAAGTCTACTCACTCCTCATGAGCCTAACATCTCACCCTACCCATCAAAGTCTACTTAACTTCAAATACCACAACATATGCAATGCGGCACACAAGCCATTCAGAGGGCTAGTAGAAAAAAGATTTTATGTGACGCCCTTTAAACCGGGTTTTACTGGTAACCGTGGTTTAAATATTATATACCACGGTTTATACTGAAACCGTCATTTAAGTTGTAACCTGAGAGACTTTATACCACGGTTTGCTATAAACCGTGGTTTTTAATCGATAATATATGACGGTTTTGACGCAACCGTCGTTTATAGTTTTGGCGGTGATGAAATAAACCACGGTTATTCACGAACCATCGTTTATGTTGCTCACCCTACGATTTTAAATGACGGTTGGGGAGAGAACCATCGTTTAAACCTGGTCACCATACCATTTTAAATGACGGTTGTTACGTGAACTGTCATTTAAAACGATTTTAATAAAAAAAAACCCCGAGTTCTTCTTTATTCCTCCTCGCTCCCGTCGTCTCCCTCACCGCCTCTTCCTCCACCATCCCGTCGTCTCGCCGCGTCTTCTCCGGCTGCCCCTTCCTTCGCCGTCTGCGCCTGCCTGTGTTATACCGTCGCCCTGTAGCAATGCGCCATAGTTGAGCTCGATCGACGACGACAACTCGACGGCGCCCGTCTTCCTCCGCCGCCCCGCACACGCCCAGTGCACCTGTCTTCCTCCACCGCCCCGTCTAGCTTCCTCCGCCACCCCGTCTTCCTCCGCCGCCCTGTACGTCTTCCTCCTCGCTCAGGTAATTATAAACCTAGATTTTAAGCATTTGTAAAATTTGACATTGTTTTGTTCGTGTAAACTGATTGAGCGCTTTACATTTTAATTGTTTTAATAATGTTATTTTGTTAACTTTAGTAGTTAATGCTTAGTATTATGATAGCTAGTCATTTCATGTTACTATAATTGAACATTATTGTTGAACTATGAATACTTTTAATATTATTTATTATTGACTGAGAAAAATCGCATCGCTTTCATATTCTATAAAAAGGATATAGAAAGTTGTTTTTACTATAGCAAGAAGGACAACTGTGAAGTTATAGTATGTTAGGTGTTTTGATTGATCTGGACCTGAGACGTCGTACTACTAGTATTCATAAGTTGAACTTCTTCCCAATGCTTTTCTGAAAATATTATTTTATATTGTTTGTTTTTTGAAGGGAAAAAATTTGTATTTGTCCTTGTATAATTGAATCAAAGGTGATAAGCAATGTATGAGATTTGGTGTATGTCCGAACATAGCAAATTATAGATATGATATGGATATTGTCTTTGTTTTTGTTGTTGTTAGTGTTGTTGTTGGTGTTACGATGGCTGTTTTGTGATGAAGTTATTACTATCTGTATTATTGTTGGTGGTGTATTAATATTGTTGTAAGTGTTGTTGTTTGTTGCTATTATTCTTGCGGGTGTTATAATTGTTGCATATTATTAATTTTGTTGTACTTATATTGTAAATAGTTACAAAAAACAACTTATACTTTCTTACTAATAAGAATTAGTTATGAAGTGTTTGTGGATAAATCTTATATAATAAAAGAAGCATTATTAGTGCATAACCACCTCAACAATTCTATAAATTTTGGAACTAATAATTTACTTGAAATTTTCTTCTTAAGGATAATTCATTGATTATATTTTGTACGGGATGTTTGCTTTAGGAATGATTTTGTCTATTGTTGTTTGTTTTGATAATTTTAGGGGAGGTGTTTGTATTGGCACATAAAACAAAATGGAAGCAAGAAAGGGAATAAAGAATAATGAAAAAAATTCTCTACAGTTCTCTTAAATGTTTGTTTATGCAGGGGAAAATGAAATGGTTTTCGTAGTAGTCTTTCTGATGCTGCTATTGTGTTTGTTTCTGCCTTAAAAAAATGTGGAGTATCTAAAAATACGCAAAGGTCATGCCAATTTTTTTCCAGAATTTAACCTTATTTTAATTTCATTGAATATGTGTTTCTACGGTTGAACAATCCCTCTTCCATCACATTTGTGAGTTGATCATCCCTACTCATTAGGTTAGTTTTTTTAAAATGTTTCAATAACATGGTTTATTCAAAATATATTCATTTGTTTATTTGTTCAATTATTCATATTTTTTCAAATTAAAACCTTATATTCTAATTTCATTGAATAGGTGTCACTACACACGGTCGGATTGTCTACTTGTCGCACTATCTGCTACTGTCAACCTCTGCCACCGGTTTGCCTGATCAGAACCCACGGTAAAACACTTGCGTTTCTGATTATGATTTTAGACAAATACTTATATATTTTCACAAATAAACGTTATACTAAATTCTACTTGTATTCTGCAATCATTAGAATATATATTTGCATAGTGTGGTGAAATGTGAGATTAAGTTGAAATGGGGTGGTTGTTTTTGTTCATTGATCATATATATATATATACATTTACTATATGCATACTTGTCTGTCTGATAATAATTCATATGGTTTGCTGAGAATTAATGTTGCTGCTACTATGTTTGTTTCTGCCTTAAAAAAATGTAAAGTATCTAAAAATACGCAAAGGTCATGCCAATTTTTTTCCAGAATTTAACCTTATTTTAATTTTATTGAATAGGTGTTTCTACGGTTGAACAATCCCTCTTCCTTCCCATTTGTGACTTGATCATCCCTACTCATTAGGTTAGTTTTTTAAAAATGTTTCAATAACATGGTTTATTCAAAATATCTTCGTTTGTTTATTTGTTCAATTATTCATATTTTTTTCAAATTAAAACCTTATATTCTAATTTCATTGAATATGTGTCACTACACACGACCGGATTGTCTACTTGTCGCACTATCTGCTGCTGTCAACCTCTGCCACCGGTTTGCCTGATCAGAACCCACGGTAAAACACTTGCATTTCTGATTATAATTTTAGAAACAAATACTAATATATATATATGTACATATATATAATATTGTCACAAATAAACATTATACTAAAATCTACTTGTATTCTGCAATCATTAGAATATATATATTTGCATAGTGTGGTGAAATGTGAAATTAAGTTGAAATGGGGTGGTTGTTTTTGTTCATTGACTATATGCATACTTGTCTGTCTGATAATAATTCGTATGGTTTGCTGAGAATTAATGTTGCTGCTACTGTGTTTGTTTCTGCCTTAAAAAAATATGGAGTGTCTAAAAATACACAAAGGTCATGCCAAATTTCTTCCAGAATTTAAGCTGATTCTAATTCCATCGAATTTAACTTTCTTCATAATTACTTACAGTTTCAATTTTTTCTTCTCTTGCAGGTTGCTCTGAGGTTGAAGACAATCGAATTAAGACGAGGAGAGCAAAAATAACCGTTAATAACATTAGCTATGTTCGTTTGTTTAATATGTTCAATTATTCAAGTTTTTATAAAATTAAAACCTTATTTTAATTTCATTGAATATGTGTCATATACTACGTGCAAGAACATCTGTCTACTTGTCTCTTCTCTATCTGGTGCTGTTCGCGCTGACCATCCAGTACTCATCAGGTTGGTATTTAAAACGTTTCAATTTATTTTTGTTTTTCTATTAAACAATGGAAAATCAATTCAAACATAGAATCACCTGTCTGAGATTTACCTGATAGAGGTATGTCTTAGATAGTCCATGTTGGGACTGTCCAATGACCTTTGATCTCACCATCTAGGTTGTGAATGAGTTAATAATATACAGTAGTTCAGTGATAATTTCAGCAGCATTACCCTAGTGTTTTTCTAGTGTACATATATATATATATATGTGAATTGAAACGATTCATATATATATATATATCTACACTAGGAGAACTGTAGGGTAATGCTGCCGAAATTATCACTGAACTACTGTATATTATTAACTTGTTCCTAGATGAGATCGAAGGTGATTGGATAGGTTTAGGTTGTTAAATCTGTAAATAAAAAAAGAGAAGATCAATGGAACGAGTTCACGACATCTGGTGTGTGTTGAAAAAGGATATGGAGCGCTCAGTGATGTACAATGACAGATTGGACATCAAGTACCTAGAAGGGGTCAATAAATTTTGCAAAGTCCTCGTTGACAATCTTAAACCAAGGGATAAGGGATATATTCGATGTCCTTGTGTCGATTGCAAGAACGACTTCAAATACCGAGGTGTGGACAAGATTAAGGATCATCTGATTCGCAGAGGGTTTACAGAAGATTATGAAGCCATAACAATACTGCATGGTCAACATTCAGTACAAGTGTTTGAATGCGCTGATAACGTCGTTGCAGAACAATCAGAAATGGATGCTTCACACGATTTTGGGGATACCCAAGATGATTCACTAGTTAGTGATTCAGATGATCAGGAGGACCTTAATGCGATGATGGAAGATGTTGAACAACATTTTTCCAACAAACCCAGAACATTTGAAAATATGATGCAAGCATCAAAGGAACCGTTGTACATTGGATGTGATACGCAAAAGCAAAACAAATTGAGCGTTGTCCTAAAACTATTCAATCTGGAGGCGAGACATGGATGGAGTGATGTCAGTTTTACAGATCTTTTACAACTGTTGAAGGATGTACTACCAAAGGACAATGTGATACCCACAACAACTTATGAAGCAAAGAAGTGAATGTGTCCAATGGGTATGGAATATAAAAAAAATACAGGCTTGTCCAAATGGGTGTATGTTGTACTGGAAGGAGAATGAGTTGGATGACCATTGCTCTGAATGTGGGGAATCACGCTATGTAAAAAAGGGTGACAAAAACCACATAAGCACTAAAGTGGGTTCTCATGTGAAGGTGTTGTGGTATCTACCGATAATTCCCCGATTCAAACGTTTGTTTGCAGTTCAGAAAGATGCTGAGAACCTCCGATGGCATGCTACCCATAGAAAGAATGATGGTAAATTGAGACATCTAGCCGATTCACCACAATGGAGAAACATTAACAGAATATACCCTTAATTCGGTACAGACCCAAGAACTTAAGACTTGGTTTATGCACTGATGGTGAAATACCCCAAACCTTGGTATGTTGGTTAAACATTAAAACATGATTTATTAAGACAAGAAAATGTCTTAGAAACATTAGTAAACAATATAAACCATAAAGAACACAACTAAATATTTTAAGGTCAATAAGGGCTAAAATGTGCTCTAAGCTTGGGTAAGACCTAATGAACTTACCAAGACCTTATTTATATACTAATGGACATATTAAATCAGTTACCAAAGAAAACCAAGCTTGAAAACAAGCTAAAACACAAAATGTGCTTTAAGAAGTCTTAAAGCACATTTTTGAAAAATTGTCTTGTAAATGAGTTTTGAGTGGCTAAATGTCCATCATTACTCTTAAATATATATGTGTACTATATAGTATCACATTTGGGTGGCTATATCAATGGGAAATCAAAAATTTCACTTCTAAGTGCCTTGTTTTTATGAATAGTAACTTTTATAAGCTAGTTTGTAACATATGTTATCATAAGTAATTAAATTGACAAATAAAGACTAAAACACCCTTAGTAATATAAAGGGGGCCGGTTTTTGTAGTAATGAGTCACCAAACATGTTAACTAATTAAGCAAATAAAGATGACTCATAAGGGTACTATTTACTTTAGCTAAAATATCTTACAAAAGCAACTTAAACTTCATTCTCTTCATTTCTTTCATGTTCCCACCGTCTCCAACTCCATCTCCTTCCTTCTTGCTCTCATTTTCGGACAAGCTACAGCACCACCACCATTTCACCACCTTTGACCACCTATATTTCATAGCTCACTTGTCCAAATCAAAAACAAACACCACCAATCTCTTCCTCTCATCAAGCTCTTCATTTCTATCTACTCAAAACTTCAAGAGCCCCATTTCGGTGCCATGGAGTTCTACCATTGAAGGAGCTTGAGCTTGTCTTTCCACATATTATTGATCTCCTTTGCTTCTAGGTAAGGAATCCCAAATAAAAACTACATTTCCTTCATGTTTTTGCCTTGACCGAAATTGTGCATTGATGGAGCTCTTTGTGTGACTTTGTTCTAGCTTCATTCCAACCTTTCATGGACTAGGTGGAGTCCTCTCTTCATAGATATTCAAACTCTTTTCAAAGATCAAGGTAAAACAACTACATTGATGTTTTTGAAACAATGTAAAATTAGGGTTTACAATGAGATGAAGCTTAAAGCTTGAATACTCATTATGATGTTTGTATATTGTTTAGAACTTGACAAGGAATCAAATACCTTACCGGTTTTATAAGGAAACAAGAAAGAAGTTGTTTGGAAAAGAGGTAAATATACTAACCTAATGTTGTTTAATGCCTTAGGAGAAATGAGCTTATAATGCTTGTTAAAACTACCTAAAGAGCAAATGGTGAATGACCTAGTAAATGTTCTCAAGGAGACTAGTAAAAGAACATATGTCTTGTTGTATGTATTTGCAGGTCAAAGGCATATATATTGTGGAAATTCAGTGTTTATGATTTAAGCACTTTAAGGGCCTAGGAGCCATGCATTTTAAGGGCCTAAGTGCCATGCAATTTAAAGTTATGCTTTATATTTTAATGTAGTGAGATTTGAGTGAAGTTTTGTGTATGAGAGTGTTCTTGGTGTTCTTAGTGTTCTTGGGTGTTTAAAGGTGAAAACAATGTGCTTTGGTGTAACAAAATGCTAGGAAAACCTATGTCGAAATTTAGGGAATGCATAAGGGGTTCAAGATGTTTTAAAGGAATTTTTGATGAACTAGGAAGTGTTCTAGAGTGTAATAAGGACTTAGGCATGATCTTGAGGTTTTAGTATGTACCAAAGTCATTTTGGACTTAGGTAAAGACTTAGGCAAACTTTGGTAAAATAAGGAGAAAGTGTGAACTTGAAAAAGGATTTCAAGAAATGACATAAGGAGTTGATGGTAGGAAATGATGCTTGAAAGATGATGTAAAATGAAGAGAAAGTATTTTGAGATAGTAGTTATCATAGGTATGAAACACCACTTGGAGACTAGGAGAAAACATTGTAAGTGTTAGGAATTTTGTGAAGATATAAGTAAAGGCTTAAGGAATTAGAAAATGAGTTTTATGAGTGTTTAAGGATGTCTTAAGGGTGTTTGAAGTGCCCAAATGAGGCTAGGGTGTACTAGGATATATGGGGTGAAGTTTGGAGTTGAATGAGAAAAGGAAAACAAAGGTCTGGGGCAGACCGAACTTGCGACCGAACTTGCAAGTTCGGTCGAGCCCAATTTACCCTGCGAGAATTGGTTTCTGGAACCGACCGAACTTGGGGACCGGACATACAAGTTCGGTCGTGCATGGGTTTTTAGTACGGATTAAGTCTCTGGAATCGACCGAACATGGGACCGGACTTGGTAAGTCCGGTCGGGTCTAAATTTACAAAGGGAAGGGACTCTCGGGAATAGACCGAACTTAGGACTGAACATGCAGGTCCGGTCGGAGTAGAATTTTCTGACGGGATTATGTTCTGGAATGGACCGAACTTGTACAAGTTCGGTCTGCAAGTCCGGTCGGACCAAAATTTGTAAAAAAAAAACAAGTTAAAGGTGGCTTAAGTAGTTGACCCTAGGGGTTATAATGAAGGTAATCAATGATGAGTTTAGACATTAAAACATGTCATACAATCATGTTAAATACTTAGTAAGTTTGAAGTTAAACAAATAATTAACCGACGTTATTAACTATGTATAGGAGTGACCTACGGAGGAAATCAATCCAGGCAAGGACCAAGGTATGGTTTTCTTGCAGTCTGTTGTCTACCGGTTTACACCGGCTTGGGTGTTGTTTGCTTTTCTGTGTGTTACGACCTTATAAGATTAAGGCATGAAAAGAGTTTACGGTTGTTATATATTATAATGTTGTATTACTGTGACTCCTTTCCCTTGGTGTGTCTAACAAGACCTAAACACTTGCTTGTGTGTGACTTAACAAAACATTGTGTGATCACTAACAAGTGCAAACCGGGGAAGTGAGGAGTCCGGTCATGTTCCGGCCACGCGTGTGAGGACGGGAGTCGATGTCATATCCGGTTCGGCTCTCTTGGTGTATGTATAGGTTGTATTCCAATTTGGTTTCAACCTTCCCTTAGCTTATCCAAAGCTAGTTTACTGACTCACGTCGGGCCACAGGGGCATACAAATGTTGTTTCGGTGTGCTTGGGATTACTATATCCGACACACCTTGGGTATAAGTTAACCGTTCGACATAACTGGACGGTAACGAGGTTGGTAACGAGCTTAGCATGAGATTGGCTTTAATCTCTAGGCTCACTATGTATACTAACTATGGTGGAAGGTTCCTTGTGTGAACCGGTTTCATGGTGTTATGTATTGTTATGGTGCTATGCAATTTCCCTTGCTATGCTATGGTGTATATATGTTGGATGTTTAAAATGAATGCTATGTTATCATGACAATTGGTTGCGCGTATCCCGGTAGCCGATGGGCTGCGCGTTAACCATACCAGCAAAGGTTGCTGACCCCCTCGGGGGCTCCCTATTTTATTGCAGGATGATGATCGAAGAAGCGGAGTGGCTCTAGATCCTAGGTCGTTGATGTACTTTTGGTTATTTTGGTTGTTGAGCCCGGGATGCGCCTGTGCTCCCGAGGCATTACATTTTGGTACCGTTTGTTAAACAGTGGTGGATGTTTACAGTTGGTAGTTGTGATGTAAATTAAATACTCGGTATTGTTGGCTATATATATACGTGGATGTTAGGATCTATGCTCGGGAGTCTGATCATCAGACCGATACACTTGTATTTATTCTGCCTAGTTAACCACGTGGGTGGTTAACGACGTTGTAACACCAAAGCGTTAAATTATTGTTGGTTGGTTATTTCCGCTGCGATTTTTGTAGTTGGTAGGGGCGTTGTAGGGGTGTTACAAAAAGTGGTATCAGAGCGAAGTATCGCTCTGATGACAAGAATACCGAGCTAGAAATATACCGAGTTAGGAAACCTAACCATAGTCACCTAAGTGGACAGATTTGGGAAGGTTAACCACTAACTAAGTGTGGAATTACCTTGTTGTCGGGAAGATGCTACAACCGTTGGACCGATAAGTGTGCAAGCATAATGCTAATGAAATGTTCATATGAATTCAGATGGCAGGTAGACCACGAGGTAGAGGCCGCGGGCGCGGTACTGGAGGTATGGGTGACCAGGGCGATGATATTACGGCACAGACCATGGCTGAGGCAGTAGCAGCCGCCGTAGCCCAGATGGTACCCCAGATGGTTGCTGTATTGCAGCAAGGGCAACAGCCCGGAGTTCAGCCACCGCCACCGCCACGAGAGACCAATTGGGTCAAGGCGTTGGCTGATCTGAGACCGCCGTCGTTCAACTGGGAGACCGACCCTCGAAAGCTGGAGGTGTACATCTCCGAGCTGGAGACCGCCTACGAGACCTTGGCAGTACCTGCTGAAGCTAAGGTCCGTCTTGCCGCTTACTACTTGAAGGGTTCGGCGCAGAGTTGGTGGAAGTTGGTGAGAGAGGACAGGATAGCTGATCCTGAGTTTGGTTGGAGGGAGTACACGGCTCTACTACGAGCCAAGTATTACCCTGTACATGTGCAGGAGGCCAAGCGCCTCGAGCTGGACAGTCTGAGGCAGGGGGATAAGATGTCGGTTGATGACTACTACACCGCATTCACCGGCCTTATCCACCTGTTACCAGACCTTGGGTACTCGAAGCGAGTGTTGGTGAACCAGTTCTACAATGGTCTTAGCCACCGTCTCCGCTACGGGATGGGGCCAGCTGAGTATACTACCTTGCAGGTAAATGAAATACCGTGTTGTGAATCAGTTTATACCATTAGTGAATGTTAATGGGAGTTGGTGAGTTTTGTTTTGCGGGGCATGACTGACATCCTAAATTCAGGAGTGCTATCATGCCGCTGCTAAGGTTGAGATTACCGTCCGTCTGAGGGACGAGGAGAATGCGCACAAGCGCAAGGCCACGAACGAGGGCCAGAGTCAGCAAGGGTATGGGGGAGGGAAGAAAAAGAAACACTACCCTCAGTCCCAGAAGACTCAGTACCAGGGTGACAAGGGCCAAGCCCAGACCACCACAGCTGATGAGCCACTGAAGCTCACATATGCGTATGCGGCGAAGCCTCTACGCTCCCACCCGCCTAAGGGTAATTACCTAAACATGTGAAATAAGTGGAAGTATATGTTGTTAAGATGTGAAGAGAGTATTGATTGTGTGTTGTTGTAGCAGCTAGCGCGGGTTCTGGACCGGAGCGCCACTTTTACTGTGAGTGGTGCAACGGAGACCACCCCGGCAAAGACTGCAAGGGGAACGACGTGCAGTGTCGTTACTGCCAGAAGATGGGGCACCGTGAGTTCGAGTGCTGGCAGAACCCAAATGGCAGGAACTACAAGCCAAAGGGGCAGTGGAAGGGTAAGACTACCGCGACCACTGATAGCCCGAAGGCGATCACCCAGCAGACTTCTGACAAGAAGTACACTGAATCCCAGAAGGGGAAGGGTACGGGGTCCGGCAAGGCCGCCCTGAATGTGGTGGACCGGTCTGAGGCACCAGGATCCTCTTCGAGACCAGGTACCGCCTAAATTGTTAAATGAAAAAGTGATTGCTTACCGCATTTCATGCATGAGTGTTGTATTAGTGAGTCTAATGTAAAACCACCTAAGTAATGAGTTAAAGAATGATGTGAGAGACACCTAAATCAGACAATGTGGAAACTTAGGAACCTTCAATATCTGTTATCCAATCCCACCCACACCAAACCCTGAAGAGACCACCATCAGCATCACCGAATTCCCACTGGAGCGATGTCAGGTTATCCAACCAGGTATGATACTCTTAAATGGATACCTGACACCGGAAGCACAAATCCATATCATCAGGCGATGCAACGAACTTGGAGCAGCACCAGGAGGTTTCTACACACCCGAATACCCGAGCGGTTCGAAGATGAAGCTGAAGATGATGTGCATGGGTAAGGACTGGAATCCCTACACCAAGTCATATCAGGATGTACGAGCTGAAGACGGAGCAACTGTACCAGGCATACCTGAGGAGTTCCTTGCGGTCGTTAACCACACCGTGGGAATTGCTCAACAAGTTGAATCAGGACCGATCCCGAATGTTAAAGCAGACTTGTGTATTGTGAACTTCTACCAGAAAGGTGGACGGTTAGGGTTACACCAAGATAGGGACGAGTCACCCGAGTCTCTAAGTAAGGGAGTACCCGTGGTGTCTTGGTCCATTGGTGATACCGCAGTGTTTATATACGGCGAGCAGAAGCGTGGTGATCTCGCAAAGAAGCTGGTGTTGAAATCTGGTGATGTATTAATCATGGGAGGACAATCAAGGATGTTATACCACGGTATCAAGAAAATTAAACTGAATACCGCACCATCGACAGTGGTAAATGCCACACATCTGAAACCCGGATGTTTGAATTTGACTTTCAGGCAGTTTTGAGCCTTGTGTAATCATGTAATGTATTAAGCCAGTTGTTCAATAAAGGAGCTATATATAGCCATGTCTACAATGTAACCAACTTATGGTGTAAAGACTATGTTATTGAATAAAGAATTGCTGTTTTGGAGTGTATCAACGTGTTACTACCGTATACTTATGAGTTTGCCAATGAATTAGGCTGTGCACTCGGAACGGGAGGTATACTGAGTGTCTGCAATAAGGCGGAAGCCGGCAAGAGCGGCACAATCCTCACCGGTACCTTTCCAGTGAATGGCGTGGATGCATCGATCTTGTTCGACTCTGGAGCCTCACATACATTCATTTCGCTATCATTTGCGAAGAGGCTGGGGTTAGACGGCGAAGAGATGCCAGACTTCGTGGTCACTCTCCCGTCGAAAGAGCGGATCAGGTGTACCCGCTACTACCGAGATGCTGTTATACGAATCAGGGATGAGGAGTTTCCGATCGACTTGATAGAGTTCGACGGACTAGGTTTTGATGTGATTGTCGGGATGAACTGGTTGGAGCGGTACAAGGGTAGAATCCTGTGTACCGAGCATCGACTGCTTCTTCGGAGTCCATCTGAGGTTACTATATCATACCGCTAGAGGCCCAGGGAGCCTTCGACACAGATCATCACCGCCATGGCCATGTGTCGTGAGTTACGACGAGGAAATGATGTATACCTATGCTATGTCCAGGACATAGAGAGAGATCCAGAGTTTAGCCCAGATGTGCCGGTAGTGTCGGAGTTTCCTGATGTATTTCCTAAGGAACTGCCGGGCATGCCGCCAGCACGAGAGGTTGAGTTTGAGATTGACTTAGTTCCGGGCACCGGACCCATTGCGAAAGCACCTTATCGTATGGCTCCAGCAGAGATGACAGAGCTCAAGGAGCAGCTAAGAGACCTACTCGACAAGGGCTTTATCCGCCCTAGTGTTTCACCATGGGGAGCGCCGGTCCTCTTCGTGAAGAAGAAGGACGGTAGCCTCCGCCTGTGTATTGATTATCGGGAGCTGAATGCTGTTACGGTGAAGAACCGTTACCCTTTACCACGCATCGACGATCTATTTGATCAGCTGAGGGGAGCATCAGTATTCTCCAAGATAGACCTACGTTCCGGATACCACCAGATTGCCATCCGTGACAGTGATATCGAGAAGACAGCATTCAGAACTAGGTATGGGCATTATGAGTTCACAGTTATGCCGTTTGGCTTGTCCAATGCACCAGCAAAGTTCATGGACTTAATGAACCGTTTGTTCCAAGATCAGTTGGACAAATCAGTGGTAGTCTTCATCGATGATATACTAGTGTATTCGAAATCGAGAGGTGAGCATGAAAGCCACCTGAGAGATGTGTTGCAAACATTAAGGAAGAATCAGCTGTATGCTAAATTTTCTAAGTGTGAGTTTTGGTTGAACCAAGTATCCTTCCTTGGACATGTGATTTCTGAGGCCGGGATCGCTGTTGATCCGGCAAAGATAGATGCAGTGCGCACCTGGCCTAGGCCGAAGACAGTTATCGATATCAGGAGCTTCCTCGGTCTGGCAGGTTATTATAGGAGGTTTGTTAAGGACTTCTCCAGTGTCTCGAAGCCGATGACTTCCTTGATGAAGAAGGATGCACCATTCGAGTGGACAGTCGACTGTGAGAGTTCTTTTCAGAGACTCAAGGATGCTCTGACATCTGCACCAGTCCTGACTATACCAGACGGTCCAGATGGTTTTGAGGTCTATTGCGACGCATCAGGCAGGGGTATGGGTTGTGTGTTGATGCAGCACGGGAAGGTCGTGGCTTACGCCTCCCGACAGCTGAAGAAGCATGAGGAGAACTACCCTACCCACGACTTAGAACTGGGTGCCATTGTCTTCGCATTGAAGATATGGCGACATCATTTGTATGGGGTAAGCGTGACAATCTATTCCGACCATAAGAGTTTGAAATACTTGTTCACTCAGAAAGAGTTGAACATGAGGCAAAGAAGGTGGGTTGAGTTCTTAAATGATTATGACATCAATTTACAGTATAAGGAGGGTAAGGCAAATGTGGTAGCTGACGCATTGAGTCGCCGAGCACACTCTCTCCATTCGCTAGTCTCTCATACTGGCTTGGTTGAAGAGGTGCGGAGTGCTCAGATGACGGATCAGTATATGGTGGAGATTAGACAGAAGATTATTGATGGCACATTCGAGGGTCAGAAGTACGACTTCAGACTCCACGATGATGACCTGATTAGGCTCAATGGCAGACTATGTATACCGAGGAGTAGCGCCGAGCTGAAGGAGCGCATACTGTGTGAATCCCATTGTTCTACGACATCGATTCACCCCGGAGCTTCAAAGATGTATAAGGGTATGAAACGTTATTTCTGGTGGACTGGAATGAAAAAGGATGTGAATGATTATGTGTTGAGGTGTCTCACTTGTCAGAAGGTCAAGTTTGAGCACCGACGGCCTAGTGGTATGGTGCGGCCAATGCCAGTGCCTGAGTGGAAGTTCCATGACATATCTATGGACTTCGTGGTAGGGCTTCCGCCTACAAGGGGAGGTCTGAATATGATTTGGGTTGTGGTAGACCGACTGACCAAGGTGGCTCGATTCATACCGATGAAGGACACCTGGAAAGTGGCTAAGCTTGCAGAGCTCTTCGACAGAGAGATTGTTAGACATCATGGTGTACCGAAAACGATTGTATCTGACAGAGATACCAGGTTCTTATCGAGGTATTGGAGGTCCACACGAGAAGCACTGGGTACCGAACTGAAATTGAGCACAGCGTTTCACCCACAGACAGATGGTCAGAGTGAGCGCACCATCCAGACACTTGAGGATATGTTACGTGCATGTGCACTTGACTTTCAGACCAGCTGGATTGATAAGTTACATCTGATCGAGTTTAGTTACAACAACAGTTACCATGCTTCGATCAAGATGTCTCCCTTCCAGGCATTGTACGGTAGACCATGCCGCACGCCTTTATGCTGGGATGAGTCGAGTGAGACGGTCATTATAGGACCAGAGTATCTGGAACAGGTTCAGGCAGAAGTTTACCAGATCCGGGCTAACATGAAAGCAGCTTAGGATAGACAGAAGTCGTACGCTGATGTACGCAGACGTGACCTGGAGTTCGCTGTAGGCGATCAGGTATTTCTTAGGGTATCCCCCATGAAGGGAGTATTTCGTTTTGGCCAAAAGGGCAAGTTGAGCCCGAAATATGTGGGACCTTATATCGTGACAGAGCGGATCGGCCCGGTAGCTTATAGACTTGATTTACCCGCCGAGCTGGGCAAGGTGCATGATGTATTTCATGTGTCCCAGTTGAAGAAGTATATGTCTCATCCGTCTCATGTACTTCAGCCTGAAAGGCTAACCTTAGAGCCGACCATGCGATCAGTGGAGACTCCCGTACAGATTCTGGATACTAAGACTCGAGACACTCGCCATAAGTCCGTGAGACTGGTGAAGGTTCTCTGGTCTAACCAGGATGTTGAGGAGGCCACATGGGAGCTGGAAGATAAGATGAAGGCGAAGTACCCGTCATTGTTTACTTCTTAGGGTTTATGTGTATAGGGTACGGGGCGTACCCCTTTTAAGGGGGGTAGAGCCGTTTCGGTTGTGGATGTGTTCGACATGTATTATATACATTGTCTATGTTATGTTACAGACCGTTGTGTCTGAATGGTATTATGAGGTTTGGACCTTGAGTCCGAGGTGATGTAAGTATGATGGTAATGTTGATAATATTGTTTTTTGTTTTTGGAGGTATTGTTTTATAAGTGTTCCCCGTATTCTTATATTTAGGATACGTGGGAAGTGTGAACTTTGGGGACAAAGTTCTTTTAAGGGGGGTAGATTGAAATACCCCGAACCTTGGTATGTTGGTTAAACATTAAAACATGATTTATTAAGACAAGAAAATGTCTTAGAAACATTAGTAAACAATATAAACCATAAAGAACACAACTAAATATTTTAAGGTCAATAAGGGCTAAAATGTGCTCTAAGCTTGGAGTAAGCTTGGGTAAGACCTAATGAACTTACCAAGACCTTATTTATATACTAATGGACATATTAAATCAGTTACCAAAGAAAACCAAGCTTGAAAACAAGCTAAAACACAAAATGTGCTTTAAGAAGTCTTAAAGCACATTTTTGAAAAATTGTCTTGTAAATGAGTTTTGAGTGGCTAAATGTCCATCATTACTCTTAAATATATATGTGTACTATATAGTATCACATTTGGGTGGCTATATCAATGGGAAATCAAAAATTTCACTTCTAAGTGCCTTGTTTTTATGAATAGTAACTTTTATAAGCTAGTTTGTAACATATGTTATCATAAGTAATTAAATTGACAAATAAAGACTAAAACACCCTTAGTAATATAAAGGGGGCCGGTTTTTGTAGTAATGAGTCACCAAACATGTTAACTAATTAAGCAAATAAAGATGACTCATAAGGGTACTATTTACTTTAGCTAAAATATCTTACAAAAGCAACTTAAACTTCATTCTCTTCATTTCTTTCATGTTCCCACCGTCTCCAACTCCATCTCCTTCATTCTTGCTCTCATTTTCGGACAAGCTACAGCACCACCACCATTTCACCACCTTTGACCACCTATATTTCATAGCTCACTTGTCCAAATAAAAAACAAACACCACCAATCTCTTCCTCTCATCAAGCTCTTCATTTCTATCTACTCAAAACTTCAAGAGCCCCATTTCGGTGCCATGGAGTTCTACCATTGAAGGAGCTTGAGCTTGTCTTTCCACATATTATTGATCTCCTTTGCTTCTAGGTAAGGAATCCCAAATAAAAACTACATTTCCTTCATGTTTTTGCCTTGACCGAAATTGTGCATTGATGGAGCTCTTTGTGTGACTTTGTTCTAGATTCATTCCAACCTTTCATGGACTAGGTGGAGTCCTCTCTTCATAGATATTCAAACTCTTTTCAAAGATCAAGGTAAAACAACTACATTGATGTTTTTGAAACAATGTAAAATTAGGGTTTACAATGAGATGAAGCTTAAAGCTTGAATACTCATTATGATGTTTGTATATTGTTTAGAACTTGACAAGGAATCAAATACCTTACCGGTTTTATAAGGAAACAAGAAAGAAGTTGTTTGGAAAAGAGGTAAACATACTAACCTAATGTTGTTTAATGCCTTAGGAGAAATGAACTTATAATGCTTGTTAAAACTACCTAAAGAGCAAATGGTGAATGACCTAGTAAATGTTCTCAAGGAGACTAGTAAAAGAACATATGTCTTGTTGTATGTATTTGCAGGTCAAAGGCATATATATTGTGGAAATTCAGTGTTTATGATTTAAGCACTTTAAGGGCCTAGGAGCCATGCATTTTAAGGGCCTAAGTGCCATGCAATTTAAAGTTATGCTTTATATTTTAATGTAGTGAGATTTGAGTGAAGTTTTGTGTATGAGAGTGTTCTTGGTGTTCTTAGTGTTCTTGGGTGTTTAAAGGTGAAAACAATGTGCTTTGGTGTAACAAAATGCTAGGAAAACCTATGTCGAAATTTAGGGAATGCATAAGGGGTTCAAGATGTTTTAAAGGAATTTTTGATGAACTAGGAAGTGTTCTAGAGTGTAATAAGGACTTAGGCATGATCTTGAGGTTTTAGTATGTACCAAAGTCATTTTGGACTTAGGTAAAGACTTAGGCAAACTTTGGTAAAATAAGGAGAAAGTGTGAACTTGAAAAAGGATTTCAAGAAATGAAATAAGGAGTTGATGGTAGGAAATGATGCTTGAAAGATGATGTAAAATGAAGAGAAAGTATTTTGAGATAGTAGTTATCATAGGTATGAAACACCACTTGGAGACTAGGAGAAAACATTGTAAGTGTTAGGAATTTTGTGAAGATATAAGTAAAGGCTTAAGGAATTAGAAAATGAGTTTTATGAGTGTTTAAGGATGTCTTAAGGTGTGTTTGAAGTGCCCAAATGAGGTTAGGGTGTACTAGGATATATGGGGTGAAGTTTGGAGTTGAATGAGAAAAGGAAAACAAAGGTCTGGGGCAGACCGAACTTGCGACCGAACTTGCAAGTTCGGTCGAGCCCAATTTACCCTGCGAGAATTGGTTTCTGGAACCGACCGAACTTGGGGACCGGACTTACAAGTTCGGTCGGGCATGGGTTTTTAGTACGGATTAAGTCTCTAGAATCGACCGAACATGGGACCGGACTTGGTAAGTCCGGTCGGGTCTAAATTTACAAAGGGAAGGGACTCTCGGGAATAGACCGAACTTAGGACCGAACATGCAGGTCCGGTCGGAGTAGAATTTTCTGACGGGATTATGTTCTGGAATGGACCGAACTTGTACAAGTTTGGTCGGCAAGTCCGGTCGGACCAAAATTTGTAAAAAAAACAAGTTAAAGGTGGCTTAAGTAGTTGACCCTAGGGGTTATAATGAAGGTAATCAATGATGAGTTTAGACATTAAAACATGTCATACAATCATGTTAAATACTTAGTAAGTTTGAAGTTAAACAAATAATTAACCGACGTTATTAACTATGTATAGGAGTGACCTACGGCAGAAATCAATCCAGGCAAGGACCAAGGTATGGTTTTCTTGCAGTCTGTTGTCTACCGGTTTACACCGGCTTGGGTGTTGTTTGCTTTTCTGTGTGTTACGACCTTATAAGATTAAGGCATGAAAAGAGTTTACGGTTGTTATATATTATAATGTTGTATTACTGTGACTCCTTTCCCTTGGTGTGTCTAACAAGACCTAAACACTTGCTTGTGTGTGACTTAACAAAACATTGTGTGATCACAAACAAGTGCTAACCGGGGAAGTGAGGAGTCCGATCATGTTCCGGCCACGCGTGTGAGGACGGGAGTCGATGTCATATCCGGTTCGGCTCTCTTGGTGTATGTATAGGTTGTATTCCAATTTGGTTTCAACCTTCCCTTAGCTTATCCAAAGCTAGTTTACTGACTCACGTCGGGCCACAGGGGCATACAAATGTTGTTTCGGTGTGCTTGGGATTACTATATTCGACACACCTTGGGTATAAGTTAACCGTTCGACATAACTGGACGGTAACGAGGTTGGTAACGAGCTTAGCATGAGATTGGCTTTAATCTCTAGGCTCACTATGTATACTAACTATGGTGGAAGGTTCCTTGTGTGAACCGGTTTCATGGTGTTATGTATTGTTATGGTGCTATGCAATTTCCCTTGCTATGCTATGGTGTATATATGTTCGATGTTTAAAATGAATGCTATGTTATCATGACAATTGGTTGCGCGTATCCCGGTAGCCGATGGGCTGCGCGTTAACCATACCAGCAAAGGTTGCTGACCCCCTTGGGGGCTCCATATTTTACTGCAGGATGAGGATCGAAGAAGCGGAGTGGCTCTAGATCCTAGGTCGTTGATGTACTTTTGGTTATTTTGGTTGTTGAGCCCGGGATGCGCCTGTGCTCCCGAGGCATTACATTTTGGTACCGTTTGTTAAACAGTGGTGGATGTTTACAGTTGGTAGTTGTGATGTAAATTAAATACTCGGTATTGTTGGCTATATATATACGTGGATGTTAGGATCTATGCTCGGGAGTCTGATCATCAGACCGATACACTTGTATTTATTCTGCCTAGTTAACCACGTGGGTGGTTAACGGCGTTGTAACACCAAAGCGTTAAATTATTGTTGGTTGGTTATTTCCGCTGCGATTTCAGTAGTTGGTAGGGGCGTTGTAGGGGTGTTACAGATGGGATGAACCCTTATGGCACTTTGAGCAGTATACACAGTACTTGGCCTGTTTTATTGACAATATACAATATACCGCCATGGTTGTGTATGAAACCCAGACATATTCTCCTCTCTCTGTTGATATCGGGTCCAAAACAACCGGGAAACAAAATTGATGTGTTTTTGCAACCACTTATTGACGATTTACAATTGTTATGGAATGAAGGTGTGACAGTGTATGATTCATACGGTATGGAAAACTTCACGCTCCGGGTTATGCTGTTTTGTACAATCAATGATTTCCCTGCATACGGCAACCTCTCGGGATACACAATTAAAGGAGCTCTAGCGTGCCCTATATATGGAGATAGAACTTGCAGTATACGGTTAAAACATAGTGGAAAAAATGTGTACATGGGCCATCAGAAATTCCTCCCGAAAGGTCACAAATACCGTAAGATGACAAAAGAGTTTGATGGAAAAATGGATCATGCGGTCGCACGACCACCACTATCTGCTGCTGAGACTTACATTCAGTTGAAGAATGTTGTGAACAACTTCGGTCCACCAATTAAAGCCACTGAAAAGAGCATCTGGAAGAAAAAATCAATATTTTGGGAACTTGAATATTGGCAACATTTAGAGGCGAGACATTGCATTGATGCTATGCACGTGGAGAAAAACATTGGTGAAAGTGTAACTGCGACACTACTAAACGTGAAAGGAAAGACAAAAGAGCATTTGAAGGGTAGAAAAGATCTGGTTGAATTGGGTATACGAGAAGAACTCGCGTCACAACAAAGAGGGAAAAGAACATTCTTGCCTCCCGCTTGTCATACATTATCCAAAGAAGAGAAAATAAGTTTGTGTAGTTATCTTCATCATATTAAAGTGCGATCTGGTTACTCATCGAACATATCAAGTTTGGTATCAATGTCTGATCTTAAATTGGTAGGGATGAAGTCTCATGACTATCATGTGCTGATGCAGCACTTACTTCCGGTTGCAATCCGTGGGATCCTTCCAGCTGATGTCAGGAAAACTATTACAAATTTATGTGTTTTCTTCAAAGGAATTTCGTGTAAAGTGCTTGATGTGAAGACGCTGGATAAACTACAGAATGACCTTGTGATCACCATGTGTCAGTTGGAAATGTATTTTCCTCCTTCGTTTTTTGATATTATGGTGCATCTACTTGTTCATCTTGTTAGAGAGATCAAACATTGTGGTCTGTTATACCTTCGATACATGTATCCGTTTGAGAGATATATGGGTATACTGAAAAAGAAAATGAAAAACCGTCGGCGTCCAGAGGGAAGCATAATTGAAGGGACAGTAACAGAGGAGGTAGTTGACTTCTGCACTCACTACTTACACGGTGTTGATGTTATTGGATTACCAAAAGCAAGACATGATGGCAGGCTTAAAGGGGTTGGTGCCTGTGGAAAAAAAATTATGCAGAATTGATATTGATACATTGAACAAGGCACATCTGGTTGTGTTGAATCATTCTGAAGGTGTTGAACCGTATTTCGATGCACACCTAGCCTACCTCAAAACAAAACACCCAACGATCAGTAATGCCAAATTTAAAAAGGAGCAGAATGCAACATTTGTTAAGTGGTTCAGACAGAAGGTGCTGAACGAAGATCCAAGGAACGTGGATGAAATGATCCAGATGTTGGCACTCGGTCCAAATCTCGATGTGTTGTCTTATGAAGGCTATGATGTAAATGGATTTTCTTTTTACACTGGACGTCAAGATTGTAAATCGACAAACCAGAACAGTGGTGTGCATCTTATCGCTTCACAAGGCATTTTCACAGGAACAAGTCGCAATACACTGAAGAACGAATATTATGGTGTTATTGAGGATATCTGGGTCTTGAATTACACTAGTTATGAAACTTGCGTATTTCGTTGCAAATGGGTGGACAACAAACAGGGATATCGTGAGGAGGATCATGGCATAAAGCTAGTTGATTTAACGACAGCGGCTCCTACTGATGAACCCTTTATTGTTGCATCAAAGGCAAAACAAGTATTCTACTGTCGTGATCAGTGTAATCCCAGATGGTCTATTGTAATGCAGAGTAAAAGATTGATAGTTAGGATTGATAGTATTGTTGATGAGGATGAATACGACTGTGAAGATGAAACAGATGTACCTATTCGGTTGCCGATGGAGGTAGATAATGTAACTAATTTTGAATATCGATGGTCCGACCACAATGAAGGATTGTGGATTGAACGATGTTATTTTGTAAGTCTGATTGACAATATTATATATATATATCATTTTTGTCATGTTTCAACATTTGATTCAGTAGATGTTCGTATTAACCTTGTTAATTATAGATTATTTTTCAGATTATGGATCCTGACGATAGAGTCGAAGAGGACTTACTGTTGGGGTTGGATGATATTGACGATGACGTCCCTGCTGAAGAACCACCAGCTGCATCTACTTCGCAAAATCCTCGGAAGGGACGTGGACCGACCCGTGGGTTGAAGGTGAAGAAGGATTCTCCCATCGATTTGGTCTAGGACAAGTACCTCCGACATTCTGGTGGGTCGAAGCAGCAGTTTGCTCCTTACTTGGGATTGATGGTAAAATCCCATTGCTCGATTAATAAGGATTGGAAGGATCAAGAAAAGGCAGACAAAGAAATCATGTGGCAGATGGTGAAGAAGTGGTACAAAGTCACGGATGAAATTCGGACGAAGATTGAATCACTTCTAGCGACATCGCTGCGATAGTTCAAGCATCGGTTGGTAGATGGTTGGATTACCAAAGCGGGCTCCAAGAGGTCACCGCCGTGGGTAGTGTATGATGGTATGATCACGGAGGAGGACTGGAAGATATTCTACGACCATCGCCAGACTGAAGAGTTTAAGGTATTTTACAATTATTTTTTCTTAATTATTTAAGGAATAAAATTTAACAAATATTTTTATTATTATGTATAAGTTTCAAATATACAAATTTTGTAACAGTTACGTCAAGAACAAGCGAGACGTAACCGGGCGAAGAATATATATAAGCACTTCATGGGGCGAGCTGGATATACGGGGCGCTTGGAGAAGTGGAAGAGCGAGGGCCTACTGACGAAAACTAATGAAGATGACACTCAGTCAGTTATTGATAATGTTGACGATGCAAGTAGGGTGCAGACATTTATACTGGGTCGCATGAAGAAAAATGACGAGGGAGTATATGTATTCCCGCAGAGCGAGACTGCTGAGTTGGCTTCAAAGATTGTAAGTATATATTTTTAAAAGTTGTTGTTTACTAATTAGTAAGTTCATTTCTAATGTTTTTGTAATTTAAAATAGTTTGGATCTACTGAGCGATGGGAGATGGTTCCGGCCCCTCCGTCTCAGGATGATCCACTGAATAAGGCCCTTGGGCAAAAGGATCATCCAGGGTGAGTGCGGGGGCTAGGAGGGGAAGTTCGCCAAAAAGACGTGTTTCCATCATCTCGATCGAGAGTATCATAGGCTGAAATGATAGAGAGAATGGTGGATGCACGGATGCAGGAGCGACGTCATGCGGAGGAGCGTCAAGCCTACGAGGAGCGCCTGCGAAGACTTGAGGCTTTAGTATTGGGCCAGGTGCATACTCCTACACCGACACCTACTCCTACACCGGTGTCTGCTCCTACCGCGACAGCGGATACATTGACAGTGGCCGCGTCTCCTACACCGGCACCTACTGCTAGACCGACGTCTGCTCAGGATCCTACCACGACAGCGGATACTATGATGGTCGATGATCCTACACCGACGTCTGCTCTTACCACGACGGCGGATACTCCGATGGTCGCTCATCCTGCACCTTCTTCTTCTACCAGGGACACATTTCCTTATCAAAACCTTCCAGTTTGTTCTTTTTTCCTTCTTAGTTATTTTAACATTACTTTTAAAACAATATAATATTATTACCTTGCTTACTGTTGTGAGTTGATGTAGGTGGCTAAATCATGCCATCTGTTTCAAGTGTTGGATGGTGAGACTGTGCATGTTGCATACGGTCGGGTTTTACCGACCGGACCGAACGGTATAGTACATTTCAAGCTCATCCGACCTCTTCACGCTCGTGTGATGGTAGACGACATTGTGCGAGGCCATGAGGACTCTCCGCTTCTGTTGGAGTGGAATCAATGGAGTAAAATAGGTCAATCACAATCTTCAGTTGTTCCATGGCCATATTCTCTCATTGATGTCAGTGACAAGGTAAACTATTTACATGCTTACTGTTTAGTTTTTAACTTGACTGTTGACTGATATGTTTATTATTTAAATTTTGTATACTATTAGATTGATAAGGAATTAAGACCGGTTAAGAAGAGGAAAGTGGATAAGGGGAAGGAAGTTGTGAAATCAAATGAGGAGAGTCAGAGTGTGAGAAAGGAAGTGGTGAAACCTTTCGATATGACTCCTAGGAGATCCCCCATTCTGACACCCAAGTATCTGAAGAAGTTGATAATCAAACAAAAAATGTTGTATGACTTTTTAATGATGAAGACGAAGCCGCAGTCTGTCCCCAACTTCAATATGAAAGTGTCTAAGCATGTTTTCCACTCCCTTGAGCCCAGAGATCTGATGATTACCGTGAGCGATCTAAGAGAATTTTTGATGGGAGACCTGCTTAACATCTCTGTGATTCAGGCCTATTGTGTGTAAGTATCTTTTAAATTATTAAATTATCTTTCATTTTTTAAGCTATTTAACATATCTTATGAAAAAAATATTGTTTAGGTGTTTGACTAGTAGACTGCTAGCGAGCAAGAAATTATTTGCCATCTCTTTCTTGTGTCCGCAATTGATGTCAGCAAGTCAGGCCGCATTGGATGAGCAAGGATGTGCACAGCACGTGAGGCAGGGATTTTGTACTGTGATGCGAAGAAGAAGCAAATATTTGCTGATCCCATATCATCAGATGTAACTACACAATAACTGGAATTTTTTGCTTCCTAATTACATTATGTGATAAATTAAAAATATTGTTCTACAAAACATTCTTTGGTTTACCTGTGGTAGCAATCATTGGATGTTGATGGTGTTGTGTATCGACACCTCATGCGTGTTGATACTAGACCCATAGGGCGCTAATGACCTTCGAGAGATCGCTGTAGAGAAATATTTGAAGGAGTGAGTATTTAAATTTTAATGCATTTGTATTTATTTTAAGCTTGTCCTGGATTATTGGCAATAAATGACTTCATTTTAAAATGTTGTATTATGTAGGGGCCATAAGCTTGGTTTAAGTGATGAGAAGAAACCATTCTCCATCTTGAACTTCCAATACATACATGTAAGTAATCATTTAATTTATGCATGCATTTTTGTATTAAAGTTAAACGTTTAATTTCTTGATCTGTCTAAAGTTGGTAATCCATGGATGGTGTGATGACAGTGTCCTAAATAGCCTGATTCCCGGAGCCGTGACTATTACGTGATGCAGTACATGTACGAGATTGTACAAAATATTGACACGCTTGATGATGATGACAAGGTAACCCATTAATCAAAGTTGTAGTTAAAGTTATTGCATTTTAAATAAAATTGTGTGTACTAATGATGGTCAGTTTCTTTTTATGGACAAATCATTTCTTTTTTCACAACAATAGGGGTCACGTATTCCAAAGTGGATATGGACTTTGTAAGAGATCATTTATCGCAGTTTTGGTGTAAAAATTACTTGAGCGTTTCTTAGATCTTATCCCTAGCAAGTGTAGTTAGACTTACACTTTTGTTTGTGCTGAAGCAACGTAGACTCTCAAAGTTTGTAAAGTCTCTCTTATTTTTGAAAGTTTTGTTTGCAATTCGTTTTCAATGTTGCAATTCAAACTGGCAACTTGGTTTTTGGTCATATAGTGTGGTTGGTTATCAAAGGGTAATACCAGTTGGATGCCCAGTACAGGTTGTATATGCGATTGTAAATTGGGTTGTGTTGGAAAACACATGGTAGAGGCTAAAAAAACAAAAAAAAAACTAAAACAAAGAAAAAAAACCACGGTTAAGTTAAAACCGTGGTTTAAAACTCAATGGAACGACGTTATAAACCACGGTTTAGTAGAAAACAGTCGTATAATGTATATTTTATACTACGGTTTCTGTCCCAAACCGTCGTATAAAAACATTATATACCACGGTTATTAAGCCAAACCGTCATATAAAATCATCTGATTCCCGCGACACAATGGGCTTTAAACGATGGTCGTAGTAGAACCGTGGTTTATAATCTGGCTTTTAAACGATGGTTTCGAACCGTGGTTTATAGCCATTTTCGATATACCATACGAGTATAAACCACGGTTTCTAACCGTGGTATATAGGCAAAATAACCGTGGTAAAAAACATTTTCTGCACTAGTGGCTACAAGCCCGCATGCAGTTCAATACATCGCTTAAATAATCCCTAGCTAATCAGGGCATAACAGCCCGGTCTCAATCTCGACCATTTAGCTTGTCGGGTACCTAAAAGATAAAAACAGCGCCCCAAGGGGCTCAGCAAATAGCTGGTATGAAATTCACATACCCCGCGTGCTAATGGGGGTACGCTTACTACTTTGTCGCATGTATGCGGTTCATTTATTTGTACATGCATACATGTTATAATGAACAACCATACATTTACACAATAGTGCATACATTCCAATACACACAATGGGAGACAATCACAAATCAACCATTCATACTTACCAAGGTACTGAGATACACTTCTCTAGTTCATACACAAATACTTGTTAGTTACTTACTCATCCGGGTTAATCGGATGTACTTTACTCTTTTACTCGAGATCGTTTGGCTTACACCAGTCATGATCTTACTTGGCCAATTACTGTTCTTACTTTAATACTCAAGTCAAGCCGGTGTGACCCCCGGGCAGGGACTGTGATATCCCACCACCGGGCTTTAGGTTGGCTCACTTATCCAGGTTGCTATCCATTTAAGGGATTTGGACCATGGAAAAGATTAAGGCCAGGATTCGGTTAACAATCTCTCTTGTTACCTCATCCTCACGCGTGGCCGAAACTATATCGGGCTTCTCAAATAGTCCAAATTACTCAATTCTCAAAGTTAGAGTGTTAGATTGTTAGGGAGTTAGTGAGAGGCCGACAATCATCAAATCAATCAAGGTTGTCACAACCAATCAATCAACACTTCACCTTCAATCACAATTTTCCAATTCAACCACAATTCAACCAAGGCATAATATTCTCAAGATAGTGAGAAATGCACATTCCATAAGTCAAGGGTAGCACCCTTGCACATTCAACATCCAAGTACTTCATCCACAATCACACATTTCATGAATTATACAAACTTCAAGTTCAAAATACAGTCCAACAAGGAACAATACATTACAAGCACAAGAAAGTGCAATAAATCCGATTCGTGCTTTTTTCTTGTTTAAGTGATAACACATAACACACAAACACACAAATCAGAGTAACCACGGTAGCATACAGGGCATGAGAAAATCATACCGTTCACCGTAGTTCTCGGGTTGTCGACTCTCCTTCGGAGTCCATCTATTCAAAACCTATATCATACATAGAATCGGGCGGTTAATTACCTATAATTAACCTAACACATTTCATCTTTAGTGTTTCCTGATTTATAATTACTAACTCCTACTTTTCAATTCATTCACATAAGTTACTTACTTCAAATTACTTCTTAAGATTGTTTACACTCCTAATGACCTTTATATGTCATTAATCATGTCCTAAAAATCTTATAATATCATTACCAATCAATTCCCCACCTTTAAATTGCTTAAAAACACTTTCTAGGAAGATTTTGGGGTAGTCCGGGTTTGTGTCCGGGGTTACAAACCCGGTGCAAACCTTGAATAAACATTCTGCCATATTTTCACAATGGTCCGGGTTTGTGTACCGGAATATAAACAGGGACCATACCCTGGGGTGTGTTTCTGGCATGTTTTTAGGGTGGTCTGGGTTTGTGTACCGGTTTGTAAACCCGGACCAGCCCTGTTACACTTTATTTTGTAGTTTTTCAGCCTCCTTTCAACCCCGATTTCATACTCAATCCTTTCCTAATCTTTCCACATGTAATCTAGTATGTTTTTACACCAATTAGACACTCTAAACCTCCTTAATTCTTTCATTAAACTCATCACCCATTTCTTGGTTTCCTTACATCATTTTCCCACTCTTAATTCTCTTAAACCTCTTTGCTACAGATTTTGCTATTCTTCCTTTCTCTTACTCCATGGTTCTTTAGCTAATGGCATCTAGCTATACACTTGCATTATCTTCATCCAATGTTCTACTCCATTACACAATTCCCTTCTAAACTAAAACCAAGGTGATTAACTACTCAATCAAACTCCAAAACACACCTAATGCGTCATAGGTTATTTCTTCTCATAAAACACACAAGTTTCTAGTTTCCTACAGAAATTTTGACAGAGGTTCCCTATAATTCTAACATTCCCAAACCATCATTTTCATTCCACTAGACCTACTCAACTAGTCATATCCACAAGAGGTGCTACAACACATAAATTTCCTGCACATTCACACAATAATCCCATTGTGCATAAGCCTTAAATACTTGGCTCCAAGGCCCTTAAACATTAGTATACACAATACCAAAATGCATCCATTACTTGGTCACTATTGTAGTTGTAACACCCCCGAATAAACATCCGGTAGTACAACGAGCTCCTAGCCTTAATACAAGACAATTATGCAGCGGATTCTCAACATCATCCGGGTGTCACAGACGCCAACCACCCACGTGGTTGACATGACCACTCTACCAACACTAAGTTACGGTCTGCATGACTGGAAACAGCCCTCAATACACTCATAAACAATACATAGTACAATTCCCAATTACCGAGTGTCTACAACAGAATTACCAAATCATAAACTAAGAATTACATCTCGGGTTTAGTATCAACCCATATATTACGCATACTACTACAAACTTAAAAGTCATGCCCTGATGGACTACCCCCATGGTAGCCAATCCGCCTACGCTCCGTTAATCGTCCGGCACAATACCTGAAAAAAAATTGGGTGTAAAGGACTATCAAACTACGCTGAGTAGAACTGTGAAGCCCGCATGTTACCGGGGGCCACACGACTACTGGTCGAATATTATTAAGTCAATTTACATGCTATATTAAAGCAGTAAAGCACATCACAATACATCATAATAACAACAACGCTTTAAGGTAGCATAGACTATCACAAACATCCAAGCATACAGGCTGGCATCATAGCCATCAAACACGCAACCAAGCACAACAAGCTGCTAATATAGCAACAGCAATATGTAAGTCATCAGACGTGTGCATAGTTATGTGATACCCATGATCCTCACTATGGGACGTACGAGCGTTGTTGTGTTTCATTTCTTTTCTCTTGTTCCCTTAAAGGTATTTTTCTTTCTTTTCTTGCACCAGGTCTGGGGATGTAATTTAGATCCCGTGACCATCTCATGTAGTGCTAATCTTCCTTGTTTCTTTAAGGGTTATTTGTGAATCTCTTATACCACAATTTGGAGTACATCTTGTCCATAGCTAATCCTCCATTCCCGGATAGCTCTTTCTCTCTCTGTTGTTTTTAAATGTTACTGGCCATTGCCCCGGATACCAAGGGTCCGTCTCCCTATTTTCCTTTTCCATGTTACTAGCCTCTGCTCCGGATTCAAAGGGTCCGTCTCCTATGCCTTCCAATTTCTGGTCTCTACCCGGATACAAAGGGTCGTCTCCCTATTCATTCCAATATTACTAGCCTCGCTCCGGATTCAAAGGGTCCGTCCCTATTCCTTCTCACATGTTTGTCTCTACCCCGGATCAAAGGGTCCGTCTCCCTATTCATTCTCAATGTTACTAGCCTCTGCTCCGGATTCAAAGGGTCCGTCTCCCTATTTCTTCTCAATGTTATAGTCTTTACCCCGGATACAAAGGGTCCGTCTCCCTATTCATTCTCAATGTATTGGCTTATCATTATCTTTGATAACTCGACACCATAGTGGGTGTCTTTAGAGGTCCTCTATAGTTAAGAGGAGTTTTCCCTTTTTATAGTTCTTTTGGTTTGTTTACGAAGTTCGTTGTGTTTCATCTCAAGGATTCATCAACGAGAAGGGACTACACTACTGTGTGCGTGCAAACAATATGCACAATAATAGCAAGCGGGTAAGCAAGGAAAATAATTAATCCATTCACATGCCTTACACAAGCTCACAACAGACAAATAAGCACGGTAAAACAAACATTCGTTTCCATGCATTAGTCTTGTGGTCATAAACAAACAAGGCACACAGCACACAAGCCGTGTAACACGGCAACATACGAACCACACATGTCCATACCTTAAAATAGTTGTCATGGATACTTGCACAAGGGTTCCCCACTGCTCGTGGCACTCACTCCTGTAATAATTATTCGAACGGGTTAGATCGTTCGATCATGTGGTATTATTTGTAGTTCTATTCATAATGTTTGTCCTAGCCTTAAGTGTTATAGTTGCCAATGTTGGACCTACTTACTCCGTTGGGTTTGGGTCCATTGTTTTAGTCAAGCAGTAACATTTAAGGTACTTCGAACTTGTCCCAACATAGTCCTCTCGTATTCTCTAGTATTATTCCTAATTACTTTTCGAATTCCTATAAGCATGCTTATTTCGAATTATTGATCGGGTTATAATTCTAGACCTTATATTATTGATCCCTCTTAACCAACCCAATGGTTACGGGTTGATACTCCACAATTAAGGAATACTTCTCCACTTCTATGCTCATTAACTTGGTTACTTCCCCCTCTTAGTTCACCAAAGGTTTAGTTTCAAATTGCCCAACTGTACCTCTGTTACTAGGCCTCTTAACACGGTTTTTATATCCATACTCAATTCCTAATGTAGCACCACTAACCAACTGGAGACCCATCTATCCAGAAGCACAGAAGTTTCCAAATTTGCGCACCATTCCCATGCGCTATCTTACTTGACTTCACCTCTAGTGTAGGAATTTGATGTCTACCCTTATCGCATTCTTTTTGCTAACCTAGCAGCAGCTACTGGTTATAATTTGGGTTGATTTCTAAACCATTATCACACTCTCCACTGTTCTGAAGCTCAACTACACTGGGACACACAATCAGAGCAAACTGAGACACCAACCCGGGGCATACTCCCACTCATGTTCTCTTTGTACTGCATTAATTATTCTCCTATCTCTTCCAAATGTTTAGAATCTCGCTTAGTCAATACCAGGGGCATTTTAAATTGAAGGCCAGCACTAAGAACACTTGAAACCATCCTACCATTCAGTTATACAGAAGATCCCGGTAACACTCCTGGAACTCACTTGGACAGACCACGATTAAATAGAAACTGAAACACAATCTCAGTAAGCTTCTTCCCTCTTGCATTTACACCTATTCCTATCCTTCTCAGAGCAGGTACAACTTAGTTAAGTGCTTAGGCAATGTTTGAGACTCATCATTGAGTGATTTCCACCCTTATTCCCCTACTGAAAATCGGTTAGACAGAACAACAAGTTGCAGAATTGAAAAACTCCAAATCTGTGTACCACCTCTCTTCAATCTTCCTTTTAGCTAATTAACCTGCCTTATATTTTATTTTATTTTTTATTTTTTTCCAAGGGTTTTTACCCATCTAGTCAAGTGTTTTAGAAGGGTTTTAAACTGCAGATCAGCACAAACGATATTGATAACACCTCTGAAAATTTATTATACAGAACCAGTGGTAATCTGCTGAAACTGATTTAGGTTTCTGCACTCTACTACTTCTTTCTCTTTTCAATGTGCTATCTGGTTTTTCTCTAGTAATCCCAGCTTATTTACGTTTGGTTTAATGTGTTAACAAGTGTTTAAGCTTATCATCCAGCTGATATAGCCCTTATATTACTTCTGAAACTCGATTATACAGATGTATAATCGCTACAGGTTTTAGATTATTTCTGCACTAGTTCATTTTAACC
The DNA here is from genome assembly GCA_023374045.1 of Limonium bicolor. Lineage (NCBI taxonomy): Eukaryota > Viridiplantae > Streptophyta > Magnoliopsida > Caryophyllales > Plumbaginaceae > Limonium > Limonium bicolor. The sequence continues at coordinate 269,259,439 of CM041776.1, forward strand.
ATGTCTTCCCCCCCCCCCCCCACTCTCTCAACGTTATTCTTCTGGTAATAACCCTCAAGTTTTCTCAGAGCCTAGACATATACTTCTCCATTTTGATCTGTTCAGATTCCCACATTTAAAATCACACTTCTGATCCTTAGTTAACTAGATTTTTCCTAACCACTTACTACATCTCATAGTCGGTTGCTTTCCCGACCAGCTAACGACATAGTTTACTAGCTCATTACACCTGGGTTGCTCTCTCTCAAGTTTTCGGCAGGATCTATGCACGCTCTTAACTATTTAAAACTTGTTTCTAAGCCTCCTAACAGCAAGCACACCAGATCGACAGCACCCAATATTATCAACTCATTACTACAAGCTGTTGGTTCAGATTCCTTTCGAATAGTGCCCTTGACAGCTTCGCTCAAAGTTTCCCCGAAACAAACATACACTTCAGCTTGTTTTTATAATATTTCCCACAATTATAATCCACCCCTTTTTCCTCGTTACTTATCCAGATTTTCCTCTGGTCATTTGTGAGATGATTTGCTAGGTTAGTTAGCATTATTTCCCCTGGCAACTTCTGTTAGGATAAGAGTACTAATCAGATGAATGAGTAAGTCTGTTAATTGTCTTGACAGCTGGCATTCTTAGCTTTCAAGGATAGACCCAGAACAACTATTCTAGCTACTAGAACCTCCCCAACCGAGAATGCACAGAACCTGAAACATACAACTAGCATATCCACGTCCAGTTTTTTTTTTGTTACTATCTGACTTGCAGTTTTCATTTTGCTCACTAATCCCATTTCTAGTTTACTCGACTACTTACTCATTTAGGTAGTCTTGATGTGGTTATCCCCAGAAGATCCCACAACAACATTGATATCCTCATTGATGCATCACTATACTAGGTTAGAAGCTGTAACACTGCAACGAAACAGAACCCATGAACTGGTGTTGTTTTATTCTGTTCATTTAATCCGATTTCCAGTTTTTCCCCAAATCGTTGACACTTCTAACTGCATGAATTGACCAGACTTTAAGCTTATAACACTCTCAATATAACCCCCTTACAACACTTTTCCCAGCTACTGAAATCTCATTATACCAAAACTGAACATAAACTGAAAACTGATCCTGCTCACCTTGGTTGGTAACCTCTCTGTTAACCTGTTAATTGTCTCTTCTAGCATTCCCAGTTTATTAACGATCTGTCTAGTGTATTAGTGAGCTTCTAAGTTTATTTACTGAGCCAAATCTACCTTTAACAAGTTTCTAAATTCAATTCACAGAGGTCACTAATCCATTTCAGGCATTCAAACCGTGACAACTTAGACCCCCATCCTAAGTTTGGTTTCCGTCAGTTATACAGATAGCACCATAAAATCTTTCTCGTATTCATACCCCCAGATTTCTAGCATCAGTTTAGCCGAGTTTTTCTGTCTTAGTTTAACAAGGTTTCAATATTTATTTAACCACGTTTCAGACACTAGTCTAACCAACATTCTCAGCAGTAGGTTACCCAAGTTTCAACGTTAGCTTTACCAGGTTTTCCATCCCTTTGTTACAGATTAAACATAACAACTTCAAACAGAATTCTAATACCAGAGCAAATTCAGTTTTAGAGTAGGAGTTTAGATTACAACCTCAAGGTTTTGAGGTAGGTTTTTCTTTCTTTTCCTGGGTAATTCTTGATACCCCTTTGGTCTATTTTCGCACCTAGATAGGAAAAGTACCACGGTCAGTTTTGTTGTTCTCTTCAACTTAAACCGAAAATGTTATTTGGCAGTGGTCTCGGTAGGTTTTACCTTCCTCAGGAGGGGTTACTTGAATTTAATCTCGGTTTTGATTGCCAACTGATGGACGTTTGGATGTTCCACTGGCCATGCATTGAAGATAAGAAAGAAGAAAGGAAAGGTGAGGTCGTGACCAGGAGAAACAGGAGAAAACCAACAGTGGACATAACTGTCTGATGTTCTTACCTCGGGATGGTTTCTAACAAACGTGGGCTAGTTTCCCTGAGGCACTTTCGGTGGAATTTGTGATGGTTTTCCCACGATACTCTCGCATGCACCCAGAGAAACACCAAGAGGAGTCAATGCTCAATTTCTTGGGCGTCCAAAACAGAGAACATAGGAGGAATTTAAAACAGCAGTTTACAGTTCTCCAGCTCTTACCTTTGAGCGAACAAGGAGAGAAACCTTTTTTTTTGTTTCACCGGATCTCAGAGACCCAAGCAGTAGGCTTGCATGCATGATTTATGCGAAGGAAAAGAAGTAGGTTAGAGGACTGGGAAGGGATTTTCGGATCAGACAGAACAAGAACGGAGGAACTACAGAGAAGAAGGCAAACAGAAACGTTCACCTTGCGCTATCATCTCAAGAGGAATGACGTGGTCTTCCTTGCAGATCTTGCTATTGGACTATGTGGTTCCAGATTCTCAGGCCGGTATGAACGTGTTCTTCCTCTTACGAGAAGTCAGAAATCCTCCTCATGCGCTAGAACTTTGGAAAGTTAGGGAGTCCTTCTCTGGACTTCCAAAATCAGTGAAGGAATGGGAGAAGGTGAGGCAGAGTGGGTTCTTCATCGGGGCATACACGCGAGAAGGAAGAGCGAGAGCACTGGTTGGGAAAATGGGAAGGGAACCGCATGTGGCAAGGCTAATGAGATTTTGATCATCAGAATCGGTATAGCAGTGTATGGGTGAGTGAGTGATTGAGGGTTAATCTATTTTGCATCATATTTTTCGGACAGGCAGTCATGGGTGGGGGACTGACTTATTATTGGTCTAATAATTATACAGGTAGATGGAGTACTGCTCCACTAGGTATTTATTTAAGTAACCATATGGGTCTTTATGCTATAATGTTACTTGCACAAATTTGCAATTAGCACTACTACTCATATCTTATACTCCTGTCTTTATGTTGGTTAGTACCAAAGTCCTCATATGGAATAATTTAGTTTGCTCAATTTTTTTTTTTGATTCAGGTCAAGACCGATGAGCACTCATACTTATATTACAATGTGACTTGCTATCACATTCACGGACATATGTATGTCCCTTAGTATCTTAAGTTATACGTTATGAGATGTTTATATCAATGTATCAAATTACTTAAACACTCCTTATATATTCATGATTTAATGTGTGACAATTATTAGGGGTGTTTCAGTAGTAGCTTACACAATACTAAAGCAATGTAAATTTTTCTCATTCTCCAAGCATTCAAAATCTGTCCCATAAACCATACAAAATCAGCTCAAAGGTACGTTCATTTACCTTGTGATTTCTAGTTTTCCTTTCCTCCTTTCCTTCTCATTTCTTCTTGCTCTTCCTTTCTTTGTTTCTTGTTTGCAATTTGGCCAAGCTACAGCCCATGTTCAAGGGTATACACAACATTACTAAATGAGTAACTAACCGTAGAATTCAAGAGAGTTTTGAACCTCATGGATGAGGGATCACCTTCCAACTCTAGGTGAGTGTTTGCCAATTACCACATCAAGATTATAGCACCTTTTGAAGGCTTAAAAACCGACTGGACACAAGGAACAAGGAGGCTCAAAGTCTGGAAAATTTAATATTCAAAGAAAGGCTAGAAAAGAAGGATTTTCGGACTTCTTTTTACGTTAAAACAATAAGGAGATGGTGTTAATCATAATGGTCTTCTCAATCCTTCAAATGAGCTTCAGCCATGGAGATTAAATTCACCATTTTCGGATTTTGAAAGATGAGGAAGAAGCTCCACGATGAGAGGAACACAATGGTGTAATTTTCTTTGTGTTTTGACTTTGTTTTGGCCAAGAAAATGAAGAAGAAGAGAGGAGCTGGGTGGAGGAGCTTAAATCACCATCGATATGCTAGAGGAGGAAGAATAGTTCAGAAGTGGGGGTGGGTACACGTGAGAGAGCATGGGAATGGAGGAGAGAGACTCCTAAAGTGCTTTTGTACTTTCTTACTTTTCTTTCTTTATTGATTTGTCTTTTTGTGAGTTAGAGAGTGTGAGAGAGGCTGGTAAAAATGTGACCCACACAAAAGAGGAGGGAGCCAGCTTTCTATTTTCACAATGGAGGGATGTTTGGTCTATTTACAATTTACACCCCAAAAGTTCCCGTTTTACACTATTCACTCACCGGAGCCCGTTTTCTGGAATTTTCTCGTTTAATCAATTTTAATGGCTCTAGGCCTTCAATAATGTTTAATTATAGACATTTAATTGACTATAATTATTACGGGTCTATTAAACCCGCTTAAAGTCACGTTTTCCCGGTTTCCTCAAAAAACGCGCTTTAAGGTTCGCTTGTGTTTTTAATCCGTTTTATGGATTAGTTTTCTTCGGGAATTGTTTCTACATATTATTTAGGCATAATTAATCCTTAAGAACCCATCTAGGATCCTAGTCGAGGTCACATACCTCCTATGGTTATGTGACACTCATTTTTATATTTTTCACTTTTTAAGCGTTTTCTCTTTTCTTTTGGTTTTATTTTCTTTACCAATATTATCTAGCTCAAACACATTCTGGCCCAAGAGCCACATCCATAAAATATTCTGACCCAAGTGCCGCATTCTCATAACATTCCTGCCCAAATGCCACATCCATAAACTTTCTGGTCCAAGTGCCAAATTCTCAGAACATTCCGGCCCAAGTGCCGCACTCTAAAAACAATTCGGCCTAGGTGCCAGTTCACAGCTCATGAATCATTCCGGCCCAAGTGTCCGCCATCCAATTCATTTAGGCCCTAGTGCCTACCCACAGTTTTTAAAACATTTCGGCCCACATGCTTTTCTTGCAGCCCAAACAAATTTTAACTTAGAACACCAGTTTATTCAAGATCAAGTACTCCTTTCCGGTCCAGAATTTCAGTCTAGCCCTCTTTTATTTTCTGATGAACGACATTTTGGAAACAGGAAAACTACTATCCCAAACATGGCAGGGCAAGGAAATTTAATCGACATTAGAGGCCAGGTTAGCTTCCATGGAGTCTGTATACCTTTCCGAGTTGGAAGAACTAAGGAACAAAGTCAACTCCTTCGAGGCTGATCGTCGAGTATAGGATGAACCAGGGGGCAGGCCCATCAACTCCCTGCATGAATATGAATGTGATAAGCTTCAGACTTATCACGTTTTAGTATATATAATTATAAGATTATTAGTCAAATTAGGGTTAGAATAATTAATATTTGTGTTATATTATGTATACAGTTTATTATATATGTAACACCCCATCCAAAGCCTATCGTGGTTATCGCAATCTGAACACTTAATCGAATACGTCGCAGCGGAAATAAACAACACCTGGATCTTGCCACGGTCTGATCGATAGAATATACCGGCTTAAATACTTACAATACTTATCCAAAAACACTTACCCAACTTAAACATCAACATTCTCAATACCACAACCAACCGAGTACTAGTATCTTATACACAATCCCAAACTTACATCAGTTTAATATAAACAGTCGGGTGCGCAGGCGCAACCCGAACTCAAAATAAAAGTCCCCTCCTAAGTCTAACCGCTCCTACTCTCGTAGTGCGTCCTCATGGGCCTCTTACCTGCAAGTGTAAAAATAGCCCCCGAGGGGGTCAGCACGAATGCTGGTACACCCTCTCATGGCCCCCAAGCTAACGGGGCTACGACGACTAATTGTCGATAGCATGGAAATTGATTACATACACAAACATAATATGAAGTGCAACAACAATAACCACAGATGAACATATATAGTTCACAAGCAATGAACGACTCAAGCGTTCCCTTAACAAGTGGGTTAGTAACCCCCTCCTTAGTTCTCATTTCCTTAATCTCAGTTCCTTACCTTACCTTAATCTCAATCTCAATCTTAATCTCAATATACAAACCTTTCCTGGAAGGGATTGGTTGTATCTAATTCGAACCTGGGATTTAGGTGATCCCACCGCACCATCTTAATGCCACCTACTCTGGACGGGAGTCCAGCGTAGCTGAGCCGGCAACCGGCCCTAGGCAACAAGTCCGAAGACAAGTCCTTAAGCGGAGGGCGGACCTGATTCAGATACCGTCCCCCTTTTCCTTAGCATGCATGACCGGAGATCGGTCCCGGGTTTCCTCACTCAAGTTCCAGTTAGTAAACATCTTACACACCATGTGCTAGCTAAGCCTTAACGGGCATTAACCAACAACCATCAACTTAACTCTTATTCTTAACTCAGTAAGTACTAAACTTAGTTAGTAACAATCTCAAGTCTCGGGTTAGTGTAAATATAACACAATCACAACGAGAACAACATAACCGGTTGCATGCTTTATCTTGTTTTAGTCATAGCAAATAAAGAGATAGCACACAAGCCGAGGGACACCTCGTTAGCAAGCAGGTCACAAGAAGGATTGTACCGTTCACCGTCGATCGTTGTTTGTTTAACCTTCTTCGGGGTCCCAATTCACAAACCTAAAACATTCATTCATTTTAGGTTATTAGTTATTTGCACCTTACTTAACTCACTTAGTCCCTAAGGACTTCCATTCAATAACCTCTCAAGTCTTTATCACTTAGTCTTACAAACTTAACTTTAAACATTAAAACTTATACTTAAATCTTAACTTAATTTAACTTAATTCCTTAAGTTCTTAGGGTCCCAATCATTACTACCCTACCAAGGGCATACCTCATTACCCATTACCATTCTTAGAATTTGAATTTTTTTTTTATTTTTAGGCTCGACCGGACTTACCGACCGGACTTGCCAAGTCCGGTCCATTCCAGTACCCTTTTACCGTTGGAAAATTCACTCCGACCGGACTTACATGTCCGGTCCTATGTCCGGTCGATTCCAGAGACTTATAATCCGTACAAAATTCATGCCGACCGGACTTGACAAGTCCGGTCCCATGTCCGGTCCATTCTAGAAACATTTTCCCTCTCACAAAACAAGCCCGACCGGACTTGTAAGTCCGGTCCCCAAGTCCGGTCGATTCCAGAAACATTTCCCGGTAGTGTAACAGAGCCCGACCGACCTTGCAAGTCCGGTCCTAAGGCCGGTCGGCTCCAAAAACTTGTTTCTAAATTCTTTTTCAACTCCAAACTTCTCCTCATATATCTTAATATGTTATAACCTCATTTGGGCACCTCAAATACACCTTAAGCCCTCCTTAAAATACCTTAAATCATCCACCAAGATCCACCTTAGTCATTATGCATTTTCCTTGTAATAATGCTAACACTTGTAATGTTTTCCTCTAGGTTTCTAGGTGGTGGTTCATACCTAGTGTAACCACTATGCCAAATGTTTTCTTCACCACTATAACATCATCTCCCAAGCATCTCTCTCTATCTAAAACTCTTTTAAACATTTACTTAGGGTTCCTTAACAAGTCTAAACTTCCATCATCATCACATTATTTCCTTCCTAGTTGTGCATCAACATTTGCCTAAGTCCTAAACACTCGAATACATTCTCTTGATTCCTAAATCTTCCATGGTGATACCTAAGTCATCATAAGTCATTAAAACACCTTAACTTCACCCTTTTTCATCAAGACAACCCATAGAACACTTCTAGTACTTTCTTAGTCATTAAATTCCCTTAGGATATCTTAAACACTTAAACTCTCCTTTAAATTTTGCCATGGGTTCTCTAGTATATAGTACTTCCTAACACATGGTTTTTCTCCATCAAACAACCAATACTACACAACTTCTCATCACAACACCTTAACACCCAATTTACACCAAAACTTCACCACATCATCATATAATGCTTAAACTTAAAATGCTTGGCACTTAGGCCCTTAAATGACAATAATCTTAACCACTGAATTTCCACATATATATGCCTTCAACCTGCGAATACACTCAACAAGGCTCCCATTGAAATAAAATGCTTCTTGTACTTCACCTTTATATTCTTAAACTATCTCTTTTCTCATTTGCTCCTTAGTCACAAGTTCACAAGATTAGTCATTGTTTCTCCTAGGTTTTATAGCACCTTCCCAATATAAACTCTACACTAAACTCATCATATACCCACACCTCATTCCCTTAAACAACAAAACACCTTAAGGTAAGTAATTTACCTTGTTTTCTCACAAGCTTAAAAGCTTTTCTCCTTAGGTTTTCTTTGTTCAATCTCGGTCACCAATGTGATTCTCCTTGCCAATGTTCTAACCAATATCCAATGACTCCAATGAGTACTAGATAACACATTAACCCTAAGGGACAAACCCTAGGTTTAAAAATATGTTTTAAGGTGTTAATGTGATTGTTTTACCTTGGTTTCTCAAGACAAACTTGGATGTGAGGCAAGAAGGACCTCTTCTCTCCTTTGAAGAGTAGAAACAAGCTAGAACAAGGCATAAACATGGAGTCCCATGAGTATATATTTTCGGTCAAGTGAAGAAAATGGTGGAAACCTAGATTTTCTTACACTTTCTTTACCTTAAGAGAATGGAGATGCCAATGGAGTCTCCAAACTTGAATTTCCTCCTCTAATGGTGGTTTGACTTGGCACCAAAATGAAGCTCTTGAAGTTTTGAAAAGATATAAAGGAGGAGCTTGAGCTAACTAAGAAGAATATGTATTTTGTTTTGGATTTGGAGCTAAAATGAGCAAGATGTGTGCAAGAGAAGGTGGAGCTAGCATGGAGAGGAGCTTCACGTTAATGGAGAGGAGAAAGAGAGCAAGAAATCGTGTGAGACAAGGAAGAATGAAGAAGTGAGGAGAGAGGTAAGCAAAATGTGATATTTATCTTAAAAGGTGAATAGTACTTTATGCTTTATAAGACTTATTTTTGCTTTCTCTTTACTTAGCTTGATAAGTGTGGTGAGTCACACTTAAAAACCGGCCCCCTTTAGTGAATGAGGGTAGTTTAGTCCTTATTGACCAAATGTCTCACTTATATAGACTTATGTTATAAACTAGCTTAATAAATTCACTATTCATCAAAAACAAGGCACATTGTTGTGAAATTTTTGATTTCCCATTGATATAGACCTCCAAATGTGATACTATATAGTACACATATTAATTAGAGAGTAATGATGGACATTTAGCCATTCAAAACTCATTTACAAGACAATTTTTCAAAAACGTGCTTTAAGACTCCTTAAAGCACATTTTGTGTTTTAACTAGTTTTCAAGCTTGGTTTTCTTTGGTAATTGACTTAAAATGACCATTAGGACATTACTAAGGTCTTAGAACAATATTTGGGTACTCTCCCATGTCTCTCCAAGCTTAGAGCACGTTTTGCTTAAACTGCTCTTTTTGGTGTTTCCTTATATTTTCTTTGATTAGAAATGTTTCTTAATGTTTCTAAGGCATTATTTAGCCTTCTTATATCTTGGTTTATCATTTAAACACCATATCTAAGTTTGGGGTATTTCAATATATGTTCAGGCTTATGTTTCTATGTTTTTATACAAGGAATAGCTTCTGACCAAGCATTGCCGGACATAATGTCGGATGGTTGCTGCACGTCTCAAGTATGGAGCAGAAAGGAAGTATTATCGGGCATAGTGCTGGGTACTACCTATCCGTCACAAGTAAAAGTCATCACTGTTCGCCAAACGATAGCAGTTATTTACCGTTGACGACTCAATCGATGCCGGGTGTGGTATCGGACATTCCCTGTCCGGCATATGTATCGTTTCGCTCTAACTTGGCAGTTTCGACCGTTAACGGTTGGCACGTGTTTTATTATGTGCTGGGTACTACTTACCCGACATTACATCTGACACGATGAGAAAATGAAGTCTATAAATAGGCCGTGAGCCTATTCATTTCTCTACATTCCAACACCCCCATACACTCCATTCACATCTCCATTTCCGCCTCCACTCCATTGTTGGTGTCCAAGGAAATTCTGCAGATCCATCCACGCGAAGAGAAGAAGAAGATCTTGTCGGGTTAAGGCTATGACCATTTCCTTCTCCTCTTGTATTCTCTTCTTATATTTGGGTGGATGGTGAAGTAGAGTTCCTTGTTAGTCTTTGGTTAGGGATGATCTTCCTTGTAATTACTCTTATGGTTATTAATAAAAGTGCAAGTTTCATCAACTAAGGCTTTAGTCTTCATACAAGTAGAATGAGATCGCTACTTGTTCTTCTTTCCTCTAAATTCTACTGAGGTTCAAAAGACAAAGTAGAATAGGTTGAGGGGTCTTGGTGGTCCTTAACGTTGTTGTTCTGAAAAGTGGGCAACATGACTTAAGATTGGAATTAATCTATTTTCCCTCCGTTATCTTGTTCGTTTTCGAGGCATTAGACATGCACGAAGCAAATTTGGGTAATGAGTCCTGTCTGTCGAATTTGCTCTTGTTCGTCCATCTTGTTCGTTTTTGAGACTTTAGGATACTTTGTTTGCATTCGATTTTTCCTTTCGGTAAAATTTGAGTAGCTTTTGGATTTATGTACTTAGCATTGTTGAAAATATTTTCCATTAATAAAACTTTTGAATTCTTCACATCTTTGAGAAAATCATGTACAGATGCTTCGTAAATTCACTTCTTTCAAGTAAATGCTTTAATCATCCTCTTCCTCAAGGTCATAGGAAATCGACTTTCTTTGAAAAAAAAGATAACAAATTAGTTTGAATATGTCTTCTGATAAAGGCTCATGAAATAATCATCTCTTGACGATGGAAAACAATGGCTTGTCCATTGTTTGTGAAAGGGTGAACTTGCTTTGCCAAACACACAGCTTATCCCAAAGCCCTCACACAACCGACAAAGCAGTTCGAAGCATACATTTGTTTATTGTCATAAACCCCAAATCAATACCAGGGGCACTCCGAGTGTATAGTCTTTAACTTTAGACGTTTGTTTAAATGTGTGAACAAATCTATGAGCGTCAAAAATTCATGAGAGTGTCCTTAGTGGAAAAGCTATGAGCGAACCAGCGTGTCATTTTTACATGTCTCCAGTGAGGCCACATTCAAAGGTAAGAGGCATAACTCCCATCGAAAGAGATAATTTGTATATTTACTCTTAGACCTGTGAAAAGTAACAAAGAGCGGATACACCACTATCAGGGATGACGAAGCACCTAGGAACAACACCACATAGCTAAAAGCTTGTGAACCCTGACATTAAACCCTAGGCACCCCCGCTGATCTTTTCATATATCTTCCTTTTGGTACATTAAGATCCATAAAACAAGCCAGCGCGTGATGAATAACCGACCCGGTGATCAAAGGAAGTGAAGAGGCCGACTCTCGGATAAACGTTTTCATTAGTCCAAAAGAAGCAATGCCGCTACAAGCATGACGAAGCTATTCATGAACGGTCCCAAAGTAACACAGGATCCAAAGAGCTTACATCAAAAATAGCTCTCAAAGTCCAAAGCCGGGAGGCACAAGAGCCCCGAGAAAGAAAAGGATAAAAGAAAGGTAAATCTGTAAAGCCTCAAAGAAATCCAAATACTGGAAAAGATGATAATTGGTGTAAAGGACGACTTCAAAAGTTCCAGATCCAAAGCTTGAAAACAACGTCAACACAAAGTAGCTAGACAACTTCAAGACAAGGAAGGCAAATCTAAGGGAAGACACAAGTTGCAGCTTTGGTCAGCCCTCTAAGTTCCACATACCTCAAATATCCCTCGATGGTACTGTTCTTTCATTATACATATGGACACGTTATTAGCTTTAAAGACTTCCAACTTGGTAGTTGTGTATCAAATCACGTGAAAGTAACAGATCAAATGTGTAAATCTATCAAATATCAAATTCAATGCTGTAGAAGTTTTGAGTGTAAGTAAGAAGCGAGTGCAAACACCAGACACGTCAAGTGTAGATTAGGAAGCACGACATCAAAATAAGCCTTGACCCTGTGAGGACGAGACTTTTTCACACATTTAATTAAAATATTGGCGGCAATCAATCATTCCGATTGATTTCCATGAACTCTAGCTCAGATTGTCCTAGGAAAATACTGGGGGCCAACAATTGCCATGACAACACCAACCAAAAATTGTGGCTTAAGCTCAAGCACCACCTCCACACAAAAACCATTCCACCCAGGCCTGTCATGAACCCTACCCTCCACAAAAACATCAGGCTCATCATAAGTCTTGATCATCACCCAAAATCACAACCCAACCTCAGGCCCGTCATAAGTCCTGAACACCAACAAAAGCTTTAAGCATAAAAACAAATTCCTCACATTCCCCCCGGTAGCATGTTCATCTCCGTGGAAACAAATCACAAGTAAAAAATCTTTAGTCAAGAAATGATGGATTCACTCTCCTTTTCGGTGGGCAGGCTTTTTCTTAAATATTGCCATGTTCGGCATCTTTTTTAACAATTTCTTCTTCACAAACACTTTGGGCATAGGTTCCGGTCCCTAGATGCACCCAAGTTTCATTTTTCCTTCATACTGCACCTTTGCATCCCCGCATCCTCAAACATATTGCATTGTTCAAATAGCCCGCATTAATTCACCATGCATCCCCCTCCTTCTAATCAATGCTCGAACTAGTTTGTAGTTTATTAGAATGGTCGATCGAGTTTCAGGTTTTTGGCGCCTTAGAATAGCCAGGTCGAGTTAGAATGAATCTCGGTCTTCATAAGCAATCTGAGTTAGGATGGATCTCGGTCTCCATAAGCAATCCGAGTTAGAATGGATCTCAGTCTTCATAAACATTCCGAGTTAGAATGGATCTTGATCTCCATAAGCAATCTGAGTTAGAATAGACACTAGTTGGAAAATGATCTATCTCAGCGCCCCTAATGCAGCGGTTGTAATAAGAACCGCTGAGATCGAACGTTTTTAAAAATGTCGCTAACCTATCTCAACAGTTCTTACTTAAAACCGTTGAGATAGGATTATTAAAAAAAAACTCTATCACAATGGAACTAACCTATCTCAGCAGTTTTTAGTAGGAACCACCGCGATAGAGTCATTAAATATACCGTGCGCTGCTCTGCCTTCTTCAATCTCTAACTCTTCGATCGATCTCTCTACGCTACCGGCGATGACGAAGGCGACACCTACGACTGCCATCCGCACCACCGCCACCCTTCAGCGTCACCGTCCTTGCAGTCGCCGCGCCACCATCTCGCCTGAAGCAGCTCGTGAGCCCACCGTCGCAGGCGTCGAATGAGACTACACAGGAGGCCGAGAATGTAAGTTTTTTTTTAATTTGTAACTTTAAATTGGCATTATTATTAGTCTTATTTGCTAGCAATAATTGTTGTAATGTAATTGTTGATTACTAGTTTAGTTGGTTGTGCATAAATTGTGTATAGTTACATTGTTAAATTTGTATAATTAGTTGTATACATATAGTGTTTGATGAAATGCCTGAGTTGAAAATGTATATAATACAATTCTTTAGACAGTTAAAGTGCTGCCTTGATATTATAATTGCAACACTCCAATCTTCCTAGTGCATATACACAGATAATGATTAATAAACAAGTACATTATACAATAGTGGAAGTGATCTTTACATCCTATTAATAAACAAGTACATTGTGAATGTTAAGACTTGCAAAACATTACTTACTAATTCCATAACCCTACATATTTACATCATTTGTACATAAAAAAAGATATATGAAGTAATCATTGAATTTTTAAATGTTAATATAAAATGAATAAATAGTGGACTAATTTCTCAAATCTGGTGTGACTTGGAAAATGAAAAATTAAGCATACAATATTAAGCCTTACCGGTTCTTGCCCATTCAATATGGTATCAAGTGGCCATACATATTGCATGTATTTTAGGTACCACTAATTCAAAAAAGACCACTCAATCGTAGTGTCTTAAATCTGATATTGTTTAGGATACCCTTCGACGGAAGTGTTCTATGGTGCGCCTCTTTGGCTTCTTTGGTTTTGTCTCAATTCATCCACATCCCTAACTAGTAAACCTTGTAGCCTCCCTACAAATAGTAATTCATATAAATTGAAATGGTAAATAAAACCACTATGAAAAGTAAAAGAATAACTACAAATCATTTTGTTCTTAATTCTCAAACTATTAAAAAAATTAACTTCAAGTTTCACATTAATTAAGTGGTAAGATCTATAACTATATAACATCTATGTTCTTCCATTACAACGCAGTATATATATGCTTATTTTAAATCTAAATTCTCTAAATCTATATTTGTATTTTAAACGTATTTATGTCTAATTTAATTTTGCCCAATATAATGTGATTATTATAATGCATAGTAATTTCTTCAATTAATTTCCAATTATAGCATGTTTCAACATCTTACATCCCGCTTACAATGTAAAATCATGCAACTATAATAAAATCAATTAAATTGTGGACTATGATATTATAATAATCAATTAAATTGTGGACTCTATTGCTTTCAGTATTTTCTTTTCACATAAGCTCAACAGAGCAGAGAGAAAGTGGAGCAGTGATTGGGGTGGTCTCTACGTCTTCTTCTTCCTTATTTTTTCTGCTGTGCATCATGAGTGGAAAGGTAACATCTTCATCTATCTTTTTTCTCTTTTTTATTTTCTTAATATGATAATGCTTATAGAAATGGATTTCTTGTCCCCATAATGTTTTATTTCCTTGCTTCGCCGCTGTCTGCAGTAATTAGGGTGGTCTCTACGTCTTTTTCTTCCTCATTTCTTCTGTTGTGCAGCATGAGTGGAAAGGTAACATCTTCATCTATCTTTTTTCTCTTTTTTATTTTCTTAATATGATAATGCTTATAGTAATGGATTTCTTGCCCCCTAATATTACTTCCTTGCTTCGCCGCTGTCTACAGTAATTGAGGTGGTCTCTACTTCTTCTTCCTCATATCTTCTGTTGTGGAGTAAGAGTGAAAAGGTAACATCTTCATCTATCTTTTCTCTTTGTTTGTTTAATTAATTATTGCGAAAAAGTGGTTTTGGTTAATATTGAGTGATTGTGAATAAGGATGGTTGTTGTCAATTGTTGAATTTATTTGTCGGGGCAAATAAGATATTGGTGAATGATTAATGATAAGCATGTGATTAACACGATTACGCAAAGGTCATGCCGAATTTTTTCTAGATTCGTATTAGTCTTATTAATTAATTTTATTTGTTCTTTGTCAGGTCTTCTGCATATTCTATTGGATTTGGACCAGTACTTTCCCAGCCCATCACCAAAGCAGTCTCCTACCTTCCCCCTCTGTATAACCTTAAAACAAGTAAGTAATTAAACTTTGTTTTTGGTTTTAATAATGCAATTATTTGTTGATGTTAAATCACTACTATCTTAATTACTTGTGTTAGAATAAGGCTAGATTAGTTACGTTGGAATGTTAGAGTACTTAGGCTACGTTAGTTTGGTTGGAACCATAGGGTGGTGCTTAGTTTGGTTGCAACCGTACATCTAGTATAAACATGCTCCACATACAAATGTATACAAAACTGAAAGACAAATCAATCTTATAATTGTTTTATTTTCACATATAGAATGGAGCGTGACTGGATATACGGTGATCGAGGGGATCACTTTGACGAGAAGCTTGAAATATGTAGACATTGAGGAAATTAGATTTCATCTTAAGACCCATGGATTCATGCCACATTACAGAAGATGGAATTTTCATGTAGAAACTGTTGCAGCTAGTGCTTCAACTTCATTAAGTGCTCATGATCCACGTTACGCAAGTACCGACCACACCTTCAATACCATCAATGAGTCAGTACTGCTAAGTGACTCAGGATTTGATGACAGCGAGACCACTCACCATGATGAGCAAATGGATGAAATGTTAGAAACTATTACGGACATTTTTGTCAATAAGCCGGAAGAGTATCAAAGATTGTTGGACGCATCGAAGACACCTTTGTACCCTTCGTGTGTTAAATACACAAAATTGAGTGTTGTACTTAATTTGTTCAACTTAAAGGGGAAATATGGAGTTGGTGACAAGTGTTTCACGTCACTTCTAGAGCTGATACATGATATGCTTCCTGATGAGAATGGTCTTCCTACATCCACCTACGAGGCAAAGAAATTGATGTGTCCAATGGGAAATGAATATAAAAAGATTCATGCTTGCCCAAATAACTGTGTGTGGTATAGGGATGAATATGAACATCTAGACAAGTGTCCTAAGTGTTTGTTGTCCCGGTACAAGGACAAGGATGGGGATTCCTCCTTTCAGAAAAAAAAATCGTCCAGCGAAATTATAGTGGTGTTTGCCGATAATTCCTAGATTCAAACGGTTGTTTGCCAACCCGAAAGATGCGAAGAACTTATGATGGCACGCGGATGGTGGAAAAATTGATGAAAAATTAAGACATCCTGCAGACGGACCTCAGTGGAGAAATATCAACAGAAATTCAAACATCATTTGGGGGGATGAGGATAGGAATCCGAGGCTTGGATTGTGTACCGATGGGATGAACCCGTATGGCACATTGAGCAGTCAGCACAGCACTTGGCCAGTGCTACTAGTGATCTACAATTTACCGTCATGGCTGTGTATGAAACGAAAATATATTATGTTATCACTCCTAATTTCTGGTCCAAAGCAACCTGGTCATAACATTGGTGTATATCTTGCACCACTGATCGACGATCTCAAGTTGTTGTGGAATGAAGGGACAGTGGTATATGATGCTCATGCGAAAGAAAATTTCACACCAAAGGCGATGTTGTTTTGTACTGTTAACGACTTTCCTACCTATGGGAACTTGTCAGGATACTCGGTGAAAGGATTCAAAGCGTGTCTGATATGTGAGGATGACACGTGTTCAGACCGTCTGAAGCACTGTGGCAAAAATGTTTACATGTGTCATCGACGGTTTCTTCCAGTAGACCATCCTTACCGTTCAAGAAAGTGAAAACTATTCAACAATGAGCCCGAGACTCATGTGGCTCGTCTTCCTTTGACTTCAGAGGAAGTGTATGCAAAGGTAAAAGACATTGAAAATGTCTTTGGAAACACATCCAAGCCGCCGAAGAACATTTAGAAAAATGTTCCATTTTTTGGGATCTACCGTATTGGCGGCATCTGCCTGTTGGACATTGTTTGGATATCATGCACATTGTGAAGAACGTCGGTGAGGCAGTGAGTGGTACTTTGCTCAACATACCCGGCAAGATGAAAGGCAGATTGAAGGTGAGGAGAGATATGCAAGAGTTGCGTATACGGAAAAAACTACACCCAATAGAGGATGAGAAGCGAACATATCTACCTCCTGTGTGTTATACCCTCTCTAAGAGTGAAAAATTCAGTTTTTGTAAATGTTTGCACTCATTGAAGGTACCATTTGGGTACTCTTCAAACTGGAAGAACCTAGTTTTGATGAAGGATTTGAAACTGTTAGGCATGAAATCTCATGAGTATCATGTGTTAATGTTGCATCTTCTTCTAGTTGCAATTCGAGGGATATTACTAGAAAATGTCAAAAATGCTCCAACTTGATTATGTTTCTTCTTCAACGCTGGCTGCTGTAGGGCAATTGACTCAGACACCCTCGATGATCTGCAACATGAAATTATTGTGACAATATGTCAGCTTGAGATGTATTTCCCACCATCTTTCTTTGACATAATGGTGCATTTAATAGTGCATATTGTCCAAGAGATCAAATTGTGTGGCCCGGTCTACTTACGTTACATGTATCCTTTTGAACGATACATGGGGATTCTGAAGGGTCAGAATGAAAAATAGATATAGACCGGAAGGCAGCATCATCGAAGCAGCAGTGACTGAGGAAGTCACAGAATTCGTGACAAGTTATTTGAACGATGCAGAGTCAATTAGTATTCCCAAACCACATCACCATGGTAGATTTAAGGGTAAAGGAGTTATTAGCAAAAAGGTCGTGCGTATCTCTCGTGATCTTATTAATCAGGCACATTTGTTTGTACTACAACACCTTGAGGTTGTTAAACCCTACTTCCATATTCACATTGCTGAGTTGAGGCGACAAAACCCTACCAAAAACTATATCTGGCTTAAAAAAGAATAGAATCGAGTATTCATCCAATGGTTTAAGGTATATGTGTTTGAGCAAGCTTCATTGAACCCTGAGGATGTCAGTGAAGAAATCAGATGTCTAGCTGTTGGTCCTAGAACAGATGTTGTATCATTTGAAGGGTATAACATTAATAGATGTACATACTACACTGCACGCCAAAATGCTAAATCAATATATCAGAACAGTGGGGTAAAAATTGAAGCATTGGTGATTGACTATGGTCTCGGTAACCAGGTTCCACCAATGAGCAGTAGTAGTTGGTATTATGGTGTCATAGAGGACATATGAGAACTAGACTATCACATTGATTCGTTTCTAGTGCTCCGCTACAATTGGGTGGACAACCGACATGGACACCAAAATGATAAAGGACTTATTTTGGTTGATCTTTCATGTGTTACAAATTATAAGGAAGATCAATTTGTGTTGGGT
The DNA here is from genome assembly GCA_023374045.1 of Limonium bicolor. Lineage (NCBI taxonomy): Eukaryota > Viridiplantae > Streptophyta > Magnoliopsida > Caryophyllales > Plumbaginaceae > Limonium > Limonium bicolor. Next base: position 269,277,771 of record CM041776.1, read on the forward strand.
AAAGACTGTGACAAGGTGTTTTATGTTGAAGACCCAAAAGATAGTAGAAGGTTTGTTGTTCTTCCAGAGAGAAGACCGGTTTTGTTTGAGGATGAAAACAACGACAATGATGATAATGAGATGATAGATGAAACAATATCATTGCATACAGGGTTGCATGATTCAACTGATGATTTACAAAATGATGATGATCAGACCATCTACGCTCAATCAGACCATAATGAGGGGGTTTGGGTAGAAAACAGATCATGATATAAGTTACTATGTCTAGGTAACACCATTGGTTACAATGTTATCAAAACTAATTATTATGTTTATTTTTGCAATCATACATCATTCCATGAATATTGATCTAATGTTTGTGCTTTTTTTTCTCAATGGATGATCATCCAATTGACGATCTTATAGGACAGCTGCTCACGGCTGGGGAAATTCAGCCCCAACAAAGTAAACCGGCAAAATGCACCACATGAGGTGGTAAAAAAGAAATCAAAGACAGCAGACATTCCAGGACAGCAGACTGAGGCAGCTGGGCCTTCACAAGAAGCACTAGAGATACAAGTTGCTCCTCCGCCTCTCAAGAAACCCAAAAAATGAGGGGTTACCCGTGTGCTGAATGTAAATAGAGGCCCCCGACCAAGCCTTTGTATTTCAATCATTGGAATCATCCCATAGGTACATGGAAAAATGATTTCACTGCTCTGGCTAGGCATTTGCTGAGTTCATATTGTAATATAAACCACCATTGGAAGCAAGTGCCTCCGGTGTTGAAGGAGCAAATATTTGAGCGTCTTCAGGTATTTGATGATGTTTATAGTTTGTTTTAAGATTAATGTAGTTACTATTTAACACTAATCCATTTTTTTTTCATATAGGCCCGATTCAATATAGATCCTTCTATGAAGGACTATGTGATGAAGAGAATTCCCATACAATTTAGAGACTTCAGATCTCTGCTCACGAGGCAGTATATTTACTGTGAGGAGCCCGCAAAAATAGAGGAAGCAGAAAATGAAGATGTGGATGATCGGAGACCACCGTGGCAAAAATACGAAGGTATTATTGAAGAGCAGTGAAAGGAGTTTGTTGAGAAGCGTTTGACCCCTGAGTTCAAGGTGAGTTTCACACTAGTAGTTGTTCTTTCGTATGATAAATGTTTAAAGTGTCCTTAGAGTTCATTTGGTTAATTTGTCTTTTCTATATTTTATTTGTATAATTTGTCTTTTTCATACATATACGTAGGCTTTACGTGAGAAATAACAACAAAATGCCAAAAACATCTTTACCCCCCATCACTTGGGCAGTAAAAGTATTGCTCAGCGTGTGCCAGAGTGGGAGAAAGAGGGGTTGCTGCCAGCTGAATCGAATGTCAGTGACATAAGGATGAAGGTTTGGGACTTAAGTCGACGGAAGAAACCTTCAAATCCGGTGGCACCTGCTCAGTATGATGACGGCACGAGTGAAGTCATCAACCAAATGGTAAGTGATTTTTAGTTTAAAAGAAGTAGAATGTTTATTATATAATATCGGAGTAACAATAGCAGTTACATGAAATAAAAGTATCTTTATTGAATTATTAAACTCCATAATAGGAACAGTTAAGCTCCCAAATCACCCAGGGCACTTGGCAACCCATTAGGCAGGATGATCCACTTTCCCGCGCTCTCGGGAAGAAGGATCATCGGGGTCGTGCAGTAGGCTTTGGTGCTCATGTCGGTATACGGCAAGCCTTCGGTAATCCTGGGTCCAGACAGGGTGCAGGATGGAGCATTACATATGAGGAGCACTTACGCCAGAGTGCAGAGCTTGAGCAGCGATTACGAAATGAATTCCAGCAGCAAATCTCTCAAGCTATGGCCATGATACGATCGGAGAGGATGAGTCAGGAGGTTTCCAAACCGCCAGATCAGTCACAAGCATCAAAGCCCTCACCAGTGCCTCCCAGTAGTGTTCACTTTGTCAATCCGTTACCATATTCATCTCTCCAGGTTAGAACAACATGTTAACTACAAATACAAAAAAAAAAAACAAATTGTACACTTATTTATGTTCATCTAAAATCTTTAATTTTCAAGTCTTCTGTTGGTGACACTGTAACACCCCGGATTTTCTAACCTTTTATTTGGTCAATTTTTTTTTTACAATTCAAGTTTAATATTAGTAAGCAGCGGAATCGAAACCTAAACCCGGGGCATTATTGCCACACTCGCAACTAAACGAGTGCTAAGGCCTAAATAATTAACTCACTAACAACCTATTATTATTAATAAAGTAAATACAACGCCTATTAAATAATTTCCTACAAATGTAGAATTATCAAGCCAAAAAAAAATCCAACTATAAATAATCAGACTATGTGGAGTCGCCTTCCCAAACCCCAAGGACTTCATCAGTACCTGTGGCAGAAATCCAAACAAACATAGAAAGGGCCACGATAAAGTCAGAAAAACTGAGTAAGCTACCACTTCACTACGTAAAAATCATTTTCTCTTTAGAAATCATTTTTAACAATATAACCACACATCATACAACTCATTTCAACAATATTAACACAACAACAAAATTATCATAACTGAAAAATACTTCACATTAGATTTCTTTAGTAACCCAAAAATATATTAGTCAAATTATTTTAATTATCTTCCTTCCCAACACGCAGCCAGGACAAAACAACCATTCTCACTTTGGGTACAACACGCAGCTGTAACCCGGACCCCAACACGCAGCTGGGAATCCAACTTTCTCACTTTTGGGTACAACACGCAGCTGTAACCCGGACCCCAACACGCAACCGGGAATCCAACTTGCCACTAAATCCTTAAATGTGCACACCCCCAATAGTTCAAAGGACTAAGGAGTAGATCTAGGGCTAACTGTGTCCTAGTGCGGCCCACAGTATCTCAAACTTATGCGTCCTAATGCGGCCCACATTTATCATCTCATTCATGTGTCCTAATGCGGCCCACATGCACCATGGTTTTCTCCTCTTAAAATTCTTTTATTCGTTATTATTCTTTACCATATAATCTCATCAAAATCCATATATTTCACCATAAATAAATTATGATATCATCTTCATTGAATAAATAATTCAATTTTCACAAAATCATTTCGTTAACGATTTCACAACAATATCAGTTGATCTCATAAATAAACTCATAACAATTTTCCATCAATCTCTTTTAGAAAATATATTTAAACAACCACTGATATCCATTACAAAACAAAATAAACACTGATATCCATTACAAAACAAATCACTCACACAAGAAAATGAAATTATCACTAACACTTAACACTTCAATCTCAAACAATGATCACACACAAAATTCACATCCACGTGAAAATTCATTATTATAAATACAATAAAAATTAGTGAACGTAGTAACTTACCTGATATTTAGCAACGATTCGCAACAACCAAGCAAGAAATCTATTAATGTTGTCTTTCACAAATTCGGAGCTCTGCTACCTACGCGCCACGGATTACGTAGGAAGAAAACTGACTTATCTCTTCATATCTACTTTACCCTTTGTGTGTGAGTTGACAGGCTGGATCTTCTTCTAACTATTTTTTTTATTTTTGTTATGCATGTGTAGAGAAAGGAGATGAGGTGTATACTATGTTTTTTCTGTTTGTGCCTATGCAAGTGATGTGAAGGTAGGGATAAATGATGTATATATATTTGGTTTTATTGTGTATGTAAACCGAGAGAAAATAAAAAGGAAAGAAGAAGCAACATCTTGTTGTGTGAATCATAAAAGGATGTAAGAGAGAGAGCTGACCGAAGGAAGATGAGAAAGATAGAAACTAAATTGGATGATTAAGATGAGTAGGACGACAACCCTTATATAGCCGATCAAGGAATCTAAAAAGTGAGGGAATGCGAACCGGAAGGAAACCCAAGAGAAAAAGAATACCAACCAATGATCACTAAAGTGAATTAAATTGCTTAGTTAAATTAAAGAAAACAAAGGGTTAGGAAATATGAAAGGTAAAATTCATTCATTAGTAAAGTAGGAAATATGAATAGTTAGAACTAGTTCATTAATAAAATCAGAAAAACTCAAAGGATGAAACTGATGGATTAAAACTAACTTATTTAGTATAGTTCAATTGAAGTAGTATTTAAATCGTAACATTATAAATATTATAACTCCATTATAAACAAATAAATATGCTAAATAATTAGATATACACAAGGATCATTGTTATGACATTAAAAATCACAACTGATTTACTTTTAAAACATGTTATTCTATTAACACGAATTATCTTTATTATATAGTACGCTCGTAAATTATAGTATAATACCATAAACTAACTATTTAAATTGCTCATGAACTAATATACTCATAAACTATATAAAATATGTATTTTAATCAACATTACTCTTTGAATCATATCATTATTATTATTATTACTCCATTTTTAATTAATAAATATACCAAGTTAGCTTGAGAAATACAAGGATCATTAATAAAATAACAATTGGTCCAATTTAAACAAGTTATTTGTTAGAATGAATTCTCTTTAGTAAATAACAAACGCGTAACCTTCATAATACATATATAAATATATACATTCATATATACTATACTTGCAAACAATAACACTTAACCTCGCAAACTATAATATATACTCGTAAACTAGAAAATAAATGTATTTTAAAATTTAGGGGAATTTCATTATTCCCCCCTTAAAATAAAGCTTCGTCCCCGAAGCTCGATCTCACCCCACTAACCAATGGTCCCACTAAGAAACTATCAATTGTAGCTACTTTACACTAAGGTTTATATCATATCTCTAACCATGATAAATTTGGTTATTGCCGCCTACCTCCCTTAAAAGAATATTACGTCCTCGTAATTAACCTTAGAATTAACTTTTACCTGACTCAAAGAGATGAGGAATAATTTGATAAGGTTCTCCACTGCAAGAAATCTCGCCTAAGTTCACAACCACAAGACTATAATTCATTTAAATAAAATTCCTATCATTGTCAATAAAATACACTTCACTATGGAGTTTCAATCATATAACATTCTTCTATATATTATTCAATAAAAGGAATTATTGTAAATCACAAAATTCATAACATTATCACTTGAGCATCATAGGTTATCAACATTTTCATAAATATCATCAACTTTGACACATATCTAAAATCTACATTTATGCCTTTGTGTCAACATATACCGCAATCAATATTTCAACATATCAAGCATAAAAAAACATTCAATCATAATCACACAAAATATCTCAAAATGCAATAAAAACAAAGAAAGCATTAGAAACTAATTCCCCCCCAAAAGACGGCTTGTCCAAATTTTAATCCTAAAATAATTATTCAATTTTTATATCTTTCTTAACCTATTTTCTAGCCGGTTTTGCTCTGATACCACTTTGTAACACCCCGGATTTTCTAACCTTTTATTTGGTCAATTTTTTTTTTACAATTCAAGTTTAATATTAGTAAGCAGCGGAATCGAAACCTAAACCCGGGGCATTATTGCCACACTCGCAACTAAACGAGTGCTAAGGCCTAAATAATTAACTCACTAACAACCTATTATTATTAATAAAGTAAATACAACGCCTATTAAAATAATTTCCTACAAATGTAGAATTATCAAGCCAAAAATAAAATCCAACTATAAATAATCAGACTATGTGGAGTCGCCTTCCCAAACCCCAAGGACTTCATCAGTACCTGTGGCAGAAATCCAAACAAACATAGAAAGGGCCACGATAAAGTCAGAAAAACTGAGTAAGCTACCACTTCACTACGTAAAAATCATTTTCTCTTTAGAAATCATTTTTAACAATATAACCACACATCATACAACTCATTTCAACAATATTAACACAACAACAAAATTATCATAACTGAAAAATACTTCACATTAGATTTCTTTAGTAACCCAAAAATATATTAGTCAAATTATTTTAATTATCTTCCTTGTCCCAACACGCAGCCAGGACAAAACAACCATTCTCACTTTGGGTACAACACGCAGCTGTAACCCGGACCCCAACACGCAGCTGGGAATCCAACTTTCTCACTTTTGGGTACAACACGCAGCTGTAACCCGGACCCCAACACGCAGCCGGGAATCCAACTTGCCACTAAATCCTTAAATGTGCACACCCCCCAATAGTTCAAAGGACTAAGGAGTAGATCTAGGGCTAACTGTGTCCTAGTGCGGCCCACAGTATCTCAAACTTATGCGTCCTAATGCGGCCCACATTTATCATCTCATTCATGTGTCCTAATGCGGCCCACATGCACCATGGTTTTCTCCTCTTAAAATTCTTTTATTCGTTATTATTCTTTACCATATAATCTCATCAAAATCCATATATTTCACCATAAATAAATTATGATATCATCTTCATTGAATAAATAATTCAATTTTCACAAAATCATTTCGTTAACGATTTCACAACAATATCAGTTGATCTCATAAATAAACTCATAACAATTTTCCATCAATCTCTTTTAGAAAATATATTTAAACAACCACTGATATCCATTACAAAACAAAATAACCACTGATATCCATTACAAAACAAATCACTCACACAAGAAAATGAAATTATCACTAACACTTAACACTTCAATCTCAAACAATGATCACACACAAAATTCACATCCACGTGAAAATTCATTATTATAAATACAATAAAAATTAGTGAACGTAGTAACTTACTTGATATTTAGCAACGATTCGCAACAACCAAGCAAGAAATCTATTAATGTTGTCTTTCACAAATTCGGAGCTCTGCTACCTACGCGCCACGGATTACGTAGGAAGAAAACTGACTTATCTCTTCATATCTACTTTACCCTTTGTGTGTGAGTTGACAGGCTGGATCTTCTTCTAACTATTTTTTTATTTTTGTTATGCATGTGTAGAGAAAGGAGATGAGGTGTATACTATGTTTTTTCTGTTTGTGCCTATGCAAGTGATGTGAAGGTAGGGATAAATGATGTATATATATTTGTTTTATTGTGTATGTAAACCGAGAGAAAATAAAAAGGAAGGAAGAAGCAACATCTTGTTGTGTGAATCATAAAAGGATGTAAGAGAGAGAGCTGACCGAAGGAAGATGAGAAAGATAGAAACTAAATTGGATGATTAAGATGAGTAGGACGACAACCCTTATATAGCCGATCAAGGAATCTAAAAAGTGAGGGAATGCGAACCGGAAGGAAACCCAAGAGAAAAAGAATACCAACCAATGATCACTAAAGTGAATTAAATTGCTTAGTTAAATTAAAGAAAACAAAGGGTTAGGAAATATGAAAGGTAAAATTCATTCATTAGTAAAGTAGGAAATATGAATAGTTAGAACTAGTTCATTAATAAAATCAGAAAAACTCAAAGGATGAAACTGATGGATTAAAACTAACTTATTTAGTATAGTTCAATTGAAGTAGTATTTAAATCGTAACATTATAAATATTATAACTCCATTATAAACAAATAAATATGCTAAATAATTAGATATACACAAGGATCATTGTTATGACATTAAAAATCACAACTGATTTACTTTTAAAACATGTTATTCTATTAACACGAATTATCTTTATTATATAGTACGCTCGTAAATTATAGTATAATACCATAAACTAACTATTTAAATTGCTCATGAACTAATATACTCATAAACTATATAAAATATGTATTTTAATCAACATTACTCTTTGAATCATATCATTATTATTATTATTACTCCATTTTTAATTAATAAATATACCAAGTTAGCTTGAGAAATACAAGGATCATTAATAAAATAACAATTGGTCCAATTTAAACAAGTTATTTGTTAGAATGAATTCTCTTTAGTAAATAACAAACGCGTAACCTTCATAATACATATATAAATATATACATTCATATATACTATACTTGCAAACAATAACACTTAACCTCGCAAACTATAATATATACTCGTAAACTAGAAAATAAATGTATTTTAAAATTTAGGGGAATTTCAGACACTGTGAGGAATGAAGCGCACCGAGAGTACCATGCCCGGGTGCTTGTTGATGATTACGCGCCTGCGTATGGGGATGTTCAGCTACCGGTGCCCAGTGCAGACATGTCCACCCTTCGTCAAGCGCAATCCATGACACTACAGTGACCAATTAGATTGATTAAGCTTGGGGAGCAGCAGGTAAACACACTAAAAAACTTATTCTTAAACATATCCTAGGGTAGAAACGTATACTTATTAAATTAATATATCAAGAACACATTCAATCAAATTATATAAGTCAGTAATAACATAGACCAAATTTAGGAAATAAACACAATCACACTACAATTCAGTTTTTTATTATTAATTTTTGGCCAACTTTGGACTTACTTTTGAAAAAACCAAATGACATTCAAATGGAATGAATTTAATGGTATTCACTTCCATGTACTTATTCCACGCGTGCAAAATTATGTAGCATTTGGATGTCTATAAGTTGTTAAGAACATGGGCCAAATTTAGAAAACAAAAAAACTCAATCGCACTGCAATTATTATTATTTATTATTTATTGGTGAGCTTCGAACCTACTTATGAACTACCAAATGACATCCAAATGGGATAAAATATTAATGGTAGTCACTTTCATGTACTTCTTCCATGCGTGCAAAATTATGTAGTGATTGGATGTCTATAAGTCCTTAAGAACATAGACCAAAAGTGGGAAACAAAAAAAACAATCGCACTATAATTCTGTTGCTTTATTATTTTTGACGAACTTTGGACCAACTTTTGAACAACCAAATGACATCCAAATGAGCTGAATTTTTTATGGTAGTCACTTCCTGTGCGCAAAATTATTCTTTGCATGTCTATAAGTTGTTAAGAACATACGTCAAAAATGGGAAAAACAAAACACAATCCCACTACAATTCAGTTTTTTTTTTGGCCAACTTTGGACCTACTTTGAACTACCAAATGACATCCAAATGGGATGAAATTGTTATGCTAGTCACTTCCATGTACTTATTCCATGCGTGCAAATTATGTAGTGTTTGGATGTCTATAGCCATTAAGAATATAAGCCAAAGTTAGGAAAAAAACACAATCGCACTACAATTCAGTTTTATTTTTTTTTAGCGAACTTCGGACCTATTTTCGAACACCAAATGACATCCAAATGGGATAAAATAATATTGGTAGTCATTCCATGCACTTATTTCATGCATGAAAAGTTTTATAGTGTTTGAATGTCAATAAGTCGTTAAGAACATATCCTAAAGTTGGAAAAAACAATTGCATACAATTTTTTTTAATTTTTATGCCAACTTCGAACGCATTTTTGAACAACCAAATGACATTCAAATGGGCTTAAATTTTGATGGTAGTCACTTCCATGTAAGTATTCTATGGGTGCTAAGAACATAGCCTAAAGTTCAAAAAAACAAAACAAAAGTGTGTACAATTCAGTTTTTTATTATTTTTGTGTCAACATCGGACCTACTTTAGAACAACCAAATGACATTCAAGTAGGCAACATTTTTTATGGTAGTCACTTCCATTATGTACTCCACGCGTGCAAATTCTGTAGCGTTTGGATGTCAATATATGTCATTAAGAACCTAACCCAAACAAGAAACCACCATACAACTTTTAAAGTCGATATAAACCTTGAGACAAAACAAAACCAAATGCTACTATTATATAAGCACCGCAAACATCCAAAAAGGAAGATATCACCATATAGCTTTTAAAGTTGATATAAATCTGAGACAAAATAGAACCAAATACTAGTAGACGAGATATGAAATTATTATTTATCTCGGTACTTCATAGAAACTATATGAAACATCCAATAGACCACTCACCATGATCATGGTTGCGGCTGCTATGAAAGCACCCCAATCCATTCATCCAGAAGTTGATTAACTTTTTCTAGTAGCTCCATATTCCCCTCCCTTAAAACCAACCTGATTTTCTCTTCCAACAAAAAAATGTCACGCCACACAAAAGCGGTAGCAAAGAGATCAATGCAACACTTTATCATCACCTCAGCAAGCTCCACCCAGGTTGGATGAACTGCTCTTAGGAAGCAGCAATACTGATCAACCCCTAAATCTGTAGCCACCTCGCCTTCATTTCCGCCTTACCGAAAAAATCAACCAGACGAGCATCTTGTTCTTCTGTCCAGCCTAAAAAAGTGCAGTGTACTAGCTAGGTAACGACACTCAATGGCAGTCTTTCTTTTGAAGAATTTTGATATTTATTTCCAATCACTTTCCTTTTCTATAAACTTCAAGAGAAGATTTGAATCCACAATCTTGGTCCAACCAAGCCCCTAACGAGGCTTGATATTATGTTCACCTAATTTCATCAGTTCAACCCTAGGTGGAAGGAAAAAGACACCGGCATTGTTGCTTACAAATGAGGAATAGGTGAGATGAGAGAGAAAGTGAGGCCCACTTTTTGAGTGGGGAGAGGTTTAAGATTTTTGTTGTTGCTACTTAACTAAACAACAGTCATAAATTGCACAACTGGTTGAGGCGCACGCAGTTGAGGACTAGATTATTCGAATATACAATCCAGATTTTACTAGCCTAGTCATTGATCGCTTGTTTTAAGTGTTTAGTAGGATTTATTTGATGTTGTGTTTGTTTTTTTATGTAGAAACATTGTAAATTATCCGAAGTTGTTACAATCCATAAAGAAATAATTCATTTATTTCTTTTGTTAAACTTTGGAAGCACTTTTGAACAACCAAATGACATCAGAATGGGTTGAAATTTTATGATAGTCAATTCCACGTAAGTACTTCCCACGTATCAAATGTGTAGCGTTTGGATGTCAATAAGTCGTTAAGAACATAGCCTAAAGTTGGAAAAAAAATTGCACACAATTTCTTTATTATTTTTATGCCAACTTCGAACGTATTTTTGAACAAACCAAATGACATTCAAATGGGCTGAAATTTTGGTAGTAGTCACTTCCATGTAAGTATTATATGCATGCTAAATTTTGTAGCATTTGGATGTCTATTAGTCACTAAGAACATATCCCAAAGTTGGAAAAAACAACATAATCGCACTAATATTCACTTTCTTATTATTTGTTGGCCACCTTTGGACCTACTTTTTGAACAACTAAATAACATCCAAATGGGCTGAAATTTTTATGGTAGCAACTTCCATATACATATTCCACGTGTGCAAAATTTTGTAGCATTTGGATGTCTATAAGTCAGTAACAACATAGACCAAAGTTGGGAAAAAACACAATCGCACTACAATTCAGTTTTTTTTTTATTATTTTTTGGCCAACTTTGGACCTACTTTTGAAAAAACCAAATGACATCTAAATGGGATGAATTTAATGGTATTCACTTCCATGTACTTATTCCATGCATGCAAAATTATGTAGCGTTTTTGGATGTCTATAAGTTGTTAACAACATAGGCAAAAGTTGGGAAACAAAAAAACATAATAGCACTACAATTCTATTATTTTATTATTTTTTGGCGAACTTTGGACAAACTTATGAACAACCAAATGACATCCAAATGGGATAAAATATTAATGGTAGACACTTTGTTGTACTTATTCCCTGCGTGCAAAATTATGTAGTGATTGGATGTCTACAAGTCATTAAGAACATAGGCCAAAGTTGGGAAACAAAAAAAATCGCACTATAATTCTGTTTCTTTATTATTTTGATGAACTTTGGAGCAACTTTTGTACAACCAAATGCCATCCAAATGGGCTAAATTTTTTATGGTAGTCACTTTGATGTACGTACTTCCTACATGCAGAATTTTGTAGTGTTTGCATGTCTATAAGTTGTTAAGAACATAAGTCAAAATGGAGAAAGCAAAATACAATCCCACTACAACTCAGTTTTTTTTACCTACTTCGGACCTACTTTTGAACAACCAAATGACATCCAAATGGGATGAAATTGTTATGGTAGTCACTTCCATATACTTATTTCATGCGTGCAAATTATGTAGTGTTTGGATGTCTATAAGCCATTAAGAACATAGGCCAAAGTTGAGAAACAAAAAAACACAATCACACTACAATTCAGTTTTTTTATTTTTTTAGCAAATTTTAGACCTACTTTTGAACAACTAAACGACATTTAAATGGGCTAAAATAATATTGGTAGTCATTCCATGCACTTATTTCATGCATGAAAAGTTTTGTAGTGTTTGGATGCCAATAAATCGTTAAGAACATAGTCTAACGTTGGAAAATCAATTGCATACAATTTCTTTTTTATTTTTATTTTTATGCCAACTACGAACGTATTTTTGAACAAACCAAATGATATTCAAATGGGCTGAAATTTTGATAGTAGTCACTTCCATGTAAGTATTCTACGTGTGCTAAATTTTGCAGTGTTTGGATGTCAATAAGTCGTTAAGAACATAGCTCAAAGTTGAAAAGAAACAAACAAAATCGCATACAATTCAGTTTTTTATTATTTTTGTGTCACATCGGACCTACTTTTGAACAACCAAAGGACATTAAAAAAGATAACATTTTTTATGGTAGTCACTTCCATTACGTACTCCACACGTGTAAAATTTTGTAACGTTTGGATGTCAATATATGTTATTAAGAACCTAGCTCAAAAAAGAAATCACCCTACAACTTTTAAAGTCGATATAAACCTGCAAAACAGAACCAAATACTACTATTATATGAGCAGCGCAAACATCCAAAAAGGAAGATATCACCATACAGCTTTTGAAGTCACTATAAATCTGAGACAAAATATAACCAAATACTAGCAGATGAGATTTGAAATTATCACTTATCTTAATACTTCATAGAAAATGTAGGAAACATCCAATCGACCACTCACCATGATCATGGTTGCCGCTGTTGTGAAAGCTCCCCAACCCCTTTCATCCAGGAGTTCGTTGATTAACACTTTCAAGCAGCTCCATATGCTTTTCCCTTACAACTAACCTAATTTTCTCTTCCAATAGGAGACTGTCACGTCACACAAAAGCAGTAGCAAGAGATCAATGCAGCGCTTTATCATCACCTCAGCAAGCTCCACCCGAATTTGATGAACTTCTCTTAAGAAGTGGTAATACTGATCAAACCCTAACTCTGTAGCCACCTCACCTTCACTGTCGCCCTGTCGAAAAAAATCAATCAGACAAGGATCCTGCTCTTCTGTCCAGCCTAAAAAAGTGTAGTGTGCGCGATAACGGCACTCAATGGCCGTCTTTCTTTTGAAGAATTTTGATATTTCTTTGTAATCACATTCCCTTTCTATGAACTTCAAGAGAAGATTTTAATCCTTAATTTTGGTCCAACCAGGTCCCTAACAAGGCTTGATATTACATTTACCCAATTTGATTAGTTCAGCCCTGGAAGAAAGGAAAGAAGACACCGGCATTGTTGCTTGTAGGTGAGGAATAGGTGAGATGAGAGATAAAGTGAGGCCCACTTTTTGAGGGTGAAGAGGGATTTAATATTTTTGTTGTTGCTACTTAACTAAACAATAGTCAGAAATTGCATAGCTGGTTGAGGAGCACGTAGTTGAGGGCTAGGTCATTCTACTATACAACCCTGGTTTTATAGCCTAGTCTATGATCACTTGTTTTAAGTGTTTAGTTGGATTTATTTGATATCGTATTGTTTTTTATGTACAAACATTGTAAATTATCAGAAGTTGTTACAATCCATAAAGAAATAATTCATTTATTTCTTTTGTTTAAATTCGGAAGCACTTTTGAACAACCAAATGACATCAGAATGGGTTGAAATTTTGACGATAGTCAATTCCACGTAAGTACTTCCCGCGTGCGAAATGTGTAGCGTTTGGATGTCAATAAGTCGTTAAGAACATAGCCTATAGTTGGAAAGAAACAATTACATACAATTTCTTAATTATTTTTGTGTCAACTTCGAACGTATTTTTGAACAAACCAAATGACATTCAAATGGGCTCAAATTTTGATAGTAGTCACTTCCATGTAAGTATTCTACACGTGCTAAATTTTTCAGCCTTTGGATGTCTATTAGTCACTAAGAACATAGCCCAAAGTTGGAAAAAAACAACATAATCGCAATAATATTCACTTTCTTATTATTTGTTGGCCATGAAATACCCCAAACCTAAGTATGCTAAGTAAACATCACGTTATGATGTAATAAGGCTAAAACATGCCTTAGAAACATTGGTAGACAATTTAAACCAAGGAAAACACAAGAAAACGCCATAAGAGCAATTTAAGCAAAAATGGGCTCTAAGCTTGGAGTGACTTTCATTAGCACCCAAATATCATTATAAGACCTTATTAACATGCTAATGGACATGTTAAATCAATTACCAAAGAAAACCAAGCTCAAAAACAAGCTTAAACACAAAATGTGCTTTAAGACTCCTTAAAGCACCTTTTTGAGAAATTGTCTTAGAAATGAGTTTTGAGTGGCTAAATGCCCATGATTACACCTTAATCAATATGTGTACTAATTAGTATCACATTAGGAAGCCTAAATCAATGGGAAACCAAAAATTTCACAAATTTGTGCACTAATTTGTGAATAGTGCCAAATAGTACCTAGTTTAAGTTTTAGTCAACATAAGTCAATAAGTTGGTCAACCAAGACCATAAATATCTTATTTACTAAGGGGGCCGGTTTTAAATGGTGACTCACCACGAGGAGCCAGCACATTAAGGGAAAAGAAGAGGAAAAGAGAGAATAGTACTATTTGCTTTTATAAGACAACATATCTTCTTTTAGCCTACCTGTCTCCTCTCTTCTTCATTCCTTTCTTCTTCCACCGATTTTTCTTCTTCTTCTCTGTTCCAAAAACGTTCCAAGCAGCTCCATTCATGCTCCATCTTCATTTGTCTACCAAATCTTCATTTTAGCTCCAAATTAAAAACTAAACACATATTATTCTTAGTTAGCCCAAGCTCTAGCTTTCTATCTTTCCAAAACTCCAAAAGCTTCATTTTGGTGCCAAGGGAAACCGCCATTGAGGGGGGAAAACTAGCTTGAGGTGTTCATTATCTTCTCCATTCATTCAAGGTAAGAAAAATGTAAGAAAAATCATCTTTCCACCACTTTCTTACATGGCTGAAAATTACCACTCATGGAGCCTTGTTTTTATGCCTTATTCTAGCTTGTTTTAATCACCAAGGACTAGTGGAGGTCCTCTTTCATTCATTTCCCAAGTCTACCTTGAGACTTCAAAGGTAATCATCCACTTTTATGTCCTAAAACACATTTTAACCTAGAAATGATCCTTTAAGGTTGATGTGTTCTTTAGCACTCATTAAGAGTTATTGTATATTGGTTAGAACATTGGCAAGGGAGATTAAATTGGTGGCCGAGATTCATTCAAGAAAAGCTTAAATACCCCGAACTTAAAAAGGGTGATTAAATTACTCTAATACGATATTGGGGGCCTATTAGTGCCTAATTAACTTTGGTAAAAATAATAAATCCAAAAGAAACAAGAAAAACGCTTAAAAAGTAAAAAACGCTAAATTGAGTGTTAAGTGACCCTAAGAGGAATACGACCTCGACAAGAGTATTAAATGAACTTACAAGGTATAATAAGGCCTTAATAATATATGGGAACAATTCCCGAAAAAAATGGATCCAAATAATGAGTTAAAACGTGACTTTAAGTGGTCAAATGATCCCGTAAAAATTATAGTTCATCAAATAACTATAATTAAACATTAATGGAAGCTTAATAGCCATTAAAATTAAAGAAACGAGAAAATTCCAAAAAACGGGCCCGGTTAGTGAATAGTGCTAAAACCGGGTAAATAAATGAGCATTTTCTGTAAAAGACGAAAACGCTCCAGCATGTACATACATGTGGGGCCGGTTTTTCATAGGTAATGAGCCCCTTCACACACCTAGTAAGCTAGAAAGAAAGAAAGAAAAGAAAAGAAAGAAAAGTAGAAAAAAGGCACCTCACCCTCTCTCTCCTCCCTCACTTTCTCTTTTCCTTTTCTTTTTCCTCTCTTTCTCCTTCCTTTACCGTTTTCTTCTCCCCTCTGGTTCCAGCCGATTTTGAAGCTTTCTCCATGGCTTCCCCCACTTTCCAAGCTTGCCCAAGGTGCTACACCACTCCAAATGAAAAACAAAATACATATTCTTCTTCTCCTCACCATACTCTATCTTCCTCTCTTTTCAAAATCTGAAAATGAAGAACTTCATCTCCATGGGTTTTCCCCATTTGAAGAGAAAATGGCATCAATGAGTAGCTTGGAGTCTCCTCTTTCAAACAAGGTTAAAATCTCCAAGAAAAACTCACTTTCCCTCCATCTCTTGGTGTAGCCGATTTTTCCCCATTTTGATACCTTGTTTTCTCCTTGTTTTTGAGCTTCAATTCAACCCTCCAATGGTAGTGGAATTTCCCTTTTGATTCAAGGGTGAGAACCCCTCTTAAAAGGCTCCAAAAGGTAAACCCTAACCTTGTGTTTTAAGCCCTAAAATTGATTTAGAGTTTCCTAAGGGTTTAGAGAATTAATTCAATGCATTTTGTGTTCCTTGGGTGTTGGGATGGAGTTTGGCAACTCCATTCCCACTTGACCTAATTTGAGGATAGGAGGAGCAAGAAGAATTAAGGAGAGACTTGTGAATTAAGGTAAGAAACCCACCTTAATGCTTATTTTGATTATTTTAGAACTTGGGATGGGTAATTAAAGAAATGAAACCAAAAACTTGTGTTAGTAATGTGTTTGGATGATTTAAGAGAGAATTGTGAAATTGTGTTTGAATTAAGGGCTTAAGTACCAAGCTTTTGAGCTATTGTGGTTTATTGAGATTTTGGAGCTATATTGTTGTTTAATGAAGCTTTGAGGATATATTATGCTCTGGTAGGACCCTTCATGGGTGTGGCTAGCTTAGGATTGATTTTGGTGATAATGGGTGAGAATGGACATGTTAGGTTTATGGGGAGGTTATGGCGAAATTCGGTAGGAAACAAGTGTTTAAAGATGACTTAGTGTATTGGAGAACCTAGGTGTTTGTAGTGTTGTTTAGAGTTGAGTGATAGCCTTGAAATGGCATATGGAGAACTAGAGGGAACGAGGTAAAAATCTGTAGCATAATGAGGTTGGTAACTTAGATTTTCTAGAAACAAGTTAGTGTGCAAGACTTAGGAAATGAAAGTTGGACTTGGGTTCTAGAAGTGCAAAGATCTATGAGTGATTTGTAATGGTCATTAGGTGATTTGGTAAGGTTGGTAAGAGGTAGAAACTAGCAAGAAGAAGCTAGAAATGCACAAGTGTGCAAAATGTGAAAGTGGGAATGAAATTTGGTAGAAAAGGAACAAGAATTGGAGTAAGGGTTTAACTAAGGATTTGAAGTGGTTTAGTGCATGTTTTAAGGTGTTTAATTATGTAAAAAACTTGTGGAAAGATTAGGGAAAGTTTGAGGGTGGTTTAACGGTTGATTTGGGGTTGAAAAATGACCTTAATAGCAGTTTTTAGCAGGGTCCAAGACTTAGGATATGTACCAAGTCCCGGGCCGCATTAAAAATGAGTTCGAGAGTGCAAACATACATTAGTCCGGGACCTAGTGTAACACCCCTACCATTAATACAATGCTTACCGTCCAATCTCCTTATACATCAGATACACGCAGCGGATACATATTTACATAATGTGGGTGATACAAAGCCGTTAGTCACCCACGTGACTAACAAGGCTACTGCTACTACATACAGTATCGGTCTGATGGACCGGAATCCCGAGTACTACACTTCCACAACACATACTCCATTCATCAAACGAGTACTACAAGGTTCCATTCAATACTTTACTCCTCCGTAAACCATACAATACAAAATACATAACCGAGTTTACTAGGTTCCCAATACAATTACAATGCTTCTTCCAAGTTCATACATACTCACTAAGAGACTACTTCCTACCCGTTCCTCACAAACTACTTGCTTCTAATTACAAGGGTGTGCCTCCGGTCTCTTATCTTGACCATATTCGCTTCGGTACCTGCACATTAAAAACGTTCCCCCTAGGAGGTCAGCTTTCGCTGCGCATGATAACCGCATACCCCGCGTACTAGTGAGGGTACGCCGACCACTTGGTCGAATACATGCAGTTCATTTTCATACAAGCATACATGCATACATGCTCTTACACACAATACAATAATACTTACGCAAACATACATACATACAATTCATTACATACAAGGAATACGATATAACCATTCAATACTTACTTACCTTCTTCCGAATACACATACTTATTACATACACAAAGTACAGTTCTTGTTAGCTTCATTGGTCCACCCGGGTTAATCGGGTGGAGATTACTCTTTTACTCGTTACTTCATACATACGCATACATACTCATACATACTTACGGATCCATACTTACTTACTCTTACTCTTACTCAAGTTAAGTCGTCGGGACCTCCGGCCCTGGGGACTACACCGTCCCACCTCCGGGATTTACTTGACTCACCAATCCGGGATGCTACCCATTTAAGGGATTTGGGCCGCGGACCAGTTTAAGAGTCAGGAATTGCAGCCAACCTCTTGTGACTCCGCATCCTCACGCGTGGCCGAAGCTATATCGGACTTTACTCATTCCAATTTACTCACTTAAGTTAGGAGTTAGGTAGTTAGGAATTAGCAGAAGTCATTCATTCAAGCCACATTAATACAATACAAAGCTCGTATACACATCCATACAAAATACAGTGCAATATACAAGTACACTACAAAATACAATACATCATCATCATTCATATGTTTCATGAATTATACAAACTATTGTTCAAGGCAATTATATCAAGAACAATATAAACAAGCACAAGTACGTGCAAGATAATCCGATTCATGCATTTATCTTATTTAGGTGATCAAGTAAGCACACAAATCGGGGTAACCAGATTAGGATACAGGGCATGAAAATCATACCTTTCACTGTTGTACTTGTATCCCAACGTTCCTCCGGTGTTCACAATTCAGATCCTATTATATATACATACAGTTGAATGATTAATCTATCTATCATTAACTTAATTCGGGTACCCTTACGCTTCCTAACTCATACTTACTAAGTCTTCACATTCTTATACTTACATTTCATTTACTTACTTTTCATTGCTTAACAATGGTATACTTACATATGTATGCACGTATGTATAGGTGGGTATACATATACATACATACACATACTAACCATAGTTTTATAGTTTTTTTTTGTAAGTTTTGACCCGACCGAACTTGCGACCGACCTTGCAAGTTCGGTCCAAGTCAGTAGGCTACATCGGGTGAAAATTCCAGGGCCGACCGACCTTGCAAGTCCGGTCCCAAGGTCGGTCCATTCCAGTGAGTTACTTAACGGAAAATTTTAGCCCGACCGACCTTGCAAGTCCGGTCGCAAGGTCGGTCCATTCCAGTAGCTTACAAGACGGAAATTTTTTCTGGCCGACCGAACTTGCAAGTCCGGTCGCAAGTTCGGTCCATTCCAGAAGGTTACTGACGGGAGAATTTTTCTGGTCCGACCGAACTTGCAAGTCCGGTCGCAAGTTCGGTCCATTCCAGAAGCATTCCCGTCTTTGTAAATCTGGGCTCGACCGAACTTGCAAGTCCGGTCGCAAGTTCGGTCCGGCCCAGTATTTGCAGATTTTTTTTTCTGTTTTCGTCTTACTTCACCCATTGTTCTCCAATCTTCTTACATGTAATCCCACATGTTTAAACATACCTAGGCCCTTCAAATTGCCTTAGTTCGTCCACCAAATTCTTTACTAAATCCATCAATCAACTTACACAATTTCATCACTTCCCTTCCACACTTACAACAGTTTTGCATCCTTCAATGCTACAGATTTTTGTTCCAACTTCCAACATCCAATACTTCCTCTACCAATGTCGCTCCTAGCATCCCAAACACCTCCTCTTACCAAGCCAATTCATTTCCAAGCAATTGTACCATCTATACCCAAGTCCAACATTCATTTTACCAAATCTTGCACCCTATTTCTTCTTAGTTCCACAATGCAATCTAATACCTCTTTGCTACAGATTTTGACACTTACTCTCCCCTTCTCTAACCACCTCTTCTAATGTCATCTCTAGAGTTCCGAGTACATCACAATACATTATCTACCTCTCCCAATCTACTCCTTTATCTTTCTCTATCAAAATCTGTTACAACATCTATTAGCCACCTAGTTTCTAGTTCACTAAGGGTTATAATCCTAGGCAAATTTTGCCATCGTCTCCCCTATATTTTATATACTCTCACCACAATGTTTCCTCACACATTAACATCATCTCACCTGTTTATACACAACATCAATATACAAGCTCCCATACACGATTACCAATACTGACACTACTAAAATTCCTGCACTTAACATCTCATTCCCAACCTATTTGTAACAGTTTTTAAAACTGTTGTTAAAGCTTCAAAATACATATATTCTCCTACACATTACACTACTAATACATTACCATTTACAATACATATTTTCATTCCCGAAAATCTGTTACATTATACATATATACAAGGCTACACAAAAGAGCATTCTTACCTTGTTTCTCCTCTAGATTTTCTTTCTCCTTCTTTCTTCTTCCTTCCTCTCTTTCTCCACCGGTTTAGCCAACACAAATTCTCTACTCTACAACCCATATACATACACATTTCAATACACTAAAAACTAACCCTAGCTATTATTAAGCTTTAAGTAGGTTTTAGGGTTTAGAATTCTCATTACCTTGCAAGGGTGTAAATGAAGCTTGGAGTGGCTCAAGAACAAAGTTTCCAACTCCACCAAGATTCCAAAATAGGCTAGGATACAAGGAGCAACAAGGGTTTTAGTTTTCATTTTCGTTTTGCCCTTGAGGCTAGAAAAAGATGGAGTTTTTAGGAATATTTTTACCTCAAAAGAACAAGGAGAAGGAGGGCCTTCTAATGGTGGTCGTGAAGCTCCAAATGCTCCATACCCATGGAGATGAAAGTGCTCTTTTTCGAATTTTGAAAGGATAGAAATGCTCTACTTGGTGAGAGGATTCCAATGGTGTAGTTTTTATAATTTTTGGAAGAGGTTTGAAGGGGTTACAAGAGGAGAGAAGGTGGTATTTTTGTGGGGGTTTACTAATTCCCCAATGATGTCGCATGGAAGAAGGAGGAAGAAGAGAGTGAGTGAGGGAGAGGGGTTATTACGTGAGAGAAGAGGGAATAGGGATAGGAGAGAGAGTGTGAGAGTGTGGGGTAATAAAGTAGTGAGTGTTTACTTTATTAGTTTTGTAGTTTTGTAAATATGGGAGTGAGTGAAATACCCCTAAATTAATTTAAATTAATTTAGGGGATTTCTTTTATTAAACCTTTAATAATATTATTAAGTATTAAATTATTATATGGAATGAGGAATATTAAATTATTATATGGAATTATGAATATTAAATTATTATATGGAATTATGAATATTAAATTATTATATGGGGTTGTGAGATTTATTTAGGGGTTTTCTCCTAATTATTATATATTATGTATAGTATTATGAATTTAATAATAAGATTTATAAGTCAATAAATCTTGGGGAAATTTCTAAACACTCCAAATATATTATAAAGATTTTAGGAAGTGTTGGAACATTGTTTTGAAACATAAAAGTCAATATAAAATTCTAGAAACCTTAAAGCTTATTAAGCCTTGCTAGAGTTGACTTTTTGAGAATGGTCAAACCAGGCCATGAAACCTATACCAAAATATAGGTTATGAAAAACCATGAAGATCGATAAAAAGAACGTCAAAAACGGATCATCCTAGCCAAAGTTATGCTAGTTTGAAGTTTAGAGCCAAAATTTCATAAAGTGCCACGTGTCGGCCTCTCGTGCGTCCCAACACTTAGCTGATTTTTACCTCCTTGTTTTTCTCCAGCAAACAACCGATTTTGACCTAACTTGTGACGGCTATATCTTCTTCATCTTTCAATATTTTTCAAAGCCGTCTTCTTTATTCTCTTCTCCTTTGAATCATCTTCACAACCGTAACTCATACAAACCCTAAACCCTTCTACATCAACGGGAAAATCGTTCTCAAGTTGGCACCTTTCACAGTCGTAACCCAGATTTCCTATTCCCTTCGAATTCAGGTAAATTCGTCTAGCCATAAATCCTTCGTTTCTCAACCAAACTTTGATTTCTTTAGCTCGTTGTGTAGATCTCTAATCCGTCTACAATTCTTATGTTTATGCCCAAGCCTGAATCATAACCGTTTGGAAGTTATAGTCGCTCAAAGTTCCGGATTTTTCAGCACATAAAATCATACCGAAACAGAGAGGTAAACTCGTAACTTTCGGGTCAATTTTCTTTCTGTATAATGCGAGTTAGGATTAGTTCTAGTTATCCATGTGTAGATCTAAGTTTCATCTTTCTAATGAGCCCAAAAACAAAGCCTAAATCGATCTGTGCAATAACTTATAGATCCTCGAAGTTTGCTTCACGAACTGGTCGGAAGTTCGAGTTTTTCCAGAACCCGATCTCGAAATCACTTCGATTCGAGCAATTCCGGTGAGCTTTCTTCAAATTCCTCCGATTATGCTAACCGGTTTTACAATTCCGACCTAACCCATGTTTCAATTGTGTCAATTACGCTCTAGATTAGGAGAATTTGGCGAATTATAATCCGAATCGTATTCTGTTCTAATATAAACCCTAACCTTCGAATTGAATTCGAAACTCGATGAATACTGCATTATAATTGGGGAAATCGGTACCATTAGAACCGGAATTCGATTTCGAATCCACAGAAACAAGAATCGTTGAATTTCGTTCTGTAGATCGAGAGATATAGGTGAATTAGTACTCGGTTTCGATTTGAGTTCTCTGAAGAACTCGCGCAATACAGGCCGTCCGATCTCAGTTAATAAAGATGGACGGCCACGATTAAAACATACGATTTTAAAGTATAAGTTTTTATATTGTTTCCAGGAATAAACCCTAACTTGTTTAATTAATTTAAGTACCTTCCCGAATGTATTTTGACTTGAAATTTTAACCACAGATTCCTTATAAAGTCTAGTTTATTTTGATATAAATTAATATGGTTTTTGAGTTTGTAAACGTAAGATATAATTTTTGGCAAGTTTCGGTTATTGTGGAATTATCTGGATAATTTAAAGGATATCTTTGTGAAAAAAAATTTTATAACATGTCTAAATGTTATAGTTTACTGTATATTAAGTTTGGGAATTTTGGGCAACGGTAAAAGGTTTTTAAAAATTGTGTTTATGAGTTTTTATAAGAATAACCTATAATATAAGGTTTTTAATGTAATCAAAAATTAAAGTATGGTTTGTTAATTAACTTTTAAGCTGGGGAAAATAAGGGGAACTAAATTAACATTTTATAACAGTAAGTTTATAGATGTTTTTGTATTAGCTTTTAAGAGAAGTGAAATTATTTACACTTATGTATATATACTTACTTAAGTAGGAACTTATATAAATTAAGGAATTTAATTATCCAACTTTTATTTACCATATTATATGGGAGTTAATATTCTTAATTAAACTAAGGAATATATTATATTTCCACATATATGTAAAAGAAATAAATAGTAACTTAGGTTAAATCAAGGAGCTAAATTAATCTACATTTATAATTATTAATATGGTAGTTAATTATTTAACTAAATAAGGGAAATACTTTATTTTATAAACCATAAATCAGTTTTGGGTATTCTACAAGATTTAGGTATAATTAAATACAATAGAATTTCTTAAGGAGTGTTCTGGATAAATCTTAATATATTTAGGTATATGTATATAATATAAATACAATAAATAGATAAAGGAAATAACATTCCTTGTGAGAAATATAATCGGAAGGATATATATATACGATAAATAAATAAATAAAAGAAATAAAATACCTTATAGAAAATATAACATGAAGGGATTAACGAGTTAAATAAAACCTCTACATAATACTAATAATAGAATACTATATGAGGTGGTATTAATTTATGGTTATGAATTGAGTTTTTAATTACCCTTGAATTCTAAGATTTATAACAGTATTAAAATACATGTATATATTTAGTCAATGTCCACAATGTAAATCTATAATTGGTTAAGAAATTAATAGTTGAAATTTAGGAATATTTGTAACTAGTTTACATAAAGTGTTACACAATAGATTATATAATTGATACTAAAATGAATGGAATACTTTTACATTTAAATGTTCTTATTATATAAACAATGTAAATAAATGAGTTACTTTTACATCTTCATGTGAAGAGGATAAATAAGTCTAGATTTAATTATTTCTTAATATTTTAGTATTGAGTAATAACTTAATATTTTAAGATAAAATCATTAAAAGGATTATGATATAAAACTATATTAAACTATGATTAGGAGATTAATCTAATAATAATCCTTAAGTTTCTTGGAATTAGTTAAGCCATATAAAATACATTCATTATCAATATTCAGGATGTGAGTTTATAAATAATGATGTACATAATAGTTAAAGATTTACAGGAAGGTTTTTAAATAGGAATTTGATACTTAAAACCTTTGAACCTTTTGTCAGATAAAACTAAGTTACATAAGATATTATATGGATATACTTTACGGTAATGGGACATAATGATAGGTTATTTGAATATAAGATATGAGAATTTTCAGAATAGATTATCTTATTACATAATTAACAATTTCAAATTGTGAATCAGAATTTAGCTCTTAGATAAATTTTACCTTATGTCGAGATATATGTTTATCCTAAAATACAATAAAGGAAATTAATTTATTAAGTTATTCCTTTGAAACCTTTGGTCTTGTAAGTGATATAAAATGTATTTAAGACATAAGTTTATTAAAATTTAGTATAAAAGGATTATACATGGTCTATAGAGAAATGTGTGTAAAAGTAAAACAGTTAGGGAATTAAATGTAAGTAAGGATACATAAAAGGTTATCTTAAACACCTTATTATAAAGATATGGTTAAGTAAATAATATACCTTGTGGATACTAAATGTAAGAGTTCGATAAGTCTAAGTTAATAATAATATAGTTATTTCAATACGAGAGGTAATTCAACATCTTATGGCTAGATTATTAGACGGTTATAATAGGAAGTCATTCTGAGCTAAGGATATGATAATTGAGTTTAGTGGCTCAATTAAGTTATAATAAAAAGTATCTACAACACTATGATTCCAATATACCGATGTAGATCTTAATTAAGTTAAGGGGGAACCTAATCATGATGGTTTATTTGGTATTATTGATAAAGTACATAATCATTACATTGTGAATTAATAGTATAGTATCTAAGATAAACCTATATAGGTCATGAGACGATGTTTATTCTAAAGTAAGAATAAAAGTATTGAGCTTAAGAATTGTTATTGAAATTCTAAGATTGGTTGAATAACATATAATGCACTTATGTTATAAAGGTCTTTTATGTAGGAATTATGGTTAAGTATGGGTAAAGTGGATAAGGGTGGAACAATTAACAAGTGTAGTAAAATACATTCCTTGGTCTTACAACCTTGGGCTATACAACCTTCTAAAATAAGTCAAAGGCTGTACATAACATTTAAGCGAGGGCTTTATCAAGGTATTGAGGTTTGGAAATAAGAGAGAGGATTTATTTAAGTTTACCTAGGATACGGGTTGTTGATAGTAAGTTATCTTTAATGTTCCTCAGAGAATTGTTGAATGTTTGCACGAGTATACTAGAACTGCTACAACATTGACCAGGTACGATTTCTCGTACTCAGCTTGTTGTGTTTTGGACTTTATGGAATGTGTGTACGATTTCTCGTACTCCGATATTTTTTAATGGTTGACTTGTGGAATGTTTTGGAAAACGCTAACTGGCTTTTAAGAGGATTTTCTAAGAAAAAATGGTTGTGTGACTAACTCAGCTTGTGTGACTAACTGAGCCTTGGATGTGGAACTCACTTGGGTATTGGTTTCTTCTACTTGGTTGCCTGTTAGACATGGCTGCTTAGGGTTTACGCTTCTGCACTCTGTAGGACTGAGTGTTTGGTATTGCTCTGGGTAGTTGGTGATCTAGCGGGATTTTGGAAAAGGTCATCTTGGAAATCTTTCTTTCGACGTGCGCGCGTCTTAATGTGAACAGTAGGGGGCTGTATATCCCTCGCCCATAGGGGCATTGATATTTAACAGTAAAGGCTGTATATCCCTTGTCCTGAGAGGACGTAGTTAACAGTAAGGGGCTGTATATCCCCTGTCCTTAATGACGTTCTTGGCGGTGGGGGCCATCTCTCCCAGTTGTTTTCATTCCATTCTGAGTTTGCTGGTTTTGGTTTTCTCTCATTCATTCCTAGTCCTTTGTGGCTATCTGGGTTTTCTACTCCTAATGGGAATTGGTTCTAACATCAACAATGGATGCTTACTAACTATGTGGTGTGACTACTTAAGTGGATGACTTGTTTTGGAAGTTCTCTATCTCTATCTTTGTCTTGTTTTCTTTTCTCTTTAACTTGATTGTTTTGAAGTGCTTTATCTCTGTTTTACTTTTAAGAGTTTGTTTTCATGTTACTATTTATTTTGAAGAGTTATGTTTTATAAGTTTGCTTTTGGAGAATTGTACCAGTTCCATTCCAGGGAACTGACCCGCCCCTTTTGGGGTGGGCTGCTTGGTTTCATCTTGCAGGTGCGAATTGATTTACAGGTGGCCACGAAGAGAATGAGCGTTTGGGATGGGACTAGGTTTTGTGGAGAGTTAATGTGTTTAATTTCTATTATGTTTGTGTTAAGTTTTTCTCGAGTTCAGACCGTAGCTTTTGTAAGTTATAAGTTGTAATTGGTGAGGGTTGGTGCCGGGTGTTTGGAACCCGATGGTCTGTACGCCCTTCGTATTTTTATTTCCGCTTTAAATACGCTAAATAGGGGTGTTACAGTGAGTGTGTGAGAGAGTGTGAGTGAGGGGTCCAAATCGGACATACACACAGCACCCACATACATTTTACTTTTTATTTTAAAAGTGGACACATAAGTTTGTGTTATTTATGTTTCTACCCCACAACTTCTAGTTTTTGACAGTTTTTACTAATTCCTTGTTTTATTGATTTTATTGGTCCTAAAGCTTCACTAATATTTATTAATGATTATTTAGTTGACCAACATTGTTACGAGTCTATTTGACCCGCTTAAAGTTACGTTTTCTTGGTTACCTCGAAAAACGCGTTTTAAGGTTCGTTAGTGATTTTAACCCGTTTTAAGGATCCGTTTTCTTCGGGATTTGTTCCCATATCTTATTTAGGTCTTATTAAACCTTTGGAATCCATATAATACGCTAACCGAGGTCTCATACCTCCTGTGGCTATTTTAACGCTTATTTAGTGTTTTTCGCTTTTTAAGCGTTTCTTTATATCTTTTTAGATTTATTCTCCTTACCAATATTAATTAGGTACCATTAGACCCTTAAATACGTATTAGATTAATTTTAATCCTTATGTTTAAGTTCGGGGTATTTCAATCTACCCCCCTTAGGAACTTTGTCCTCAAAGTTGTTCGAGGTTATGGGTTTACAATGCTTACTCATTCTTACGTGTCCAATACCAAAGCCATACGTTCTTCATCCTTACTAATCCCATATCCGTCACTCAAGGTTTCTACATACTATACCATACCATGCCATACTAATGCACAATAATCATTCCAATCCGCATTACTACCGACCATCCGGTTCCTCATTACCAATTTATACATACATACAATGCAAGGCTATTCCCAAAGCAATGTAATACACATTCCAATCCCGTAGGTGCTCAGGTCATCTAGACACGGGACTCCTCTATGTCTCGCCGCCCTTGGAATAATACCACATACTACCTTACTATCTTCTTCGGTACTCACTTCTAACACATCCTCGTTCTCCATACTAAAGGAAATTCTTCCACCACTACTAATTAAAAATTTCTAAAACATACAACTCCATATTCCAATTTATATTCATTACTTCTATCCTATGTGTGATTCTTGTGACCACTTGAGGGGAGCTTCAAGAATCATTCGACCCTGATGTGATCAGCATCAGTGTTGAACTGTCTTTCCACCCCTATTTGTGTTCGGTTTCCCTTGATCTGATCAGGATCAAGTTCGACTTCCCACATCAGGTTCAATCAAACAAATAATTTAATTGTTTTCATTTTCTATCTTTTTATTCTTTCTAGTCGTGATTACGAATTCATACATCTCCAAAGGATGGAATCAATCCATCAATCATCCTCACTCTACTTCCCAAATGCTTTACTTCGTGGTTCAATACCTAAATTCTCACTTCATCGACTGTTACTACTTCCATTCATTACTCACCATCATCTCCTATATTCTAACTAAGGAATACTACACTTATAAGATTTAGTTGACTTCAATTGTTTCAAATATTTTACTTACGATTCCACTACTCATAAACTTCATTCATCTACTATCCTCATTCATTTCGTACTACTTCTTCAAAGGTTACAATACTTGTGAAGCTCCGTCCACTACTCATTACTTTTCTTTTACTAATACTCTTACATTGGTGTTACAAGATGGGTATACTCCTCCTATGGTATTTGCATGTCTAATGCCTAATTACCATAATTACAATGTGAATGAGTACTTATGTTTATTTAACATAGTATCAATCATCAATTTGGTTCTCATTTGTGCTATGCACATTATGGTTTATGTGTTTTATTCCCAAAACTTACATTAAGCGGTTTCGCTCTACCCCCCTTAAAAGGGATTACGCCCACGTAATCTCCCATATGTTAATATTAAACATTGGTTATTTAATTCGGGCAATCCGAAGCGTTTAGCTTCACTACGGTATACTATATACTATGCTCTGGTCAAAGGGTCTTAACCGTACCAATGGTTTAGTCTTTGCACCAAGAGTTCCTATATGAGTTTACTTAACTCATACTTAATTCGGTTCTAGCCTGACCGGCTTCAAGGCATTAATAGCCATTCTATTATACTTACTAGGTATATTTTCTCCTAGTTAGGGCCCACTAGCTTCTGCTGCGCGACCCTGATAGCTTGGGTTACTTACCCTTCGTGTTATCATTAATGTGCTATACATCACCTTTTATCCGTCTATTATGGGAATAAGGTTTACTAGACAACTGCGGTATTCTTTTACCGTGTTTGAACTCAATGAGTTTAAGATTTATAACCAGCTCTCTGGTAATCTACTGCACATGCTATCTATGCTTCCACGATTATTCATTAAGCTCCTCCGACTTATTGTCGGGCGAGGTTAAGTCACTACTTAGTTGTAGTGCTTCCTCTGTTGTCACTAGCTTTTAAATCATACCAGTTCTCCTGGTTCGGTACAAGTGTCCTTTACTTGTATGACCTTGCATTGATATGCGTCGGTCCTAGTGACTTTCTTAAGTCTCCTTTCACGTTTTATTCCATTGGAATTCACATCTGTGATTGTTAGTGTGTTTCGCACTCTTCGTGCTTCTTTGGCCTTAGGCCGCACGGTTTGTTGCTAAGCTTGCTTAATTGGCTTGTGCCATGTTTGTTGGTGAAAAGAAGGGTTTACTACGGTTTACATTCTCCATATCCCTAGCCATCCCATTAGATCATTAGCTGCACAAGTGCAATACCAAAACACTCAGTCATACAGAGTGTAGAGGCGTAAACGCTTGACAGTAAGTCACTTATGTGATAGGAAGGAATATTTCTGCCTGTCATCTCGTACTTATACTCCGTGTCATTATCTGCTACTTCCTCATATCGGTCGCTTGTTGCGCACCGTATTCTTACTCATTATACAACATCGTTTTTACTGTTTCTGTTACTGTGATAGTTTCTCTTTACTCATTGCCATTGTCATTGGCACCATTCCCCTATGGTATGTATACCCTAGGGTTTCCAATGTTCGTGTGTATGACGGTTGTCGTAGCATACCACAATATTAATATCTTCCCAATGTGGAGATGTTCTTCCATTTTAGGTTTCATGTGTAGGTTAGCTTACCTCACATTCCATCATCATTTATGATACGGTTTACCAAGTATCTTGGTTGACAATGGATGAAGTAATTTATCGGTTTACAAGCTCTCCTGAGCGTTGGTCATTCATGGTGTGCATTGTGCATTCACATTGATTGTTTTTGACAATTATTGTCTCCCAGCGCCGAGTATTGGTTATAGGCTCTAGCTGTGTAGTTTTACGTGTATGTATATCACTGGAACATCCCAAGAAACTTCAAGGGTTTTCTGGTCCCGTTCTATCATTGATAAATGAAGTTCTTGTTGAGAGGCTTGTTTCCACTCATAGATCTCATGACAAGGTTTACCATGTTGGTGTTTATACAATGGTTCACCACATGCTTGGGTGGATACGGATTATGTCTGCTCCTTAAGTCGTAATGGTTTGGAAATCTCATTTCCTTATTCCATCGCCCATTGGCAATATCTATAAGCGTAGGCTTTACTGTAATAATAGATGGAAGCCTTTCTAAGGGTTCACATCTTCACCACATTGGTGGTCTTTGGCTAACGAGGGGTACCTTCCCTTGGGTTTCTCGTAGTGTCCAAGTGTGAACTAGGCCAACGTTGGCATTATCATGATTCTTATGCCTCTGTGTTACCATTGCTACAGAAGGCATGGCGGTAATTAAGAACTCCGCCCACTGTATACTAGGCTGATGCTCTAGTGACAGTGACATTGAGTTGGCCATTACTCCAAGCCACTCAGGATGTTGGTTTTGAATTTATGGTCCAGTTGTTGATTTCCTGTCGTATGAGGCAATCCCTCTTGCAAGTCTTGTTACCAATGGTGTGGGTTTTGCAACCGTTTGAGTTCATATAACGTATTTGGTTTACGGCTTCTGAGCCGTATTGCTGCAAGCTATGCCCCTTGCAAGCTGCTTATACCTGTCTCCACTCCATGTATACCGTCATAGGTTGAGATATTATTGGGCTCCATGGTAAGTCGTGACATCACGCTTCCGTTCATAGAAGACCCTTTTAGGCAATCTGGTGTTATCTTGTGCCTTTTTGTGGTTGAGGGTATTTCCTGTTAAGTGAAATCCCTTCAGTGTTTTAACCGAGTGTTCGTTCTAGCTTCCGTGCTTTTACCATGTCGCTGTTGTTCTACTGTTGTTAACTCAGACACCCTTCATGGATTGCTCCTGGGTGTTGTTAGGTTATGCCGTTACATCCGGCTAATGTTTATAATATATGTTGTCCTCTATACCGTCTTATGGTATTGTATTAAGCTATTCCCCTTTGGTTTATAACGCCTCCTGTCGTTGGGTAGGCCGTTTTTACTTGCTCCTAGCGCTTGAGACTAGGTTTAAATATCCTCTCCGATTATGGATTGTGCTTCTTAGTAGTCTTGTGATTGCTCTTGGGAATTCCGCCCCGTTTGTTGAGTATTGTTAGGTTCACGTTAGGCATTCGCCTTAATGTGTTTAGGTTGGGCCTTCCATCCAGCTGTCAGGTAATTGCTTGGATTATTTGAGACATATCCAATGTCTATACTTACTAGTATGTGCTCTTTGCACTTCCTAGTTCTTATTCCTCATCTTCAGATGGATTCTCTGAGTTCCTTTATGCTTGATCCTCTGAGGTGTCCAGCTGTCCTGGGTTGAACTTACTGATGGTCTGTAGAACGGAGTCGACTACTTCTCGTGTGTCGTACACTACATGTATACATACGTGGGGTACCATGTTGATACGTTACCACTTACCCAACTATATGTCGGGCCCGCAAGCTCCTTCGGAGTGCAGTTGTCCCACATCCCGTAACGGGTACACTCGTAGTGTTCGTCACACGCCTAGGTGAAGTATTCTGTTGCCAACTCCTCTTGTATCATTCTATGATACTCACCATAGTCACGTTGGTTTGGTTTCAAAATTCAAGGTTTTTAAAAGAAGGTTTATGGTTTTGAAAGAAAATTTTTGGGTTTTAAAATATGGTTCGGTGTTAAAAGAAATCCCTCATGGCATAGCCATGCTTGAGGTCTTGACCAAGTCTAGCTTCTCGCTAACTGGTAAGTACAGTAGTCGGCCGTTAAGCCTTCCCAAGGTTTCATACGTTTGGTTGTTAGGATGTGTGATCCTGTGGTTGTTTCATTACGGTCACCGTACATTACTGTGTACTTGTGACGTGTGAGTGTTCCTTTACATGTTCATGTTCTTACTGCACTTGCCATAGCAAGTGCGTGGTACTAGCGGTTTTTGAGTAATCCTATACCGATCACGGTATGGTTTCCATTTGTGTTTGTTAGTCTTGTTGACGCTTTCCTCGATCTTATTGATCTATAATTGGTATACTCGCTCCTTTATGTAGCTTCTTAGTGGTCTAGACATGGCTGTCGTAGATCTGGGTACTTCTCCACTCCTTGGAGGTTCCCGTTCTATTTGGTTTAGTGTCGTTCCTTGTGGCTCGTTCCCACACATTTGTGGTGGTTACTGAGCCTTCCTCGTTTAGGTACTACGCTTGTAGTCCTATGGGATTATATCTCATGGTTGTTCTTGTAGTTGTCTGAGCTTATTGCCCAGGTACTGCAACCTTAATGGCATTATAGTTTTGGAGTTAACCGCTTCCGACTATGTCCTTAGTCGGCTAGCCTACCGTTGGTGGTATTATTCAAGTATTACTATCCCGTAGACTTGTGGCTCGGGTTCCGTTACTGCTCCCTTTTTCATTCCGTTGCACGGTTAGTGCTTCTGTCCTGCTGTTGGTTGACTAGCTAGGTTTCGCGACTGCTAAGCACGTCGCCCCATGCTGTTGTAAGTTGTAACCTCCTCGTGGTTGGAGTGTTCATCCTACCGCTATTACGTGCGGTGTCGTGGTTCAACCGGGACCCATCTCCGGGACTTCCAGTCCTTGGAATCTACCATATGTCGGTTCTTGTTTACCGTGTGATTGCTTCACAACTGCCAGATCGGGTTTTCCCCGAATATGAGAAGGCTTTTCTTCTCTCTGGCGTCCTTTCCCAAGTTATATAGTGGGGTTTGCGGCGGGCGGGACTGGTATTGTAGGTATCCGGTACTCACCGGTAGTTCCTAACTAACATATCTCTAATGCTAACACTCAGCCCTTAGCCCTAAGCTTCTAATTCCTAACTCGGTATTTCCTAAACTCGGTATTTCCAGTCATCAGAGCGATACTTCGCTCTGATACCACTTTTTGTAACACCCCTACCATTAATACAATGCTTACCGTCCAATCTCCTTATACATCAGATACACGCAGCGGATACATATTTACATAAAGTGGGTGATACAAAGCTGTTAGTCACCCACGTGACTAACAAGGCTACTGCTACTACATACAGTATCGGTCTGATGGACCGGAATCCCGAGTACTACACTTCCACAACACATACTCCATTCATCAAACGAGTACTACAAGGTTCCATTCAATACTTTACTCCTCCGTAAACCATACAATACAAAATACATAACCGAGTTTACTAGGTTCCCAATACAATTACAATGCTTCTTCCAAGTTCATACATACTCACTAAGAGACTACTTCCTACCCGTTCCTCACAAACTACTTGCTTCTAATTACAAAGGTGTGCCTCCGGTCTCTTATCTTGACCATATTCGCTTCGGTACCTGCACACTAAAAACGTTCCCCCTAGGGGGTCAGCTTTCGCTGCGCATGATAACCGCATACCCCGCGTACTAGTGATGGTATGCCGACCACTTGGTCGAATACATGCAGTTCATTTTCATACAAGCATACATGCATACATGCTCTTACACACAATACAATAATACTTACGCAAACATACATACATACAATTCATTACATACAAGGAATACGATATAACCATTCAATACTTACTTACCTTCTTCCGAATACACATACTTATTACATACACAAAGTACAGTTCTTGTTAGCTTCATTGGTCCACCCGGGTTAATCGGGTGGAGATTACTCTTTTACTCGTTACTTCATACATACGCATACATACTCATACATACTTACGGATCCATACTTACTTACTCTTACTCTTACTCAAGTTAAGTCGTCGGGACCTCCGGCCCTGGGGACTACACCGTCCCACCTCCGGGATTTACTTGACTCACCAATCCGGGATGCTACCCATTTAAGGGATTTGGGCCGCGGACCAGTTTAAGAGTCAGGAATTACAGCCAACCTCTTGTGACTCCGCATCCTCACGCGTGGCCGAAGCTATATCGGACTTTACTCATTCCAATTTACTCACTTAAGTTAGGAGTTAGGTAGTTAGGAATTAGCAGAAGTCATTCATTCAAGCCACATTAATACAATACAAAGCTCGTATACACATCCATACAAAATACAGTGCAATATACAAGTACACTACAAAATACAATACACATCATCATCATTCATATGTTTCATGAATTATACAAACTATTGTTCAAGGCAATTATATCAAGAACAATATAAACAAGCACAAGTACGTGCAAGATAATCCGATTCATGCATTTATCTTATTTAGGTGATCAAGTAAGCACACAAATCGGGGTAACCAGATTAGGATACAGGGCATGAAGAAATCATACCTTTCACCGTTGTACTTGTATCCCAACGTTCCTCCCGTGTTCACAATTCAGATCCTATTATATATACATACAGTTGAATGATTAATCTATCTATCATTAACTTAATTCGGGTACCCTTACGCTTCCTAACTCATACTTACTAAGTCTTCACATTCTTATACTTACATTTCATTTACTTACTTTTCATTGCTTAACAATGGTATACTTACATATGTATGCACGTATGTATAGGTGGGTATACATATACATACATACACATACTAACCATAGTCTTATACCACCTGTGGTTATTTTAACGCTTATTTAGCGTTTTTCGCTTTTTAAGCGTTTCTTTATTTCTTTTTAGATTTATTCTCCTTACCAATATTAATTAGGTACCATTAGACCCTTAAATACGTATTAGATTAATTTTAATCCTTATGTTTAAGTTCGGGGTAT
The DNA here is from genome assembly GCA_023374045.1 of Limonium bicolor. NCBI lineage: Eukaryota > Viridiplantae > Streptophyta > Magnoliopsida > Caryophyllales > Plumbaginaceae > Limonium > Limonium bicolor. The sequence goes on from CM041776.1 coordinate 269,312,730, forward strand.
TTCACCTAGGTCCAGGACCAAGTCCCGAACCATAAGCAAAATTAGGCCGAGAGTGTATTTCAGTATTGGCCCGGGACCTTGGGTCCGGATGAAATACCCCAAACCTTGATATGTGGTTTAAATATCAAACTATGTTATATAAAGGCTAAAAGTGCCTTAGAAACGTTAGTGTACAACTTAAACCATAGTAAAACACAATAAAGCACTAAGACACAGTTTGAGCAAAAACATGCTCTAAGCTATGAGTGAACTTGGTTAGGACCCAAAGAGCCTACCAAGACTTGATAACATTCAATTATGATTTAATAAGGCTAAATAAGTCCTTAGGAAACCTTGGTGGGCAGTTAAACCAAATAAAACACAAGAAAATACCTTAAAGTCAATATGAGCAAAAATGTGCTCTAAGCTTGGGATGAATTTGTATAAGACCTAATGGTCATACATATACCTTATTTATATGTTAATGAACATATTAAATCAATTACTAAAGAAAACCAAGCTTGAAAACAAGTTAAAACGCAAAATGTGCTTTAAGGAGTCTTAAAGCACGTTTTTGAAAAATTGTCTTGTAAATGAGTTTTGAATGGCTAAATGTCCATCATTACTCTTTAATTAACATGTGTACTATATAGTATCACATTTGGAAGTCTATATCAATGGGAAATCAAAAATTTCACTTCTATGTGCCTTGTTTTTGTGAATAGTGATTTTTATAAGCTATTTTGTAACATATGTTATTATAAATGAGACAATTGATTAATAAAGTCTAAAATACCCCTATGTAATAAAGGGGGCCGGTTTTCTTAAGTGTGGTGACTCACCACTCACTTGTTAACTTGTTAAAGAAATAAAGATGACTAATATAGTTACTATTTGCTTTATAAACACAAATATCTTCTAAAAAGCAAACTTATCTCATTTCTCTCATTCCTTTCTTCATTTCACACGGCTCCACTCTCTTCAACCTCTCTTCTTGCTGTTCTCTCACGTTGAAACAGCACCACCACCATGGAAGTCCACCTTTGATCTCTTGTAAAATCTAGCTCACTTATCCAAATCAAAAACAAACACCACCATTCTCTTCCTCTCATCAAGCTCTTCATTCCTATCTTCTCAAAACTTCAAGAGCACCATTTCGGTGCCATGGAGTTCCACCATTGATGGAGCTTGAGCTTGTCTTTCCACATATTATTGATCTCCTTTGCTTCTAGGTAAGGAATCTCAAAGAAAAATCAAGTTTCCTCCATGTTTTGTGTGTGACCGAAAATATTCATTGATGGAGCTCCTTGTGTTGCTTTGTTCTAGCTCCATTTGAATCTTTCAAGGACTAGGTGGAGTCCTCTCTTCATAGATATTCAAACACCCTTCAAAGATTAAGGTAAAACAACTACATTAATGTTTTTGAAATAATGTAAACCTAGGGTTTACAATGAGATGAAGCATAATGCTTGAATACTCATTTTATTATTTGTACATTGTTTAGAAGTTGGCAAACAACCAAACACCCCACCGGTTTTACAAGGAAACAAGAAAGAAGTTGTGAGGAAAAAGAGGTAAACAAGCTATCTCAATGTAGTTTAAATGCCTTAGGAAAATGAGCTTAATTTGCTTAATAAAATACCTAAGGAGTAAATGGTGAATGACCTAGTAAAGTGTTCTCAAGGAGACTAGTAAAAGAACATATGTATTGGTGTATGTATTTGCAGGTCAAAGGCATTATTTATGTGGGAAATTCAGTGTTTAAGGTTTATGCAATTTAAGGGCCTAAGAGCCATGTTATTTAAGGGCCTAAGTGCCAAGCAATTTAAGTTATGCACTATATTGTGATGTAGTGCCTAATGTGTGAAGTTTGTGTGTAAAAATGTTCTTGATGGATTTTAGGTGTTCTTGAATGAAATAAGGTAAAAAAAAAACCTAAGTGGTTGGATGTGAGTATATACAAGAGAAGCTATGGCCAAATTTGGGAAATGTGTAAGAAGTTCTAAGTGTTTTAAGTGAGTTTTGGTGAACTAGGAAGGGTTAAAGGTGAATAAATGTTTACTTGAGAAGAAAACATGTATTAAGGTGATTTAGAGTGATGCAAGGATTTAGGTGTTGTCTTGGAAGTTCTAGGAATTCAATGTGTGTTTTAAGAATGTATTTAAGTCTTGGAGGAGTTTGTTTAAGGTTTAGGTAATGTTAATATCCAAGGAATAAGTGATGTTTAGGTAAGATGTGAAAAAGGAGATTTAGCTAGTAAGAAAAGAAGTTTGAGAGATGATGTTAAGGTGTAGAGGAAACACCTTGGTGTAGTGGTCATTATTGGTGAACTACCACTTATAAATCATAAGGAGAAAACATCCCAAGTGCTAGGAACTTTGTAAGAAGTTTGTGAATGATAAAATGGTTTGGTGAGTGATTTAAAGAGTTTAGCACATGGATAAAGGTGTGTTTGAAGTGCCCAAATGAGGTTAGGGTATACTAGGATATGTGGGGTGAAGTTTGGAGTTGAATGTGAAAAGGAAAACAAAGATCTGGGGCAGACCGGACTTGCGACCGGACTTGCAAGTTCGGTCGGGCCCAGTTTACCCTGTGGGAATTAGTTTCTGGAATGGACCGGACATAGGACCGGACTTACAAGGTCGGTCGGAGTAGAAAATTTTGACGGAAATGTGTTCTGGAATCGACCGGACTTGGGTAAGTCCGGTCGGCAAGTCCGGTCGGACCAAAAACATGGTTTAAGGTTATGAAATGATATGTAATGATGGGGATTGATAGGTAATGATGTAATAAGGTTGTTAAGGACATGTTAGGTGAGTTTTAAATGGCGATTAAGTGGGTGGAAAGTTGTATCAAAATGTAAAAGTAAAACAAGTTAAAATGTAAAGTTATGTAACTAAGTTAACGGGGAAAGTTAAGCATTAGACATTAAATAATCAAGCAAACCCCGATGTTAATAAAAACACATGTGATGTTAACAGTTGTTCGAGAATCGCTCGAGGAACATAAGTGGACGTGGTAAAGTGGACTCCGGTGACAGGTATGGTTTTCTTGCAACCTGTGTCCTACCGGATTACACCGGCTTGTATGTCAATGTGTTTTTCTGTGTGTTTGCCACGTTGTAAGATTAAACATGTAATGAGTTTACAGTAATTCATTTATGTGGCGTGTACAACTCCGATACCATTTAACCTCGGAAGTGTTAACCTTAGTTATCTGAGTCTAGGATCACATGAGAGTTCGGTATTCGGAGTAAACTACCCGAACCATGGGACGTTCTAACCACGGCTATGCGTGTGTTAATTGTGTGATATGTGTTTGTGAATGTAGGGATCTCCCTTGTGTGTTTAACCCAGTTGTAATACTGTATGGTGTGTAGTCATGATAGACTCCATAGTGGGGTTCTAACTAATATCTAAAGTAAGTATGTACTAACAGTGGTGAGGAATCCGGTTTGGCCGGTCGCGCGTTGTTTGGGAGAGGGTATCCTTCCTAGCCTTACCCTTCTCTTTGTTATGGTTGTTTCCCTCACGGGTTATGATCTCCCATTAGCTTACTCCAAAGCTTAGCTATTCTGACTTATGATCGGTTTAGGGGGAACATGTGTTTGTGTGGTGTGTTCGGGCCTCCAAACCCGAACCGCCTTAACTTAAGTTACTCGTCCAACTATTAGGACGGTAATGAGTGTTGTTGTTATTGTATAACGAGCTTATCATGAGACTGGCATCATTCTCTAGGCTCACCAGTGTATAAACAATGTTTGGGTCGGTTCCTAAGAGAACCACTCCCGTTATGTTATGTATTTTTGTTGTGATGCAATACCTATTGCGGTATTATGTTGTGCACGTGGAAACGTGCAAAGTGTTGTTAAGTGTTGTATGTAGTGTATGTTGAAATACCCCTAAGTAATTAAATATTGATTAAGCATATAATCAACTAAATTAACGCCAAGTATGCCTTAAAAATAAGTTGATCACAACAAAGTTTTCAGAAAGCCAAATGTATGTGCATTGTTTTATGAATAATAACCAATAATGCAAAAAAATATATATATGAAAACATTAGCCACTTAATCAAACCTATGGTCAATATATTTCCTTGACCTGGCTAATATGTATTCCGCCAGTTTAAGACTGGTAACCGGGCACGTTAACGTTCTCGATTATAATTATGGGCGACTCACTATGCTTACCTTATTGAAGTAAGTTCATAACACCTTAATACATTAAGGTATAAACAATCAAGCAAGTAATAACCTGCGAACAAACGAACAGTTTACTATTACTGTACTTATGTACATACGGAAATATATGTAAATGTACATAACGTTACAAGATTATAACGTGGTGCATATAACCAAAACGCGACGAATAAAGAGAATAGTCGTATATGTACATGTATACATACAACTAATAACGCTACCTATTAATAACAGTCACTTATATACATTAAACTGGCTTGATAGGCTAGAACAAAAAAAAAAAGGGATTCGAACCCGAGACCTCTCGTACCTATCCAGAAGCCTTAACCAATTGAGCTGAGCTCGAATTCAGTAATGTAACCTCACGAATTAAAACTAGAGCAGGCCATCACAGTAATTACAAAAAGAGAGGAACCAAACATACCTTACCGGTTCCTTCTTCTTCCTTGATACGGTAACTGGTCAAACAAAACGAAAAGAAAACATACCTTGATTATATAATACCAATAAGCACCATCCCTTCTTGTTTCATCCGACAGTCTCTGCAAGCAAATTGATTACTTTGATTAGGGGAGTTCCCACTCGACATTCATTCCAGTACCTTACCTACATCTTCTCCAGGCGGTAACCTCCTATGCGCTCTCTCGCTGTTTCTCCCACCGAGAGCTGCCACAACTTCCACGGTTGCTGCCTCAGTAGTTAGGTAAGTCTGCAAGACAAAAACATGTTCATCCTTCTCCTCTTATTCCCCTCTCTTCAAAGAGCTAAGTCATGCTCATTTCCACCCAGCAACTAGGACCAGTTGGGAGCTAAAGTAGTGGGGGTCTCGGCTAGGAACAGAGAAGGAAGTGAAGCAAACTTCCTTGTTTCCTCAAGGTAAAATCTACATAAACCCATCTTGATCCTTCTTCTGGTAACTATAACAGCAACCTTGCTCTCATCTCTCTTGTGGTACCGTCAGCAAACCAGGAACATACAACTTCTGTCTCACTCCTTATCCTGTTCTCGCATCTGTACACTTCCTCATTCTCTTCAGAACTAACTTCCCCTGCCGTATCTTGTAGAGGAAACCGATGCATCTAACACACCAGGTTGCATGCACCAACCTCCACTCTCTTCGTATATCTACAATTCTGGAGTAATAAGGGACTGGAACAGTCGCTCCTCGTAAAAACCAGATTGAGAAAGGAAGAGTCAAGCAGCTCATTCAAAAACCAGAACTGGCAATGTTCTGTTGTTGTTCATGTTTCATTCTCATGGTAACTATGCAAGGAGACTGCTCTCTTCTGTTCTATTTTCATCTTCAAAAAGAAAAAAAAAACACACGGTATTCCGCTAAAACTTGTACACGGATTTCAGGTGCTAAAACAATGCATCTCCTGTAACCAGTGGTATGGCGAACCTAAGACCAGTTGCTGTTGCTCTTCTTCTATTGTTGCTCATTCAATCCATGGTAATTTTACAACTAACCTTACGAACAAGAGACATACATGCTCTATACTCCACTCTCTTTTATTTTACCTGCACTGCTGAGGTGATAAATCATTGCAACTGCCACCGTAATGTGTGTGTTCTTCAGTCTCTTTATTTCCTTCTTGTATATGCACGTAAAAATGATAAAAACATTTCATCTACACCTACATCTGTGCAGAGATAAATCATCAACTGCTGTCACTCACATACTAGATCCAATGCAACTGAAAACACTTCATTCCCTGACATTAATGTACTGAAGCTTACCTTACTAAGTTAACTAGTGAGCAAACGACAAACATTATAAGGAGCAACAGCCCCTGCTGTTCCATAAATCCAAATTTAATGCTATTGCATAAGTTCCACAAACTGTTCCTTCAGTTGTTGTATCTACTCTCTTCTATAATCATAACAATAGGAATCATACTTTTCTGCTGCATCCCATGAAACAAACGATGAACATACAGCAGTAGCATATCCTGCTATTGTTTTAATTCTTCTGTCGTACAATGAGCAAACATGTATGAGCAGTGTTGTAACTCCTGCTGCCTTTAAATAAAGAAAATCAAGGCCTGACTCCCTCTGTTGCACTCTGCTGTAACAAACAATAAACATACAGCAACATTTTTCATGTTAATGCAGAGTATACAAGTTCTGTCGAGAGAGACTATAGCAGTATAAGCAGTCCAATAATTCTTGATGTCTCTGTTGTCATCCTAAGTGAAACTAATGATAAACAGGTAAGCAGTAGCAAATAAAACCATTAATACACCCAAACTTGTCTTATCCTTTCTGTTGATATAGCAACAAAAGGTGTCGAGTTTTCTACAGCAAATTAGAAGCTTTAGACTTCTTCTGTTATACAGTACATACCCTTTCATTCTTCCCTTGTGTCTGTTTGGTTTAACAACAGAAAACTGCTACATGACACACTAGATCTGATAAGGGACTGTTCCTGCATTGTGGTGCTGTTCCATCTTACTCACGACAGTTTACAACCCCAAACTGGAGTACACAGAACAAACATGCCCTGTCTGCTGCTTCCTTTCCTTCTTGTGTTTAAGTGAAATCAAACTCTATTAAACAGTGGACATGAAGCATCTCTACACCATTTTCTTCTGTTTATGCAAACAAAATTTGCTGTGTGTATTCTGTGTTGTTCACGGTAGTTGCCATGAACTGCTGCTATCATTAATCTATAAGAACAAGCTGCTGCTGTCTTCTCTTCTTATTAGCCACCCCTAAATAAAATTTGTTTCTGATGAAGATGAAGATGTTTAGTCAAACATTTTTGAGTGGATTGTTAAACAACATAAACAGCACAATAATTCTAGAACTTCTGCACTGTAACACCACGTGCTAAACTTGAAAGCACTGCTCTACAATAACAAATCTGAACCTGTAATCCTGCAATTATATCATGTGTTGAATCTGAAATTTCAGCACTATAACAACAATAAAACTTGGAAACTGCTGCACCACGACAGCACACTTTGAAATACAAATGGTGCATCATATGGCCCTTTCAACCAGAAGGAATTGTTGTTGATATTCAGCTTTGATAGGGTGAAACAAATGAGAAGCATTATAAACAATAGTGTAACCCACGCTGTTTCAACTTCCAAAGACTAAGTTGTCTCACATTGTTTTCACTAATCATGAGTGTTAGAGCAGCATAGGCCCTGCTGCTACAGGATACAAAAAATATATGATCAGGCTGGTGTACAAAACTTTTGGAATTGTTAAAGGTGTCCCGCATCCTTCCAGTTGCTGTCTTCCTTTACTTCTTACCCACACCTAAATAAACTTCCCTTGCTGACATGGTTGTGGCTTGCTGAATCTTTTTTGTTACTTTCTAAGCTTCAATTATCATCCGTTATTGAGCTGAGGAAATCTGAATTTCGAATCAGTTCTACATCTGAATTGCTGGTTCATAATGAATGATTTTAGCAGTTCATAATTACAATATCATGTTCCTTTTGCTTCAGTTTTCAGAGTTGGTAATAACCACAAAATGGGCAGTTTAATTCTGCATCTCTTTTGGCATCATTAGGCCTATCTTAGGCTTTGCAGTTTGCCACAGGTTAAGTGGATAAATCTGGCATAAATTGATCTTGAGTACAAACTGAAATTCAATCTGAAATCTGCACTGTTTCTGCACCTACTTACTTCTGATTAAACTGCTATTTCTGAAATTATGAGGACAGTTCAATCTGGCCTTGCTTGATTTTTGAGCCCTCGTAATGCATTACTTTTATCCTTAGATACTATAACCTATGAGCTCAAATCGCTCCAGACCTTCTTTTCACTACTATAAATAACTCATATTTCAGCAACTTATAGTACCAAACTAAGCATTACCGCTCCTGTTTTACCACCGTTTTAAGCCACCTTAATGGTCTAATCGAATCGGTTAGGTTCCTTGGTGAACTTTGACTTTTCAAACATACGTATGCATTTAATTTTAAGAACATAAGGATAAGTGTTACACTTGTAATATTATAGGGTATAACATGATATAAGATTTTTAACGTTATAAGGCATGATTTATAATATAGTATAAATGTGATTGAATGAAGTAATTATCATCAATCATGTTCACATGGAAAACGTGACAATTAACGAAGGAATAGGATTCATAAACTAAGAATAGTATTTAAATAAACCTAGGGAAATATAATACATGTATGTAATACTACATAATATTGAGATAAGGTTCGTAATATGAATTGCACAATAAAGTGCAACAAATGAAAATAATCATCTTACATAAGATGAGAATAAGTGACTATATAAAGAGATATAACGTATATGAAAATGAATGAACGAGTGTATATATGTGCTCCGTAAACACATATTAAACACATATACATAATAAATATATGGTATAGTTGGAAACTATATGATATAGTGCATGTACCCATGCAACTACATATATTATAAATGAGTATTCGTATACTCGTAAAAGTAAGGAATAAATCGTAACGATTGAAAACGCTACAACTAAAACATTTTAGAACCGACTCATTTAATAAACCCGGGCGTCGGCAATTAATACGTACTACGACTGACGAATTCGTATAACGATGTCCTAACAAATAACAATTGAAATTCGGGGATGTAGTATCGGAGTTATTTGTGTTGCTCGGATTTACCGAGTTGAAATAAGTCATGTGGATTGACTTATAGTGTTATGTGTATCTAGATCGTGCTACCGACAGAGACGCTTGACGAGCTTAGTGGTCTACTGCGCCTCCTAGGTCTACGGTGTACGGTATGTAAAGGGATTTGATCCGGGTTGTCCTGAGGAATTCCTCGGGCTCGGATTTGTTTGATAAATAACTTGTGTGAATGTATGTATGTGATGTATGTATGTGATGTATGGGTATGATGTGTAGTTATGTTCATTGCATTATTTATTTATGCACGAACGTCCTACGGGACTAATATTACGTCGACTATAGATCGACTTATATAAAACTACATATGCGAAATGTATGTTGTCACCACTGTTGTCTGACTTAATGCGCTAAGTATTACAAGTATGTATTTATAACCTAAGTAAAATACTTAGGAACGGGATACGACATTGTCGGTCTCTAGAGCTTTGACTCAAACATGAATGTTACCTAGAATAATTCTAGGCATGCGTAAGACCCATAGGGCAGCCAACAAATTAAGTGATGTACTCCATAACAAAAACTGTAACTGACTATCTAACTAACAAAGCTAACAGTGGAGTGTGAATGAATGTGATGATGTACCTTAATCCAGACAGTCACTGGCTGCTGGTCGCGCGTAGAGATCTCTTGGGTTATCCCGTATCGGGTTTTACCCTAGTGAATCCTGTTCGAGCCTAGATAGATCGACAGGCGGAGTGTGCTACCGTTGGCACCAGGCCCTTGGCCACCTAAATGGACGCCTCTACAAAGGCAAAGTGAATAGCCCAGAGTCTTCGGATGATCAGGGCAGTGAGCACCTTGTGTGTACGTGGGACTACAGTCCAAGTGAATATAATTCGGGTTGTCCTAACTGACTCCCAACAGTGCTAACCAAAACTAATAATATGTGAGGGCCCGGGGGGCCGAATGTTGTACTGTGCTAACTAAAATTAATAATATGTGAAGGCCCGGAGGGCCGAGTGATGTACTATGTGATGATGTTAACATACGATGAATGAGTTCTCAATGCCATTGTATTGTATGATGTATGACAGTAATGTGTATATCCATATATGACTGTTTGGATTGGTGGAATGATTATATAGTCATGCATGTTGTTACAGTATTTATCATATCTGTAAAATGACAAAGCATGAAATCAATCTAATATCAAGATGGTTAAAAATGACAAGTGACCATTAGGGTCCAGATTCGGCATACTCAGCGTCTACCGCTGATACTACACTTATTGCGCAGGTTGCTGAACACGTGAAGCCGAAGTGCGGGATTGGGTAGTTAGGACATTGTTGAGTTTGGATTTACCGTTCGTACCTCGTTATGTATTAAATGATTCCATTAGAAAGGGGTTGTAAGATTTGGATTATGTTTAGATGCTCACAGTAGTTGTGCTGTTGATACTTAGATAGAAATGTAGGTGGTATCTCGTTGTCACTGCGGATTATATTGTATGTTTAATTTGTTAAGATGTTGTACTGCTACATCACTCGTATGGGCGAGTGGTGGCAAGTAACACCCATGTGAGTTCTAATACTGTAATTCCTTCCGCTGTGAGACGTCTTTATTTCCTGTTCACGTGAGCGACTATTATGTAATTGTTATGAGGGGTGTTACAAAAGTGGTATCAGAGCGGAGTACCGCTCTGATGACGAGATACTAGGTTAAGACAGTGAGCTTAGGATTTGGGAAATTTGGGAAACGTTTGTGAGGTACGAAACGTCTGTGTCTTAATGAAATTATGTGTTGGCAGAGCTTTTGGCCTGCAAGTGTAGCCCTTGGGGCACACAAATAAGATGATTGTATTATGGTGCGTTATTGAGAAGACGAACCGTATCACCGACACCTAGTGTGATGTGAGCCAGGAAGCGGGCCAAGGGCATAAAGGCCCGGGAATACTACCCCTGTTAAGGTCCAGCTGAGAGCTCAGCCAGGAGGAGACACAAACGTCATGAGTATATTGGCGACAGTCCACCTTCATGTGGAAGTCCAGTACGAACTACCGTCGACAGTACCCCTCCCGCCGCAACCCAATGAGTATAATACAACTAAGAAGTATAATCCCCGAATATAGGGAAAAGGGCTGCCAAGCCCAACGGACTATCTAAACACTCTCGCAGCAAATGAATAATTCCTGCTCTTGTAACATTTATACAACCTCAATGTCATACCTCCATTGACGACCAAGCGCCGTATCAATAGACACTGCCAGAGGCGAGCGTCACTACTACTATAACATCAGGGCAAGCGGACCGGGAGCACCATGAACCCCGCGAGACCGTCGCCCGTAGGGGGACCTTTAACCACCAAACTGTAAAAAGAAATTATATTGAGAACGTAAAGGAACTTTGTGAGAATACCGTCCTGTTATGTTCAAACTTCAAACCTAAACTTGTGTGCACACAATACCGTGACACTAGGTCCCCGTCGTGGCGGTACCTATAGGGAGACACCGTCCAAACGTTTACACTATTATAAATCTAATGTGATGAAGGACTTGATTATTCTAATGATAATGTGGTCAGGAAAATTTCCAAACCCAAATACCGTCTTATTCACGAACAATCATTCCAAAGTTACTTAAGCAACCCATGCAACAGTGAGACAAACAAGTCGGGAACCGACAACTCTACCTGCATGGTGCGCTTGCCATTGCAAGCGCTGATTTCAACAATTTACTAATGATTTCGTCTACCCCACGCACTTGCCACTGCAAGTGCTGCAAACAATTACAACTGCAGTTACCACTGCTATTATCGTTACAACGAATACTATAAACTGTGTAGACCTATGGTACGACACCATGGCTACCAATAATCACCAAACAATTGTACACCTTTAGTATAAACTACATAACTACAATTGTTATAATAAACCACTAAGATACGAGGCCTACAACCTCTGAAGGGACCGACGAGCCCAATTAACGCAATAAAAGGGGCACACCAGCCCATAATAAATTATAACTACTAAACGAGAACGAATGCAATGACACAGGCTAAGGGCCAAGATAACATAATTTAATCATCAAAGCATTCAATGGCTGAATTGGAAGTGGACGGTGAAACCTGATTCCCGGGGATCAAGGGAAAACCAACCACAAATTGGGGTGAAAGGTTAGTGCAACACTGGTGCTGATCACACCAGAGTCGTATGACTCCTGAAACTCTTCACAAGTTGCCAACATTAATTATAGTAAAGATAAACAAAACTGCAGTATCCTAGTTACAAACAACTAGCGAAGGAAACTTGCGATTAACAGTTAAGTTGTATATATATATTAAATCGTACAAATAAAACTACGAAGAGAATACGGTCGTATAACGATCGCTGCCATACAGTTTCCAACTATACCGTATGCGCAGTATTTATATTTATTCACTCACATTTATATCTCATGAATTACTTTCTTATATCTTATGTCACATTTTCACCATCATCTTAATGTAAGATGAATATTTGATTAGATGCATATTATATTATGCAACTTATATTAAGAACTTTATCTTAATATCTTGTCACATTTCAGGACACATATTTATAATTCCTAAGGTCTATTTTATATTAACCTTAGTGTATAAACGTCATTCTCTCATTAAATATCTTAACCCATACCTTTAATAAAAACTATATTATTGCCGAAAGGCATATACATCAAAATTCCTATTTCCATCTACTCCTGATATTTTTCCATTACTACAATATTGCCAATACATAATAAAACGTTATTCATATCATATAGTTACACATATAATAAATGTAACTTATAGTTTACCAACTATACTCATGCATACGCCAACACGTGATGAACACAAGAGAATTAGAAAAAATATATCAGTCCACAGATGGACCAAGAGTGAAAAGAACAACTCTACCGTAATACAGCTATTACCAATACCTTCGCAAAAATAAACGCGAATCAACACTGAACGCGTGAATAATTACCACCTCTGGGCACTACCTTTACCAAGGAGTGCCATATACTGTTATGTACAATTACAACTAATCAACATCAAGATTAAGTTTATAGGTATTGTCAGAATCATACTGATTATCAAACAAATTTTAAGTAGAAGAAGGGCTACCGCCATAGGCGTCCCGCCATGTAAAGAAAATGATAAATATCAAAATATGTGGAAGACATGTCGTTTACTACTGTGACGACTGTCAGTGATGAATGAATGTGTAAATGGAATCAACGACGACCACCTAAATCGATAATAAAGAAAACACAAAACCAAACGCTAAATGGCGTAAATCAGCAAGTACCTAATGTACAAATAAGGGGCATAAGCCCAGGAGACCGGGAACACCGACTCCAATTACCTTTCCAGTCATATTACTAACGTAACAATGTCTGAGTCAATATAATGAAGCAATGGAGCTACGGTACATACCGTAAACAATGTGAATAACAATGATGAATTACTAACAGGCGCCAAACCGCGCACGTGAAAAATAAATAACTGCAGTTACAAGTAACTAGCACTAAACAATAAGTAACAACAAAGACATTACTCACTAGCGGAATACCAGGAGTATATACCATCATGAAATGTTAATCACTAATAGTGATAAATATTTAGTCCTAATGGACAAACCTAATCTTATGAGAAATAGCATACCCCTTTGAGGATGCAGTACCATCAATAAAAATAGTTGGGAAGATGAAGAGCCAAGTTGCTCAAGCAATCATGCAATCTACAATACACCCAATTAAACGAAAGAGGAAACGCACATAAACACCTAAGTATGAGAGCTTACCCTACGCCGTATCGGGAAGCATAAGTAAGATATGGTAATGATTAAACCTGGAGGAAATAGTTATGTATGCACTCATGGAGATCGAGATAGGAGAACCGACATTGCTTCCTCAGCCCCAATATAACATAAACGATTGCAACCATACAGACGAATCAACGATTAACGTTCAACTGGTTAGCAACCAAGTGCTACCACTAATATGTTACTAAGGACATGAGTCCAGGGAACAAAAATATTCCAACCACCTTACCACCGTACTGCTAGAACATTAGAACCTACGACAAGATAACCGACATTGCGGACCAATCAACATCAAACTACAACAAGGACATCCATCAAAAGGGAGATTGACAATAGAATACTTAACAATAGTCGCGTGACGGACGCTACCAGTCTACTAAACGAGACATGGGACGACCGCACTCCGATAGGAGCATGTGGGCCTGACAGACTTATTTATAGGTTAGTCAGGTAAGTAGTAATGTATCAGTATGGTACCCCATGCATGTAGACAAGTAGTGTTAGGAACACGAGAAGTAGTCAACTCCGTACTACGGACAGTGATGCAGATTACCTCGAAGATGGACGAGAAGAGCCGCAATTAACCAGCGAGCTAGAGAAACCAAGAACCTACAACACAGAATAGCGGTCAACACACAGTGAAGACAAGGAGACCCTCCGAAGATGGTGAGGCAGATGACGGAAACAAGAAACAACTATATGGACGAATAATACGTAGGACCCTCATAAGGATCATGCAAGTTCTTGCAATCTAGAGGAAATCTACCAGATGATGTACACATAAACGCATGACTACGAAATGATGGGAGACAAGCTAAATACTAGAAGATACCTTAAGAAGGAATAATGGACTTGGAATGTACCACTCACATGATGATTCGCTCATCTTATCTGTTTGACTCTTTAGATATTAGCTGCTGAGAGTTTACGCCTCTGCACTCTGTAGGACTGAGTGTTTTGGTATTGCACTTGTGTAGTTATTAAACTAGTGGAAATACAGAAAGATGCAATGGATATCAACAAGAGTGTGTATCAAAGAACTACAACAGTGTATTACTCTGGAACAAAAGACACGGATGACAATCATCATCTACGTGGACATGTAGGCTGGTACGTCTTGGTATTACAAAGACAAGTGCAAGGAGCACCAAGTACTAACAAAAGCCAATGTCATATTATACCTCAAGCTGAAAAAGACACACGAATGTATGCTAGTGATAAAAATAAGAGGATACACAGTAATAGAAAGAGGGAAATTGAGCCTATGTTCATGGGTCTACACCTCATACAGAGCGAGTGGGCCCATTAGAACGAACTTGGGAGAGAGCACAAATACGTGCCTCACCCTTTATATATATAAAAGCCCGAAGGGGCTAGAGTCATACCCGCCTCTCTAACATGAGAATAATCTACTCCAAAGGTGAAAACACCACAATGAGAGTTAGAGAACTCTAAAAGAGCCAAGTATCCAGCGCTCCTTGTGAAGCGGCTGTTGAATACTTGTGGGGTACGGGGGCGTAACCCTTTTTAAGGGGGGTAGAGCCTCTTAGCTGTGCACATGTACACACTGAATTTTGTTGTTTATAGTTGTTTGTGGGCTTATTTCGTATGCCCATGTGCACTGAATTTTGTTGTTCATAGTTGTTTGTTGGCTTATTTCGTATGCGGGCATACGATGTTGGTTGTTGGAATGTTTGTAGGTGTGCGAAGCACACGATGTTAATTGTTGGATGTTGTTGTGCAATTTGTTGGGTACGCGGGGCGTACGTGGTTGATTTATTTGTGTGAGATGTGCACCCGTATGTGTGAATTTTATGAAATACTTAATGGCGTGTTTACACCCAGGGGTAGTACTTTCTTTATGATACGGTGATATATATATTGTTGTACCTTGTAGATTGATTACTTAGGGTATCGCTTAGATGCGAAATGTGGAATGATGATATGGTACGACACCTCGGGGAGGTTGTCAGGATTGGTAGAACTGATAGGAATTGATGGTGCTGATGTATCACCTATATCCATATATGTTTGAATTAACGCCACAATTGAGGGCTATGTGCGGTATTAGCACAATACGATGTGTAAATGATATATCACATAGATATACATTACGGGATTATATGGGTAGTCATTAATACACCTATCTAAGTAAAGCGACTTCGGGACGAAGTCTTTTTAAGGGGGGTAGATTGAAATACCCCTAAGTAATTAAATATTGATTAAGCATATAATCAACTAAATTAACGCCAAGTATGCCTTAAAAATAAGTTGATCACAACAAAGTTTTCAGAAAGCCAAATGTATGTGCATTGTTTTATGAATAATAACCAATAATGCAAAAAAATATATATATGAAAACATTAGCCACTTAATCAAACCTATGGTCAATATATTTCCTTGACCTGGCTAATATGTATTCCGCCAGTTTAAGACTGGTAACCGGGCACGTTAACGTTCTCGATTATAATTATGGGCGACTCACTATGCTTACCTTATTGAAGTAAGTTCATAACACCTTAATACATTAAGGTATAAACAATCAAGCAAGTAATAACCTGCGAACAAACGAACAGTTTACTATTACTGTACTTATGTACATACGGAAATATATGTAAATGTACATAACGTTACAAGATTATAACGTGGTGCATATAACCAAAACGCGACGAATAAAGAGAATAGTCGTATATGTACATGTATACATACAACTAATAACGCTACCTATTAATAACAGTCACTTATATACATTAAACTGGCTTGATAGGCTAGAACAAAAAAAAAAAGGATTCGAACCCGAGACCTCTCGTACCTATCCGGAAGCCTTAACCAATTGAGCTGAGCTCGAATTCAGTAATGTAACCTCACGAATTAAAACTAGAGCAGGCCATCACAGTAATTACAAAAAGAGAGGAACCAAACATACCTTACCGGTTCCTTTTCTTCCTTGATACGGTAACTGGTCAAACAAAACGAAAAGAAAACATACCTTGATTATATAATACCAATAAGCACCATCCCTTCTTGTTTCATCCGACAGTCTCTGCAAGCAAATTGATTACTTCGATTAGGGGAGTTCCCACTCGACATTCATTCCAGTACCTTACCTACATCTTCTCCAGGCGGTAACCTCCTATGCGCTCTCTCGCTGTTTCTCCCACCGAGAGCTGCCACAACTTCCACGGTTGCTGCCTCAGTAGTTAGGTAAGTCTGCAAGACAAAAACATGTTCATCCTTCTCCTCTTATTCCCCTCTCTTCAAAGAGCTAAGTCATGCTCATTTCCACCCAGCAACTAGGACCAGTTGGGAGCTAAAGTAGTGGGGGTCTCGGCTAGGAACAGAGAAGGAAGTGAAGCAAACTTCCTTGTTTCCTCAAGGTAAAATCTACATAAACCCATCTTGATCTCTTCTTCTGGTAACTATAACAGCAACCTTGCTCTCATCTCTCTTGTGGTACCGTCAGCAAACCAGGAACATACAACTTCTGTCTCACTCCTTATCCTGTTCTCGCATCTGTACACTTCCTCATTCTCTTCAGAACTAACTTCCCCTGCCGTATCTTGTAGAGGAAACCGATGCATCTAACACACCAGGTTGCATGCACCAACCTCCACTCTCTTCGTATATCTACACTTCTGGAGTAATAAGGGACTGGAACAGTCGCTCCTCGTAAAAACCAGATTGAGAAAGGAAGAGTCAAGCAGCTCATTCAAAAACCAGAACTGGCAATGTTCTGTTGTTGTTCATGTTTCATTCTCATGGTAACTATGCAAGGAGACTGCTCTCTTCTGTTCTATTTTCATCTTCAAAAAGAAAAAAAAAACACACGGTATTCCGCTAAAACTTGTACACTGATTTCAGGTGCTAAAACAATGCATCTCCTGTAACCAGTGGTATGGCGAACCTAAGACCAGTTGCTGTTGCTCTTCTTCTATTGTTGCTCATTCAATCCATGGTAATTTTACAACTAACCTTACGAACAAGAGACATACATGCTCTATACTCCACTCTCTTTTATTTTACCTGCACTGCTGAGGTGATAAATCATTGCAACTGCCACCGTAATGTGTGTGTTCTTCAGTCTCTTTATTTCCTTCTTGTATATGCACGTAAAAATGATAAAAACATTTCATCTACACCTACATCTGTGCAGAGATAAATCATCATCAACATGTCTGTCACTCACATACTAGATCCAATGCAACTGAAAACACTTCATTCCCTGACATTAATGTACTGAAACTTACCTTACTAAGTTAACTAGTGAGCAAACGACAAACATTATAAGGAGCAACAGCCCCTGCTGTTCCATAAATCCAAATTTAATGCTATTGCATAAGTTCCACAAACTGTTCCTTCAGTTGTTGTATCTACTCTCTTCTATAATCATAACAATAGGAATCATACTTTTCTGCTGCATCCCATGAAACAAACGATGAACATACAGCAGTAGCATATCCTGCTATTGTTTTAATTCTTCTGTCGTACAATGAGCAAACATGTATGAGCAGTGTTGTAACTCCTGCTGCCTTTAAATAAAGAAAATCAAGGCCTGACTCCCTCTGTTGCACTCTGCTGTAACAAACAATAAACATACAGCAACATTTTTCATGTTAATGCAGAGTATACAAGTTCTGTCGAGAGAGACTATAGCAGTATAAGCAGTCCAATAATTCTTGATGTCTCTGTTGTCATCCTAAGTGAAACTAATGATAAACAGGTAAGCAGTAGCAAAAAAACCATTAATACACCCAAACTTGTCTTATCCTTTCTGTTGATATAGCAACAAAAGGTGTCGAGTTTTCTGCAGCAAATTAGAAGCTTTAGACTTCTTCTGTTATACAGTACATACCCTTTCATTCTTCCCTTGTGTCTGTTTGGTTTAACAACAGAAAACTGCTACATGACACACTAGATCTGATAAGGGACTGTTCCTGCATTGTGGTGCTGTTCCATCTTACTCACGACAGTTTACAACCCCAAACTGGAGTACACAGAACAAACATGCCCTGTCTGCTGCTTCCTTTCCTTCTTGTGTTTAAGTGAAATCAAACTCTATTAAACAGTGGACATGAAGCATCTCTACACCATTTTCTTCTGTTTATGCAAACAAAATTTGCTGCTGTGTATTCTGTGTTGTTCACGGTAGTTGCCATGAACTGCTGCTATCATTAATCTATAAGAACAAGCTGCTGCTGTCTTCTCTTCTTATTAGCCACCCCTAAATAAAATTTGTTTCTGATGAAGATGAAGATGTTTAGTCAAACATTTTTGAGTGGATTGTTAAACAACATAAACAGCACAATAATTCTAGAACTTCTGCACTGTAACACCACGTGCTAAACTTGAAAGCACTGCTCTACAATAAAAATCTGAACCTGTAATCCTGCATTATTATATCATGTGTTGAATCTGAAATTTCAGCACTATAACAACAATAAAACTTGGAAACTGCTGCACCACGACAGCACACTTTGAAATACAAATGGTGCATCATATGGCCCTTTCAACCAGAAGGAATTGTTGTTGATATTCAGCTTTGATAGGGTGAAACAAATGAGAAGCATTATAAACAATAGTGTAACCCACGCTGTTTCAACTTCCAAAGACTAAGTTGTCTCACATTGTTTTCACTAATCATGAGTGTTATAGAGCAGCATAGGCCCTGCTGCTACAGGATACAAAAAATATATGATCAGGCTGGTGTACAAAACTTTTGGAATTGTTAAAGGTGTCCCGCATCCTTCCAGTTGCTGTCTTCCTTTACTTCTTACCCACACCTAAATAAACTTCCCTTGCTGACATGGTTGTGGCTTGCTGAATCTGTTTTTGTTACTTTCTAAGCTTCAATTATCATCCGTTATTGAGCTGAGGAAATCTGAATTTCGAATCAGTTCTACATCTGAATTGCTGGTTCATAATGAATGATTTTAGCAGTTCATAATTACAATATCATGTTCCTTTTGCTTCAGTTTTCAGAGTTGGTAATAACCACAAAATGGGCAGTTTAATTCTGCATCTCTTTTGGCATCATTAGGCCTATCTTAGGCTTTGCAGTTTGCCACAGGTTAAGTGGATAAATCTGGCATAAATTGATCTTGAGTACAAACTGAAATTCAATCTGAAATCTGCACTGTTTCTGCACCTACTTACTTCTGATTAAACTGCTATTTCTGAAATTATGAGGACAGTTCAATCTGGCCTTGCTTGATTTTTGAGCCCTCGTAATGCATTACTTTTATCCTTAGATACTATAACCTATGAGCTCAAATCGCTCCAGACCTTCTTTTCACTACTATAAATAACTCATATTTCAGCAACTTATAGTACCAAACTAAGCATTACCGCTCCTGTTTTACCACCGTTTTAAGCCACCTTAATGGTCTAATCGAATCGGTTAGGTTCCTTGGTGAACTTTGACTTTTCAAACATACGTATGCATTTAATTTTAAGAACATAAGGATAAGTGTTACACTTGTAAATATTATAGGGTATAACATGATATAAGATTTTTAACGTTATAAGGCATGATATTTATAATATAGTATAAATGTGATTGAATGAAGTAATTATCATCAATCATGTTCACATGGAATAACGTGACAATTAACGAAGGAATAGGATTCATAAACTAAGAATAGTATTTAAATAAACCTAGGGAAATTATAATACATGTAATGTAATACTACATAATATTGAGATAAGGTTCGTAATATGAATTGCACAATAAAGTGCAACAAATGAAAATAATCATCTTACATAAGATGATAATAATGTGACATATAATATAAGAATATAACTTATGAAAATGAATGAACGAGTGTATATATGTGCTCCGTAAACACATATTAAACACATATACATAATAAATATATGGTATAGTTGGAAACTATATGATATAGTGCATGTACCCATGCAACTACATATATTATAAATGAGTATTCGTATACTCGTAAAAGTAAGGAATAAATCGTAACGATTGAAAACGCTACAACTAAAACATTTTAGAACCGACTCATTTAATAAACCCGGGCGTCGGCAATTAATACGTACTACGACTGACGAATTCGTATAACGATGTCCTAACAAATAACAATTGAAATTCGGGGATGTAGTATCGGAGTTATTTGTGTTGCTCGGATTTACCGAGTTGAAATAAGTCATGTGGATTGACTTATAGTGTTATGTGTATCTAGATCGTGCTACCGACAGAGACGCTTGACGAGCTTAGTGGTCTACTGCGCCTCCTAGGTCTACGGTGTACGGTATGTAAAGGGATTTGATCCGGGTTGTCCTGAGGAATTCCTCGGGCTCGGATTTGTTTGATAAATAACTTGTGTGAATGTATGTATGTGATGTATGTATGTGATGTATGGGTATGATGTGTAGTTATGTTCATTGCATTATTTATTTATGCACGAACGTCCTACGGACTAATATTACGTCGACTATAGATCGACTTATATAAAACTACATATGCGAAATGTATGTTGTCACCACTGTTGTCTGACTTAATGCGCTAAGTATTACAAGTATGTATTTATAACCTAAGTAAAATACTTAGGAACGGGATACGACATTGTCGGTCTCTAGAGCTTTGACTCAAACATGAATGTTACCTAGAATAATTCTAGGCATGCGTAAGACCCATAGGGCAGCCAACAAATTAAGTGATGTACTCCATAACAAAAACTGTAACTGACTATCTAACTAACAAAGCTAACAGTGGAGTGTGAATGAATGTGATGATGTACCTTAATCCAGACAGTCACTGGCTGCTGGTCGCGCGTAGAGATCTCTTGGGTTATCCCGTATCGGGTTTTACCCTAGTGAATCCTGTTCGAGCCTAGATAGATCGACAGGCGGAGTGTGCTACCGTTGGCACCAGGCCCTTGGCCACCTAAATGGACGCCTCTACAAAGGCAAAGTGAATAGCCCAGAGTCTTCGGATGATCAGGGCAGTGAGCACCTTGTGTGTACGTGGGACTACAGTCCAAGTGAATATAATTCGGGTTGTCCTAACTGACTCCCAACAGTGCTAACCAAAACTAATAATATGTGAGGGCCCGGGGGGCCGAATGTTGTACTGTGCTAACTAAAATTAATAATATGTGAAGGCCCGGAGGGCCGAGTGATGTACTATGTGATGATGTTAACATACGATGAATGAGTTCTCAATGCCATTGTATTGTATGATGTATGACAGTAATGTGTATATCCATATATGATGTTTGGATTGGTGGAATGATTATATAGTCATGCATGTTGTTACAGTATTTATCATATCTGTAAAATGACAAAGCATGAAATCAATCTAATATCAAGATGGTTAAAAATGACAAGTGACCATTAGGGTCCAGATTCGGCATACTCAGCGTCTACCGCTGATACTACACTTATTGCGCAGGTTGCTGAACACGTGAAGCCGAAGTGCGGGATTGGGTAGTTAGGACATTGTTGAGTTTGGATTTACCGTTCGTACCTCGTTATGTATTAAATGATTCCATTAGAAAGGGGTTGTAAGATTTGGATTATGTTTAGATGCTCACAGTAGTTGTGCTGTTGATACTTAGATAGAAATGTAGGTGGTATCTCGTTGTCACTACGGATTATATTGTATGTTTAATTTGTTAAGATGTTGTACTGCTACATCACTCGTATGGGCGAGTGGTGGCAAGTAACACCCATGTGAGTTCTAATACTGTAATTCCTTCCGCTATGAGACGTCTTTATTTCCTGTTCACGTGAGCGACTATTATGTAATTGTTATGAGGGGTGTTACATATGTTGTAGGTTGTATAATGTGGAGTGTGTGGATCATGGATATGATTCCCAGTTTGTGATAAGAGGCGTTTAAGGATAACCCGATTTAAGGGTATGTGTCGTCTATTAGGGAAGTAGCTCCATTAGAGGAGGAACACTCTAGGGATGATGAATACCATGAGTGACTTATTAAGTAAGGATATATTATCCGTTTGTTGAGCCCGTGGAGGCGAATGATTATGTGTTGTGTGTTTACAGTTGCATGTATGATTTAAAAATAATCAACCGCATGCTAAGACGACAATTAGTTGTGCGTGGCCCGGTAGCATGTGGGCTGCGGGATTACCATACCAGCAAAGGTGCTGAGCCCCTTGGGGGCCACCCTTTCTCTTCTTTTCCTATTTCAGGTACGAAGTGCTGGAAGCCGTTCGAGAGTAGGACGGGTAGTCGTCGTACATGGGTAATCATTTAAGTGTATGTATACAGTAGGTGTAGTAAGACCGAAATTGTTGTCGGCATCAGTTTATAAATACTCGGTATAGTTGGAAGGAGTGCGTTGTGTTGTTGTTAATGGAAAGCGATAGTAATGTGTAGTCGCTCGGGAATTTAGCCCATCAGACCGGTACAATGTTTATGTAATAGCCTTGTTAGCCACGTGGGTGGTTAACGGCGTGTAACACCAACGAGTTAAGTTATGTGATGAGGTGTGTATTCCGCTGCAGATTGTTGTTATGTGTTTGTTGTTGGATGGGGTGTTACACCGGACCAGGTCCCGGACCACCCCCAGATTTGTGTCGTGAGTGCTTTTTAGGGTTTAAATGATGGGGGTTTGAATGGTATTGGTTTTAGATGATGTTTAGGAGTTGTTTGGTGACTTATACAGGTCCTAAGAAGTATAAACAAGTGTTGGAAGTGAGTGAGAGTTAAGGAATTATGTACACTAAGTTAAACCGAAATAACGGGATAACGGGGTAAGTACGGGAGTAGCAATTATGCACCTACCGTAACACTTTGATATTAATTCTACCATTTGACATGTAACTAGTGGTTCAAGAGTAAGACACGAGGAACGAGTGTGAACCGAGGAACGTGGGAACACCCGGTAAAGTTAACCCCGGTGAAAGGTATGATTTCCTCATGCTCTGTATCCTAACTTGGTTACCCGATTTGTGTGCTTGTTTGATTGTGTGATCACCTAACAAGATAAACGCACGAATCGGATTGTTTGTACCCTCTTGGGATTGTAATGTATTGTTGTGGTTGAATGATATTTTGAGATTAAAGTATGTATAATTCATGAAATGGGTGTTTGTGAATGAATTGCTTGAATGTTGATTGTGTATGGTAGTGCGACTCATAGTTAAGTCTTTTTTGAGTAGAGACTCATAGAAAGAGTCAAGTTGCGAACTAATAAAAGGGTGGAAACACACTACAACTATCGAACCAATACACGGTAACCTAAACCTATGAACTCACTAGAACGTGAGAAAGTATACGGGAGTAGTAACCTCCCGATAACGGTTAGAGAACAGAATTGATTTAACCCACACAATAATAAATAGTGGAAGTATATGAGTAACCTCTATCCAGAGGATTGATAATTGTTCAAGTTATGAACCTTGAGTAAAGTAAACCATGGTAAGGGATCACCAAACCCCTTAGAAATATAGTCGAACCCCAAAGAGAGGAACCGACTAAAATGAACAATGTCCTGAACATGAGAGTATTCTATAAGTTGGGTAAAACCTTAAATCTTAGAATACTAGACATTGTGAATTCCCTAAGCCAATAGATGTTATCGAGAGAGATACCTCTAGGCTAATCCATGAGATTGCGAAATGACTCCGAGAGAGGAGTTTTAGGAATTTGAGTAGTCAGGTAGAGAACTGGACATTTGTGAACTTGAGGAGCTAAATGCATAGCTCCTTTTGGTATTTGTAAGCCCGGTGGTGGGTCTTATGTATGACCCTGCCCGGAGGTCGTGGCTAAGACTTAAAAGATGCCTTTGAGGATAGAGTATTGGTTTGAGTATTTGATTTGAGAACTTGACTGAGGTACCGAATTGAGTATTGAGTATTGAGTTGAGACTTGAGAGAATTGAGTTGAGACTTGAGATAATTGAGTTGTAATTTGTGTATTGAGTTGATTGTGAGTAAGAGTACCCAAGAGAGTGGGTAAGACAATGAGCAAGTGAGTAAGGCATAGTGAGGTAGAAACCCTCAAGCCTAAGTAAAGAACATAATAAACTAACCCCCTTGATGTGTGTGTTAGTGTTTGTGTTCGTTGTGAACTTTGATTGGGAATGTACATATATAATGTATGTTGTATGCATGTTGATTGAAATAAAATGAATTGCATGCTCTCGACCAAATAGTCGGCATACCCTCGCTAGTACACGGGGTATGCGGAAGTCATATGCAGCAATTTTGCTGAGCCCCTAGGGGCATCGTTTTTATTTTACAGGAACATTGAAGCCGATCAACCGTTCGAGAGTAGGACAGGGTTGTAATAAAAATGGGTAGCTGCTTGAGAATTGTATTTGGGTTGTGTTATGGAATTGTAAGACCGACATGTGGTCAATAAGTTTGGGAATTGTAATAGATACTCGGTATAGTAATGAATAGAGGTTGTATTTGTATAATATGGGATTTAAGTTGTAATTGGTTGAGATGGATTAAGTAATGGAGGTAACGTTTGTATAGTGTACTCGGTATATGACCCATCAGACCGATATTGTAAAAGTTGTTGTAATTGATTCGTTGTGTTGTGTTGGCCTTGTTAGTCACGTGGGTGACTAACGGCATTGTAATACCCGCCGTTGGTAGTTTGATTCCGCTGCTTGAGTATTGATAAATGAGATGGGTTATGAGTTAATGGTTGGATTAGCGGTAGGGGTGTTACAAAAGCCCTAAGGAGGAAGTTAAGATAAGCTTGAGAAAAACAAGGTTAATTGCTTACCTAAGGGTGGTTTAAGGTTTTAAGGGATGAGATTTAGATAAGTACTAATGTAGCTTAAAGCTTACATTATGTAATGGGTTATATATATCAATCAATACTTCAACATTTCAAGCATAAAAATGTTCAATCATAATCACACATAATATCACAAGAAAATATACTCCCTCCGTTTAACAATACCTGTCATTATAGAATTCTGCACTCTTATTAAGAAAAGTAGAAAAATGACGCATGTACCCCTATTTTTTACTTTTCTGTCCATATAATTATTATTTTGTGTTGAATAGTAAGGTTAAAAGTGGAAAAAAGTGTGTCAAAAAGCTAAAATGACACATATTTTTGAACAAGGATCACACCCTAAAACGACAGTTATTAATTAACGGAGGGAGTACTACACAAATAAAACACAACAAAAGAAAATATTTCCCGTAGAAGATGGCATGTTCAAATTTTAATCCTAAGACCAAACTTTTTTTATCTTTCTTAACCTATTTTCTAGTCGGTTTTGTTCTGATACCACTTTGTAACACCCTGGATTTTCAAACATTTTATTATGTCAATAACATAACAATTCAAGTTTAATTTTAGTAAGCAACATAATCAAAACCTGAACCCGAGGCATTATTGCCACACTCGCAACAAAATGAGTGCTAAGGTCTAAACAATTAACTGAATTACCGAACTATTATTATTAATAAAGAAAATCCATTAATGATATAATTGTCTTTTTAATTAACAAGGAAGTCACAAGGTCTAAGATAAAACTGTTTATAATACTTATTCAAGTGGAGTCGTAGTCTCATCCCATATACTTCAGAAGAACATGTGTCAGAAATCCAAAAAACATAGAAAAGCCACAATAAAGTCAGGAAATCGAGTAAGTTACCACTTCACTCCATAAAAACATTTTCTCTTTTGAAAACAACTTTAACAATATAACCACACAACAACATACAAATCATGTCAACAATATTATCACACAACATTAGAATAATAATTATATAATACTTTATGTTTGGTTCTTAAAATATATTAGCCAATTTATTTTAAGTATCTTCCTTGTCCCAACACGCAGCCAGAACAAAATAATCTATCTTACTTTTGTGTACAACACGCAGCTGTAACCCGGACCCCAGCACGCGGCCGGGAATCCAACTCGCCACAAAAAGTGTGCACACCGCCCAATAGTATAAAAGACTAAAGAGTAGAAATAGGGCTAAATGTATCCTAATGCGGCCCACAGTATCTCATAGTAATACGTCCTAATGCGGCCCGAATTTATCATCTCATTCATGTGTTCTAATGCGGCCCACATGCACCATGGTTTTCTTCTCTTTAAAATTCTTTTGATAATTATCATTATTCGCCATTTAATTAATCAAATCTCATCAAATAAACTGTACTGAATCGTCACAATTACATAATTTCTTTTTATATATTATCGCATAAATAATTTCATAACAATTTTCCATTAATCTCTCTTAGAAAGAATATTTAAATAATCACCAATATCCATTACAGAATTCATTAACATAATAAAATACTATTATCATAACACACAATAGTTCAATCTTGTAACACCCCAACTACAAACTCTACACTTAACCATTAATCGCAGTGGAAAGTACAACATAATCACTAACCAACAGGGGCGGTGTTACACGTCGTTAGCTACCCACGTGGCTAACAAGGCTAATACTTAAACATTGTATCGGTCTGATAGACCAGATTCCCGAGCGTTTACACATTACCATTCCGTTTCATTTCTAAACAAAACAAATACATTTACATTCCAACTGTACCGAGTATTAATGTACTAAAAATCACCACTCTATTCCAATCCCATCCAATATACGAACACGAGTGCACAGGCGCATCTCGGATTTACTATCCAAAATAACCAAAGTAATTCTCTTTACTCCAAAGCTAACACGACTCCGCTTCTTCGATTTTCAGCCTGAAATAAAATATGGTGCCACGAAGGGCTCAGCAACCTATGGCTGGTATGATTAACGTGCAACCCGTTGGCAAACGGGCCACACACTACTAATTCTCATAATGAACATGGGGTTCACTTTAACAATCAACATACATTAACCTAGCAGTGTTCATTTGCATAATCATAGCGATACTCAACAAGTACAACATTATAAATCACAATACCAACATACACATTGGGAACACAACCAACATAGTCTACACATAAATGTTTGTTAGATTACATTACCGTGTACTTAGCTGTTGGGGTTTTCCCTTTAATGGGGTTTCAATATTACTAGGCAACACTTATCCGTTTCGTCGGATTACACTTAATTACTTTCCACAATAGAACCATGGAGTTGATTTCATGGGTTAACTTATCCGAGCATGATAACATATATTACACATTAACATATGCACAACATAACTTAGGAGCGAGTCACGTGAGGACTCGGTCCGAAATAAGAGTTAGTCAACTTAATTGACCCTAGGGAATATCTTCATTCTCATGTCGGGCCCATTACATAACACGTCATCGTTCTTCTTAGAGAACGTATACTTTACTTATGATGAGTCGGATATAACATAGATCCTAACTCACCGTACATAATTACCTCACTTGAATGTGTCGGATACAATATAGGTCTGAACACACCATACACACTATCCCCCCAACCTCAATCATAAGTCAAGGTAGGAGAGCCATTTATGAGGCTCATGGGAGGTTGAATTCCAAGAAGGAAAACAACCGAACAGGGAGAGAGTTGAATCAAATATAGATATCAACTCCCAAACACACGCGCTGTAACACCCCAACCGCTAATCCTATGCTTACCGTCCAATCATCCCATAATCTAGAGTTACTTGCAGCGGAAATACTACTTACTACGGCGGGTGATACAACGCCGCTAACCGCCCATACAGCTAGCTAGGCTATTACTACTTACAGTCACGGTCTGATGAACATAGTATACCGAGCTACTAAAATATTACTTACCATTACCGGAAATATAACTTGTTTACAATTCTTGGATCACCGAGTATTTAAAGTATATTCAATTACAACCCTTTCAAGTTTACCAAAAGAATGAGTTTCTACCGGCTACTCATCTATACCAATTCACCATCCCTTTCTATATCCAAAAAGGTGTACCCCATGGTACACCGGCTAATCAAAACTACAGCCATGTACTACTCGGTACACCAATCATCACTCATTGTTTACAATCCAAAAAGAAGGCAAAAGAACTAGAACTAAGTCTTCACATCTTCATCCTTCGCGAGTACCTGCGTGTAGTAAAAATGGTGCCCCAAGGGGATCAGCAAACGCTGCGTATAAACTCCGCATATACCGCGTGCTAGCTAGGGCACGCCGACTATTTGACGTCCACTAAACATGCAGTTCATTAATTTCATACATACATGCTTTGCAATACAGCATACATACATTTACAACACATTATTCATTTCAAGGCAACAATACAATAATGTTCACGATTCTTACCTTCACAAGGTTAGCCAAATTACGCATCCGGGTTAATCGGAATGCTATTTACTCTTTTACTCATTTCACTATACTTACTCTCTGTTACACTTACTTTCATTTACATACTTACTCGTTCTTACTTACTTATTTATACTCAAGTTAAGTCGTCGGGACCTCCGGCCCTGGGGACTACTCTGTCCCACCTCCGGGATTTACTTGACTCACCAATCCGGGATGCTACCCACTTAAGGGATTTGGGCCGCGGACCAGTTTAAGAGTCAGGAATCGAATCCAACCTCTTGTGTCTCCTCATCCTCATGCGTGGCCGAAACTATATCGGACTTCTACTCATTCCAATTTAATTACAAATTTAAGTTAGGATGGTTAGCTTGTTAGGAATAAGTTAGAAGTCCATTCACACAAATATTCGGTCACGATGCAATACAACATACATACACACATTCATTATCATTCATACATTTCATGAATTATACAAACTAAGATCTAAGAAAATATTCACAACATACAACACTACATATTCACAAGTATGCATATTAACTCCGATTCGTGCATTTATCTTATTTGGTGATCAATTAGCACAAACACAAAATCAGAGTAACCAAGATAGCATACGGGGCATGAGGAATTCATACCGTTCACCGTCGTACGTGTTTCCAAACGTCCTTCCGGTGTCACAAGTCAAATCCTATTATGTACATATACAATTGAATGATTAATATAACTATCATTAACTTAATTCGATTACTCTTGCGTTTCCTAATCCATACTTACTAAGTCTTTGCATTCTTAACACTTATATTTCATTTACTCATTTTTTCATTACTTATCCATGGTTTACTTACCTATATATATACATATGTGTAGGAGGGTATACACATATATATGTCACAATAAACACTAACTGTAAACTCATTTCATGCTTTAATCTTACAAGGTTGTAAACATTCAGAAAAACACACAACACTCAAGCCGGTGTAAACCGGTAGAAAATGGGTGGCAAGAAAAACATACCTTTCACCATGGAATTTCCTTTACATGTCATCTTACGTTCCTCTGGTAAATCCTCGAATACTGATAACATTTCAAATAATTTTATTAACATCACTATAATAGTGTATGTAAACGATTGGTACACCCGTACTTAACCTCGTTGTCCTGTTAAACTTAATTTTTAACACATGTGGGTTTAAGTTCACAACTTCCACATTCATTCTAACATTTGTTTATACTTCTAATGGCCTTTACAAGTCACCAAACAAGGCCTAATCATCATCTAAAACCATCCCCAATCAATTGCCCATCATTAAAATACTTTAAAACACTTTCTATGACAATTTTACACTGGTCTGGGTTTGTGTCCGGGGTTACAAACCCAGACCAATCCCGGAATTTACTATCTGCCATGAATTTGCATTGGTCTGGGTATGTGTACCGAGATATAAACCCGGACCACATGCTGGGACAACGTTCTGCCATGTTTTTAAGGTGGTCCGGGTTTGTGCACTTATTTACAAGCCCGGACCAAGTCTGTAGGTGCTTAAATTGATAGTTTTTGAACTTTAATCCCTCCATAATTCTCACATAATCTTTTCCTAATCATTCCACATGTTTTCTAACATGTTTAAACACCTTAAACATGCCCTTACCTCCTTAAATCATTGGGCAAATCCTTACCTCAATTCTTGCTTAATTTTACAATTTCAATTCCTCATTTTTTTTCATTCTCTGCACACCTTGCACATCAGTGCACTCTCAAACCATTCCCATGACAGCTTTTAACCTTCTCCTTACCATTTGACCATACCACATTCATTCTTAGTCTTTTGCACTCTCAATACCCAAGTCACTCACCATTTACAAAGTCAAACACACTAAGCTCTTTCCTAGAATTTTAAGCCACCTAAACATCAAATTTTGCTACAGATTTTTACACCACTCTAATTACTTCTCCAACTAACACCCCAAAGTGCTTAGCTACTCCAATTGGTTTCTCCAAACACCTAGTTCACCCTAGGTAGCATCAACTCACCAAGTCACCTAAATCTCTTAGGTTTCTTCAGAAAATTGGCCATAACTTCGTTACCAACCTAACTTATCCAAATTTATTGCCTTCATCACCTAATCCCAAAACATTCTCAAACCAAATAACCAAACCCTTAGTGTGTTCTAACAGCACACACAATTCATCAAAACTCCATCAATCATAATATAGTGCATTAAATCAAATGTTTGGCTCTTGGGCTCTTAAATTGCACAATAATCTCTCATTACACTAACATGATCACAATTCCTTCATCTACAATCAAATACTTGTTTCAACACAAATTTTGTTTCATTCCTTTTATTTTCCCATCCCAAATTCTACAAGCATTAGAATAGTCATCAAGGTAGATTATTTACCTTGATCCTTCATTTTCTCTTCCAATCTTCTCCTCTTCTCTCTCTCATTCCTCTTGGCTCCAAAACTAGCCAAGGGTAATTCCAATTGTCAAAATCTCTAGACCAACATTCAAATGGGGAATGGGCCTAATTAACATCACTTAGACACCTTAATTAACTCAAAACTAGGAAGGGTGCTTAAAACACAAAATTAGGGCATTACCTTGTAACCCTAGACTTGAGTTTGGTCAATCAACAAAGCAAGGCTCCAGCTCCTCATTTGAATAATAAAACCAAGCTAGAAAGGGAGCAACAATGGAGGTTCAAAACTGGGCAAAATCAGTCAAACTGGGAAACGGAGAAAAAATTAGTATTTTTGGATTTTTTTTTTTACCTTGGAACAAAGAGGATGTAGCCTAGGTCAAGAAAATGTGATTTCCTCTTCAAATGGGTCATACCCATGGCGGTCAACATTGAGCTTTTGAGATTTGGAAAAGAGTGAAAGATAGCCTTTGATGAGGGGAAGAAGAAAATGTAATTATTTTTGTGTTTGGAGCTTGGTAGAAGCTTGAGCAAACAAAGAAAGGAGGGGGAAGCCATGGGAGATGCTTGCGGGCACAAGGTAGAAGAAGAGAGGGGAGAAAATCGCTGGGCAAGAAAGAAGGGAAAGAAACGTGAGTGAGGGGGAGGAAATGAGAGTGAGAGGAGAGAGAAGATAAAGGGGTTTATGTACCTTTTTCTACTTTTTTCTTTTGTCATCTTTTAGCAAGTAAACTAGCTTATTTATTAGTAGAGAGGGAAGCTTAGTTACAAAAAAAACCGGCCCCCACTGTTATTTAAGTAAGGGTGTTTTTTGTCTTTTCGCAAGAAACGCTCGTTAAATTTCCCGGTTTGGCACTATTCACTAATCGGGCCTGTTTTCCGGATTTTTCTCGTTTTGTTAATTTTAATGGTTCTTAAATTCCCATTAATTTTTAATTATAGTTGTAGGATAAACTATAATTTTTACAGGGTCACTTAACTGTTTAAAGTCACGTTTCGAGTTTTCTTGAAAAGCGTGCTTTAAGACTCCGTTGGTGTTTTAACCCATTATTTGGATCCATTTTCTTCGGGAATATTTCCCACATACCATTTAGGCCTAATTAAGCCCTAGGAATCCCTTTCGGATCCTAGTCGAGGTTATATACCTACTAAGATAATTAAATACCCGTTTTTGCATTTTATGACTTTTACGCGAATTCCTTTTTCTTTTTGTTTCTCTTTCTTCACTAACATTCATAAGGACTTAATTAGCCTTAGAATATCACAATTACATGATTAATTAACACATCAAGGTTTAGGGTATTTCAATCTACCCCCCTTAAAAGAACTTTATCCTCAAAGTTCCACAATTCCCATGCATCATTTAATTAGAATACAGAGATTACTTTTACAACATAAATCTTACATAACAAAATATACTTGATATACTCCTTCAGACTCAAAGGTCTGGGTAACATAACAACCTTCAGACTCATAGGTCTGGATAACATATACCACACATATCACACGACATCTCCTAGCATGTATATCAATCAAAAATAGTCTTTTGTATTTTCTCTAAGGGCTCGGTCCTAAGACTACAAGACAACTCTGTCTTCGAGTCCATATCGAGTAATACACACTGTGATCTCGCAGGTACCGGTCGCGATGGACACTTATGCTTTCTGGTCCCCGGTCCTTTGGAAGATCAAAACAATCACATACATATACAAAACAACTGTGTTCTCCTCATGTCACCGGTCCGAAGACAAAATGCTCATATGTCCTCGGCTCATGAGCGAGACTAAATAACAGAAAATACTTTTTTACGAAACCAAGTAGAAGAAAATATTTTTATTTAAAAATACCAATTGAAAATCCTTTTTGAAAATGCAATACAACTCCAAGTCCAATTGATGCTAACTGTTTCTATTCTTAACGTGATTAATGGTGACCACTTGTAGGGAGCTTCTAGAGTCATCCAACCCTGATGTGATCAGTATAAGTGTGCAACTATCCTTCCACCCTAATTTGTGTTCATTTTCCCTTGATCACGCGCCAATCAAGTTCCACATCCCACTTCAATTTCAACCAGCAACTAATTCAAACATTTACCATTTTCTATCTTTTTAATCTTTCTAGTCAAAATCACATCCTCAATTGGTTCAATTATTTCCATTTTTTATTCTTTTAAACATCCTAGTCATGATTACTAAACAATACATCTACAAGGGATGAAACTCAGTCCGTCATTTATTTTCAATTCACTTCAAATCAACTTTTGTTCATCGGTTTCATACTGATTCATACGTTACAATACTATATTGGTCTTAAGTAAATATATATTGTCGGGGTTTCAGTTCCCCAAGAGTTTCTCTACTCCTTTACACTTGTACTCTCCCACCCATGCCAAATCATGTGGGTACTTTTATAACAATGGTATTAGCATCTTCTGTGCGCAATTACCACAATTAAACCATGAATGAATACGTATGTTCATGTACCATACGCACCAATCATCAGAACAAAGTATTTTGTGCTATGCACAACATCATAACAAATTATTTTGTGTTATGCACAACATCGTTCACGTACACTTGTACGTAAACATCCGCTAAGCGTTTTTGCGCTCTACCCCCCTTAAAAGGGATTACGCCCGTGTAATCAACCATATCCTATTACTTAACATTGGTTTAAGGCGTTCCGTCATCATGAAGTATTTTAACTTCCACGCGGTTTATTATACAGTGTGTTCCGGTCAGAAGACCTTAACCATATTGACGGTTTAGTCCCTGAACCCAGAATTCTCATTGGAGTTTGTTTAACTCATAACCGGTTTCGGTTCTGGCCTGTGAGACTTCTAGGTATAGATTATTAGCCATTTATACGTACTCACTATGTGTATTGAATCTTAGGATTATGGGCCCGCTAGCTTCTACTGCACGACCCAGATAACTTTAGGGCTCCATTCGCCCTTTTTCATATTCTTAATGTACTGTACATCTCCGATTTATCCCTATTATCTTGGGAATTAAGGTTTCTTAACCAACGTGTGGTATCTTTTACCGTGTGCGAATCTAATGAGTTATAGATTTTCTATCCAGCTCTCTGGAAACGTATTTGCTTACAGCTGTGTACCTTCGTGATTATTCACTTGGTTCTTCCGACTTACTGTCAGTTGAGGTCGAGCTACTATCTAACGTATAGTGCTCCCTCTAATGTTCTCACACATAAGGTATATTTTATACCTGTATTTGGTTTTCAGTGCTTCTGTAGTCACTGACTCCTGACCATTCCTCCTGAATCATGATTAATTATTTGACTCTGTACAACTACTCTTTCATTTGTATGACCTCGCATCTTCTATGCATCGGTCCTTATAACATTTATAAGTCTCATCCACTTTTATTGCGGTGGAATTCATTATTGTTTTGATTGTTGGTACGTCCAGCACTTTCCGTGTCTCTATGGCTCAAGGCCGCACAGTTTTATTTCCAGCTTTTCGCTTAACTGGCTTGCGCCATATTTACTAGTGTGTTTACCAGTCTTCTGTATCTAGTACGGGTTGGTTATTTAGTAATGGGTTACTATCGTCCCAAGGCTTATTACTTCGGTTATCATACTGATCCTCTAGGGATATACTTCCAGTTCCGCATGCAATTGCAATAGGAATGAACATTGCCTTATTCGTGAGATTCCTTCGTCACACGGTACAGGCTATTGGCTTTACTGCCCAGTCTACTTACCATCACTTACCTTCCGTCTTCACTGAGTCTAACTCAGAATTATGTTTGTTCTCTATATCATTTGTACATAATGGTTACTTGATGCGTACCAAGTTCTTATTAGTTATACAACATTGATTTACATGGCATCCGCTGTTACTAGCTTCCGCTCAGGTACTTACATCATTTATACTACGACTCATCACTTACATGGCTGATTACTGAATATGTTATTCTTTAAGTCCTTATGCTCCTTGAGCATTGTTCTATCTACATTTCATGTTGAACACACGTGGTGTTTGCTACTAAACTGACCGCTCTTCTGGTCTTCCACAGTTGCTATTAAAGCTTCTTCCGTACACTAGTCTAAGAGATCACTCCATATACTCAAACTTTAATATATCACATGAACAAACTAAGATGTTCTCTTATTCATTACATATTTAATGGGATATCTTAGGATAATTTCCCAGTATCTGGGTCTCGTTCTACTTACAATTACTGTATTTCAATAGGTGAAGGCCTTTTCCGAAGGGTTCACATTTACACCTCTCCAGAGTCACAATACTGAGAGGTTTCCCCACCCTTCTAAGGTGTGGTTCGTTCTCTTCTCTTTTCACTTACATAACACAATCCTTTTTCTTACTGGTGCCACTTCCGGCAATCACTGCAACTATTTGAATTTACACATTGTATTGGTTCACGGCTTATAAGCCGCGTTGCCTCGAGCACTGCTCGTTGTAGGCTGTTCACACAAATTCCTACTTCTGCGTACACCATCACAGGTTTTGGAGGTGATTCTGGGCTCCCTAACAAGGTCGTTGCGTCACGCTTCCTTTCATGGGAGGACCCTTAGGAATGTCAGGTTGCTCTTTTGACAACTTAGGGTTCTACTGTTAAGTGGTTCCCTTTGATGTTTAAATCGAGTATTTGTTTCAACTCTTGTTTCTATCATGATATTTCATTCAACTTTGTTGACCCAAACACCCTTCAAGGATTTCTCCTGGGTGTTGCTAAGTTATGCCATTACATCCAGGTTTAATATCCTCTTCATTGAAGATCGATATTCCCCGATACCCTTGGTGATTGTATGGGAATTCTATCCCTTTCGTTGGACATTAACATATCCATGTTAGGCATCTGCCTTACTGTGTTTAGGCCGGGTATTCATCCCGCTATCTTGTGTTCCCTTAGCAATCTTGAGACATATCGGATGTTTGTACTTAACAATTTGTGCTTCTCTCACTCCCTAACTCTTATTCCTTTCCTAGAATGAGTTCCTAAATTCCTTTAGACTCGTTAGCTTCGCCAAGTTCTGTACTTCCATTGTTCTCGGTAATTGCTTACTCTGGTCTGAATTTGCACTGCTGACCGTAGTATGGAGCCGACTACTCCCCGTGTTTCGTACTCTACTCGTATACATACGTGGGGCACCCTACTGATACATTACTACTTACCTGACTAACTCATGAACCAGTCTGTCAGGCCCGCAAGCTTCTCTGGAGTGCGGTCGTCCCACATTTCATTTTTGTACACTCGTAGTGTCTGTCACACGCCTATGTGGAGTATTCTATTGTCAACTCCTCTTATATCGTCCTATGACAACGCACATTTGATGCTTCCCAAACTTAATCAAGGGAAATTTATCCACTGTCTGTATTTAGTACGAACTTGATTCCTTCCCTCGGGTTAATATCCTCGGGTTATTCAATTGTCATCAAGTTGTTTGAAAGTGAACTGGGTACAACTTACCTATTGTGTGGCGCTGAGGTTGGTGTAGGTCTTCTGGTTTTGGTTTCAAAGTAAATCTGAAGTTTGATAGGCATTTGAGCTTAAAAGAAGATTCGAAATGAATATAAGTTTTAGGATAAATTTGGGTTTGAAAGAGGATTTGAAATAAATCTGAGTTTGAAAGAAAAAGTTAAGGTTAAAGGAAAATTCTTCATGGGATTTAAAATATCTCCACGCCTTGAACGAGTCTAGCTTCTCGCTGACTGGTATATCCTTAAATACAATGGTTAGGCCGTTAGGCCCTTCCAAGGTTTTACTCTTTCAGTTCTTAGGAATCGTGGTCCCTTAATTACTTCATAGTTGTAAAAAAACAATTCCTCCGTATAGCCCCGTTATCGTAGCACTTGCCATGGCAAGTGCACCATGCCGGCTGGCTATTGGTAGAGCTGTCAAAATTTGACCCAACCTGAAAACCCGTCCGTTTTATCCGAACCCGAAACCCGATTGAAACCCGAAAATATTTAAATATAATAAACCCGAAACCCGATTGGGTAAAACCCGAAATGACCCGAACCCGAAACGACCCGAAAATTTTATAACCCGAAACCGACCCGAACCCGAAATGATCCAAAATAATAGTAAATAAAAATTATCCAAACTCGAATAAC
This sequence comes from Limonium bicolor, assembly GCA_023374045.1. Taxonomy (NCBI): domain Eukaryota; kingdom Viridiplantae; phylum Streptophyta; class Magnoliopsida; order Caryophyllales; family Plumbaginaceae; genus Limonium; species Limonium bicolor. The sequence goes on from CM041776.1 coordinate 269,350,076, forward strand.
ATGAAGTAATTATGACCATAAATTGTCCCAAACCTGAATGACCTAAATAAATATGACAAAAAAACTTGATTCAAACTTAGTATATCTGAATAAAATTCAGAATAGGCATTATATTGAAAGTACTGTAATCTATATGTTGTATATTCTTATAGAAAATTAGGTATATATTTATATTATAATTTTTTCAAAAAAATATTATCTATGACCCGAAATAACCGAAACCCGATTCTATCTGACACTATTACAACCCGAACCCGAAATGACCCGAACCCGAATGACCCAAACCCGAATGACCTGAACCCGAAATGACCCGAAAGTTTAATGACCCGAACGGATATTGACCCGAAAAAATATGACCCAAAACCCGAACGGATAACCCATTTGACAGGCCTAGCTATTGGTTCAACACATACGGGTTGTAGTACTATTTTTATCGTCAGAGCCTTGTAGGCTCTCACTTTGATTCTCTAGTCGTGATAATAAATCTTTTGAGCACTTCTCATTGTCTTAACATGATGATCATTAGTCAGGGTGCCTCTCCATTCTCGGAGGCCCCTATTCACTTAACTCTGTGTCTTCACTTATTGCTCGTTCCCGCGCATTTGTCGTGGTTACTGAGGCTTGACTTTTCACTATCTAGTAGTCCTGTTGGAGTATGTTATGTGAATATTTCCATAGCCGTCTATGCTTTTTCAATCAGGTATAGAACCTCTTGTACGTCGTAGGTTTGGAGTTACTCACTCTTGACTAGTTCCTTAGTCAGTTAATGTACCGTTGGTGGTATTTTCTAACATCTACGGTCCCGTAGACATGTGTTTCAGGTTTGTTACTTCTCCATTTTCCGTTTATTTGTACAGTTTGTGCTTTGCTTCTCATTGGCCGGCCCAGGCTCTCTCGACTGCTAGGCATGTCAACCCAGGCTGCCAGAAATTTCGTTCTCCTATGGGTAGGATTTACAATCTTCCGCTATTAAGTGCGGGTAATGTTATTTAAATGGGAACTGTCTCCGGGATTTCCAGTTCTTGGAATCTACCGTATGGCAAGTTTCGGTTCTTACAGAAATAATTTATAACAGCCAGATCGGGTTTTTCCCGAGTATGAGAGGACTTTCCATCTCTCTATCGTCCTTTCCCGAGTTATAAAACGGGGGTTGTGGAGAGTGGGGAGGATATTGTAGGTATCTAGTACACACTGGCAATTCCTAACTAGCATATCTCTCACGCTGTCACTCAACCCTTAAATTCAAGTCTCTAATCCTAACTTGGTACTTCCTAAGCTCGGTATTTCTAGTCATCAAAGCGAAGTATCACTCTGATACCACTTTTTGTAACACCCCAACTACAAACTCTACACTTAACCATTAATCGCAGCGGAAAGTACAACATAATCACTAACCAACATGGGTGGTGTTACACGCCGTTAGCCACCCACGTGGCTAACAAGGCTAATACTTAAACATTGTATCGGTTTGGTGGACTAGATTCCCGAGCGTTTACACATTACCATTCCGTTTCATTTCTAAACAAAACAAATACATTTACATTCCAACTGAACCGAGTATTAATGTACTAAAAATCACCACTCTATTCCAATCCCATCCAATATGCAACCACGAGTGCACAGGTGCATCTCGGGTTTACTATCCAAAATAACCAAAGTAATTCGCTTTACTCCGAAGCTAACGCGACTCCGCTTCTTTGATTTTCAGTCTGAAATAAAATATGGTACCCCGAAGGGCTCAGCAACCTATGACTGGTATGATTAACGTGCAACCCATTGGCTCGCACACTGCTAATTCTCATAATGGACATGGGATTCATTTTAACAATCAGCATACATTAACCTAGCAGTGCTCATTTGCATAATCATAGCAATACAACAAGTACAACATTACAAATCACAATAACAACATACACATTGGGAACACAACCAACACAGTCAACACATAAATGTTTGTTAGATTACATTACCGTGTACTTAGCTCTTGGGGTTTTCCCTTTAATGGGGTTTCATTATTACTAGGCAACACTTATCCGTTTCGTCGGATTACACTCAATTACTTTCCACAATAGAACCATGGAGTTGATTTCAAGGATTAACTTATCCAAACATGATAACATATATTACATGTTAACATATGCACAACATAACTTAGGAGCGAGTCACGTGAGGACTCGGTCCGAAATAAGAGTTAGTCAACTTAATTGAGCCTAGAGAAATTATTGGAAATAATATACAATTTCGATGACTTTCAATTAGATTCTTCTTTTACGTTCATGAAATTAGTGGAATTGATAGGCAATTTCAAACAAGACTTTGATGATAGTTAATGTCGATACATCTAACTATTTAGATCGGTGTCCAATTCGTCTGCTAATTAGAATAGAACAGGCTTGATTGTTTTACTATCGAATAATAAGTCAATGATAGTTAATGTCGATATTGATAGGCAATATTGTTAATTTCAAATAGACTTATCTTCAATGGACATGAAATTGATGGAAATGATAGACAATTCGATGAATTTCAAATAGATTATTCTTCAACGGACATGAAATTAGTGGAATTGATAGGAAATTTCGAATTAGATGTCGATGATAGTTAATGTCGATACATCTAACTATTTAGATCGGTGTCCAATTTGTCTGGTAATTAAAATAGAACAGGGTTGATTGTTTTACTATCGAATAAGAAGTCAATGATAGTTAATGTCAATATTGATAGGCAATTTTGATAATTTCACACAGATTCTTCTTCAATGGACATGAAATTGGGGGAAATGGTAGATAATTTTGATGATTGTCAAATAAATTCTTCTTTAATGGACATGAATTTAGTGGAATTGATAGGTAAGTTCGAACAAGACGTCAATGATAGTTAATGTCGATACATCTAACTATTTAGATTGGTGTCCAATTCATCTGTTAATTAGAATAGAACATGCTTGATTATTTTTACTATGGAATAAGAAGTCAATTATAGTTAATATTGATATTGATAGGAAATTTTGATAATTTCAAATAGATTCTTCGTCAATGGACGTGAAATTGGTGGAAATGATAGACAATTTCAATGAATTTCAAATAGATTCTTCTTCAACGGACATGAAGTTAGTGGTTGATAGGCAATTTCGAACAAGACTTCGATGATAGTTAATGTTGTGTTTAAGAATAAATAATACATATATTAGAAAAATTATCAGCAAAGTATACCATGACAAAGTAGACGAAAAGAAGAACGCGTCGGCGCAAACGGGCGCCGGCCCTTCCTTACTGGCGCTGGTGTCGGGTCTCGGTCTTAAAATTGTCATATCTTCTTCGTTATAGCTCCGTTTTTCGATCCGTTTGCGCCGACACGTTCGTCTTTTCGTCTACTTTGTCATGGTATACTTTACTGATAATGTTTATGATATATTTTTTTACTTATATATGTACTTCAGAATCCTTCTTTGCTTTTTTCGAACCGCATTTAATAAATTTTGCCTACATTAGCCCCTAAATTGGTCATTTTCTGACTGAACGTATTAGAATTCCGACTGTGCGTAATGAAATTTGAGGTCACCTCGTAATATGTTATAAATTGTGGTTAAATATAGTAATTTATGTAAGATATTAAAGTAGGGGCAAGATCGTTAATTTTTTTAAAATTCCGACGGTGTGAAGTGAAAACACGACTGAGCGTACGAGTTCAGTAGATTTAATGACGGCGGGTATAACAACATATATAATTTTATTGGAATTTCATGGAGAAATTAATTGATGAATTTTTTTATCTTACTGACGAACTAATCCATCGGTAATCACCTTTTTTTAATAGGAGTGAACCATCCAAGCTGAATGCGAATGATCTCATATAAATTTCACTCCAAGCACCGCCAAACAACCATCTAATGAGGTTATGGCCAAATAATCTATCATACGTTGCCAAACGGCTGCCTATAAGACTGACGATGAAGATATGATATATATGTACAATGCTTACTTGCACAAGCTCATCTCATCCTCTTGCTATAGACAAGGTGAAGGGAAAGGCTTCAACAATGCAGAACCCTGATCTTTTCATGCCTGATAACTTAAGTGCCGAGTAGGCTGCCCATTGTAGGTTAACCGTCTTATTCGGTTAACCGCTTTCGGTTAATCAAATTTTCGGTTTTCTAAAATTTAATTCATTACCATTCTAGTTGATTGGTTAATCGGATTCGGTTAACCGTTTAATTCGTTTTTCTAAAATCCAATTTCATTACCATTCTGTTTAGACTGGTTAACCTTTAGTTCGGTTCGGTTTTATCGGTTAACCTTGTAGTCGTATATTTTTTATTGATAAAACTCATACCATTAATATTATAGTATAACAATGATAATTCACCTAAATCATGAGTGACAAATCAAACATCTGTAACAAAAAAATATAAGAATATGTATATTCCCTCAATAGCTAACATTAATTATCATATAAGATGTACATTAATATTAGATATTTTTTATTATTTATATAATCAATTAAGCAGACCGTAATACTGTTACCAAAACCATACTATAAAAACTAATTCCTCCGTCCCGCTTTGACTGTCTTGTTTACTATTTAGATATATCATTTGACTTCAATATTTAATATATAAGATAACATAATTTTACAAATCTAAGTTTTACAATAGAAAGCTTATATGAAAAACTATATGTTGTAGAAATTTATTTTATAAAATTATTTTATCTTACATTGAAGTGGAAAAACGTGCCAAAAAACAAACAGAACACTCAAACTGGGACGGAGGTACTATTACAATTAACCTGAAACAAATACAATTCACTTCAATTTCACTCGAATACCGCAATCTCAGAATTTTTTAACAGCACTAGCGCCGAGCATGCCTCTAAAAAGTTGTCCACCTTTTCTATCACTTTTGTATTTTGTTAGTGAGATTTAAAAGGTGAGGAGCCGGTTCTGGTATTAACCATTAATTTGCACATCTTTCCGTAGCAGCCAACAGTCATATATAAATATATATATGAATTGGGAACACGTAACTGCTACTGCAACGAGCTCTTTTTTTATTTATAAATGAATGATAATTAGTTGGAGATGTGGGGTATACTATAACGAGCTCTGACAATATTTTGAATAGTTTACTCTTGCTTTTAATTTTGCAGGCTATCCGAGGCACTTGAGCTCACAAAATGCACAATGAGGCTTCGTCTCCTTAACTCACTACTGCATAGTGGATTTTGATCGTAAACATTAATACTACTACTATTAACAAAAAAATAAACCAAACAACATATTAATACTCCTATTATGTAAGCACACAAACAAGATACCATAGCTTTTAAAGTCGTTATAAATCTGAAATAAAATAGAACCAAATACTAGTAGACGAGATATGAAATTATTATTTATCTCGATAGATCATGGTTGCGGCTGTTGTGAAAGCTCCTCAACCCTTTCATCCAAGAGTTCTTTAACACTTTCGAGCAGTTCCATATGCTTCTCCGTTATAACCAACATGATTTTCTCTTCCAACGGGACACTGTCACGCCACACAAAAGCACTAGCAAAGAGATCAACACAACGCTTTATCATCACCTCAGCAAGCTCCACTCGGGTTTGATGAACTGCTCTTAGGAAGCAGCAATATTGTTAAACCTTTAAATTTGTAGCCACCTCAACTTCACTGTCGTCCTGTCAAAAAATATCAATCAAATGAGCATCCTGCTCTTTTGTTCAATCTAAGAAAGTGCAGTGTGCTCGATAATAACAGCACTTAATGGTCGTCTTTCTCTTGAAGAATTTTGATATTTCTTTCCAATCACCTTCCCTTTTTATGAACTTCGGGAGAAGATTTAAATCCTCAATCTCGGTCCAACCAGCCCCCCAAAGAGGCTTGATATTACGTTCGCCAATTTGATCCTGTCCTGGGTGAAAAGAAAGAAGTCGCCGTCATTGGTTCTTGCAAGTGAGGAATAGGTGTGATGAGAGAGGGAGAGCAAACACTAGAGCCGTGAGGGAGAGCGAGCGCGAGAGGGTTGGGTGGGTTTTGTAGTACATCTCACAAAAAAGTAACAGAAATAAAATACGTAAGAAGTCTTAGACAACCTATAGGTTTTCCTCACTTTAGAAAAGCTCTAGAATAAGGTGTTTCCTTCATGTATGACGGGTCCTAGACAAGCCCATGTGTGAAACACCTTTCCATTATCATTAAAAAATTTCAAACCATCCATAATTGTCCTAAAAAATTCACAATCAATGACCCAATTCAAAATCAAATCTCCCCCCCCCCCCCCCTAAAGAAGAGAATTTCACCTAAGGTTTGTTTCCAACAATAAAACCATTCATCCCAAAATTGTCTCTCAAAAACTCCATTTCATTTTGCATAAAAAAATCAATCAAACAACCTATCTTTGTATTTAATCCCAAAATATTTTGTTTTAAATAAAAAAAATCTGAATTTAACTTTTTCACAAAAAAGAGAAAGAAAGTATTTTGTGAAATTCATAAAAGAAAAATCTTCTCAAATCATATAACACTCTTCTCAAGTTTGTAGAAAGTTCTTCTCACATAACAGAAAGTTCTTCTAAAAACATTTCTCAAAAGTCGGTGTTTCTTTACCTAAAATTCCGAACAACTTCAAACTCGACAATTTTTTATTCTACATTGCTTTTAAACCAAACTCAAATTTAAACTTTTTTTAGGGACAGGAAATGAAATACCCCGAACTTAAATATAGGGATTAAGATTATTTTAATATGTATTTAAGGGCCTAATAGTGCCTAAGTAACATTGGTAAGGAAAAATAAATCCAAAAGAAATGAAGAAACGCTTAAAAAGTGAAAAACGCTAAATAAGCGTTATATACTCATAGGAGGTATGAGACCTCGGTTAGAGTATTATGTGGGTTCCTAAGGCTTAATAAGGCCTAAATAATATATGGGAACAACTTCCGAAGAAAACGGATCCAAATAATGTATTAAAACGCTAATAGGACTTTAGCGCACGTTTTCCAAGAAAACCCGAAAAACGCGACTTTAAGCGGGTCAAATAGACTCGTAATAATTTTTTTCAACCAAATAGTCATTAATAAACATTAACGAAGGTCTAGAACCAATAAAATCAATAAAACGAGAAAATGGTAAAAACTGTCAAAAACGGGAAGTTGTGGGGCGAAAGCATAAATAAACCAAACTAGTGTGTCCACTATTGCAAATAAAATTTTAAAACCCCATGTGAGGCTGTGTGTGAGCCGGCTGCTACTCCCCCTCTCTTATTTTAATTATTCCTAATTTGCTAAAGGACAACACAATAAAGTAAAGCAAAAACAAATAAAACTTACTTTATTCATTCTCTCTCCTACTCCCTCATTTCTCACATGCTCTGCGTACTGCACCCCCTCCCTCACTCTTTAATTTCTCTTCTTCCTCAAACAAGCCAACAATGGCGATTTTGAGAATCCCATTCAACAACCCACTTCTCTCCTCTTGTTAACTACTCAAATCTTCTTCAAAAATTACAAAACTTGTACCATTGGAATCCTCTCATCAAGGAGAACATCTTCCTCCTTTCAAAAATCGAAAACCCCTATTTTCATCTTCATGGGTGTGGTACATTTGGAGCTTGAAGACCACCATTAGAAGCACCTTCATCTCCTTGTCATTGTGAGGTAAAAATAATCTTGAAAACTCATCTTTTCTAGCCCTTGTTGGCAAAACGAAAATTCAAACTAAACCCTTGTTTGGTGCCTTGTATTCCAGCCGATTTTGGCTTCATTTTGGGTGTTGTAATATTGCTTTGGTTGTTGTCCACCACTCCATCTATCCATTGGAAGGTAATGCTTCAATTTAAACCTTAAACAAGCATAAACCCTAAGTTAGTAAAAATTGTTTCCTAAGTAGTTGTGTGTATGTATAATGGGTTGTAGCATTAGAACATTGAGCCCCCATAACCGGTTGGTCAAGAAGAGAGGAAAGGAAAGGAAGGAAGAAGGAAAGAAGAAAGGAGAAAGAAAGAGAAGCTAGAAAGAACAAGGTAAATGCCCTTACCTTGAGCTAGTTTTGGTGTATGGTATTGTAACAGATTTTAAGTACTTGAAATGGGTAATGAATGAGGTTATGAGTAGTAGGTATGTTGAAGTATGATGAGTAAGGTAATGTAGCTGTTTTGAAGCTTGTAAATGTTGTTTAAAAGCTTGGGAAAACCATGGGTAATGTATGTATATGTGCAGGAAAATTTGTGTGTTGTAGTGTGAGTAATGATGTGTGAATCGATATGGATATTGGGAATGAATTTTTAGCTGAAATGGTATGTGGGCAAAGTGAGAATTTTAGGGGAAACTATGCCTAAATTTGTATGGAAATTAGAGGACTTAGATGTGTAAGGAGAGGGAACAACCTAGACAATAACTAGGTGTGTTTTGGTAGAAGTTGTGAGTGATTAACCATGTTGTAACAGATTTTGAATTGAGCTAGATAATGGCGAGAACTTGAGTGGAAGGTAATGCAATTAGGATGCTAGGAATGGTATTGATAGAGGGAGTATTGAATGGTAGAAGTGGGAACAAAAATCTGTAGCAAAACAGTGTATTAGTACCTTGAATTTTAGGAAGAAAGTTGGTGTGCATAACCTTGGAAATGAATGAAGAACTTGAGTATAGTTATTGCAAATGGTTATAAAGGATTTGGAATGGTTATTAAGTGAGTTGGTAGGAGGTAGGAAACTAGCAAGAGAAAGTTAGAAGTGCACTAGTGTGCAAAGTGCAAAATGTAAGAATTGATGTTTGTGAATTTGAGCAAGAATTGGAGTAAGGGTTTAACCAATTATTTGAGAGGTTTAGTGCATGTTTTAAGGTGTTTAAACATGTAGGAAACATGTGGAAAGATTGTGGAATAAGTGGGAAAAGATTGGGGTGAATTTGGAGTCCAAAATGAGTAGAAAAACACTTTTAAAAACAGGGTCTGTTGTGGACCGCCCCTGTGGGGAGGTCCAGTCGAATTCTGCTGGACGGATTCGTTTCTGTCTCGGACCGCCCCTAGGGACCGCCCCTGTGGGGAGGTCCGAACCAGAGAGCAAAAAAAATTGTTTTAAGGCTTCTAAACATGGGGGATTGATTGGTAATGGTTTTAGAAGTTGTTAAGGCCTTGTTTGGTGACTTTTTAAGGTCCTAAGAAGTGTAAACAAGTTTGAGAAGTAATTAAGAAAGTTGTAAGTTTAAGAACATTAAGTTAAACCGAAACAATGGGATAACGGGGTAAGTATAGGAGTAGTAATTATATATGTATTGTAATACATAGTGTTAATTGATTTAAAAAACTTAAGAGAGATAGTTTTGAAAACGTTCATTTCAATAAACTGATCCATCTACTCTTTTTATTCAAATCCTCTAGAACTCAATTCCCGATCACTCTACAAACGCGAGTCTCCTTTAAAACACTTTCGAATCCTAATCATCTTGAAAATCCGAATGCCCCTTAGACACTCTCAAAATTCAATCACCCTAAAAAAAATTGAACATTTCTCATAAACATATCCGAATCCCAACTACCTTTACGACTCGACCACCCCAAAAACCCAAAAGTCACTGTAACACCCCTCTCCATAATCAAGTAATAATCTCTCACGTAGCAATAAATAAAACGTCTTACAGCGGAAGAATTAATAACAATAATAATACTCACTCGGGTGTCACCGGCCATTACTCGCCCCTGCAAGTAACGAAGCCAACTATCTCCAACTTACAACATCAACAAACTGCTAACCGCTGTGATAACGAGAAAACTCCTATACATCATACTAAGTCCATAATCATAAACATCGACAAGTGAGCGTCTACCCAATCCCAAATGTACATAACCTTACCATAATACAATTCACCATCTTCATTGCTATACAAACAAACTCCATGTGCGGTAATTAAAGTAAACTCGAATTACCCTGTTCCCGCACTTCGGCTTCGACAATAATCAACAACCTGCATAATGGTGTAGCATCAGCGATAGACGCTAAGTATGCCGGGCCTGGACCCTAATGGTCTCTTAATCATTTTAACCATCTTATTATTAGATTGGTTTCATGCTTTTCCATTTACAGTTATAATCAATACTGTAATATATATGCATAAATATACATAATCAACCATCCAAACATTCATAACACTTAACCATCCATCCAATCCAAACATTCATTTAATATTACAAATAACAATTGTATATCGAACGTATCGAAATAAAAGCAGTATAATGTACAATGTACAATCGCCGTAGCGTACAGTTTCCATAGTTAATTTAGTTTGGCCTTTAAGGCCCCATCCATCCAAACCATTTTTAATTAATACCAGTTGGGCGTCATGTTAAGACAACCCGATAACCTCACGATGGACAGTAGTCCTCCTGTACACACAAAGGTGCTCATTTCGCCAGAGGTCCGGAGGCCCCTGACTATTCTCTTTTGTCTCGTAAGACGTCCATATAAAGGCCGTAGCCACCTGACCCACGATCCAAATAGGGCTCGTTGGGTATAAACCTGGAGCGGAACCCAATCGGGAACCCCTCAGTGATCACAAATGCGCAACCAGATAGTTCGTAAACTACACTGGATTCCTCACCTCAACTCACACCATCTCTCTCTCATAATGTTTAAGATCTGCTCTTAGTCTTATGGAGAATATAATTTATTAATTGGCTGCCCAATGGGTCTCACGCATACCTAGAAGTAATCTAGGTCATATTCATGTTCGAGATCCATGCTCTAGAGACCGACAATGTCGTGACTCGTTCCTAAGTGTTTTACTTAGGTTGCCATATACTTAATATTAATACTATGGTATTATATCAAGTAACTGTCTTGTCATCACAATAACGTATATGTATGTTTATATAAGTCGATCTATAGTCGACGTAGTGTTAGTCCCGTAGGACGCTCGTGCATAAATAATTAATGCAGTAGCACACAATCACATACATGTATCCAAAACACTTAACACACAAGTGATATCAACCAAATCCGAGCCCAAGGAGTTTCCTTAGGACAACTCGAATCAAACCCCTTTACATACCGTACACCTTAGACCAAGGATGCGCAGTGTAGACCACTAGCTCGTCAAGCGCCTTCGTCTGAAGTATGATCTAAATGGTAATAAAACTATAAGTCAGTCTCCATGACTAACTACATCCGGTATTTCCGAATAACAAGTAACCCCGACAGTTCATCCCCGAATTCCTACAGTTATTTGTTACGGGTTTCTCTAAACCGGTCGGCTTTGTTACCAAAACTCGTATGTCAAAACATTTCGACTGTTAAGTTTAATTCATCACATTTCCTTAATCTTATCCACCATTAAATTTAGGTATATAACCTATAGTTGCATGTATGCATGCATTGTTTATTTATTATATTGTATTACAGAATCCATTATCTTAGCAAATTATATTTGCATTCAAAAACTCATAACTTATAGTTCGTAACTATTTTTCATGTAATAACCACCACCATTATATTATATGGTTTCCAACCATAATATATATCCATCCTTATATACATTATTCTTGTATATGTATATTTTTACCATATAGGTAAGTTCCATGAGTTTTAAAACTCTTATATCATATGTTACATTTTATCATCTTTTTTTTAGATGATTATTCCCATTAGTTGTATTATATTATACAACTTGTATTAAGATTATTATCCTAATATTATGTAACATTTTATGTTGTATAATTACAACTCATAAGGTTTATTCAATAAATACCTTAGTTTATAAATCTTATTTATTTACAGTTTGTCACATTATTTAATGTGAATATCCTTACTTATTAATTCCCTTTTAAACCATATAATTGTTATAACATTTATAACATTATAGACCATAGTCTAAAATTCATTTTTCCATCTTTAATAATCCGGTACAGCACCTTATTTTATTTAAATTCCATTTTGACCACATAACATTATGTAATGTTATACCATATACTAATATCATATAATATGATATTTTTATTCCCTTAAATTTATAACCTATAGTTTTTATACAAAACTATTAATTATTGCCGCATGGGCACCATATCAAAACCATGTTCTTTTTCATAACCCATAGTTTCCTTTATTTACAAAATCACCCCATTATTTATACCATGTTATATATATATCATATAATATAACATTTTTAACTTATAAAATGGTATAACCTATGGTTATATTTTTGTAAATTTCCGAACAGACCTCAATATATTCTATTATTGCCATTTGGCCCAATTTATAACATATAGTTTTATAATATCATTAAAACTATATAATATACATATACTTTATTAAATACCCTTATATAATTCTAAAAATCACCAAATTTCACCAAAGGGTTATTATTACCCTTACTAACCATATACTTTCGGTATTTTACATTTCCACCCCTTCTTTTATTCCAAAGTGTCATAATGACATAATAACTATATATTATACATATATAGTTTATTTTAATTCCAAAATCAACCCAATAAATTCCTAAAAATTCTTAATAGCCCATGGGTGTTTATAATACCATTATACACCCTTTATTTTCGGTAATAACATATTTACCACATATGTTATAAAATTGTTACAATTAAATACTTATCTTATTATAAAACCTTAAATAAGTTATTTAACTTATCTAATTTGGTCAAAACCTACCATATGGTCAAGGTTGACCTCCTTAATATTTCCTTGACCATCAATTCCCATATAATACGGTTTATACCCATATTTTTCAAAAATTACCATTTAACCCCAAAACTTTATAAAATCTTATAATTTTTATTTAAACTCATTTAAACCTCTAATTTTCGGCTTTATTATTATATAGCCCCCAAATTTAATTTCATTACACTTTAACCCCTTATAATATGCGGTAATGCATATATACCACCTAAACTTAAATAAAACCTTATAAATGCATAAACAAAATGGCCTAAAGTACATGGCCTTATTACAAACATTAGCTTATAAAATAAATTACACATAAATGCCCAAAAGTACTTTAAACTCTCGGCCCTTACCACATCTTTTCAATATTTACCAATTTTCCACATAATGTCTTAAATTTGACAATTATGCTAATTAATTAGTTATAAAATTTACTAAACCATTCCTTAATCACCTAAGGTCAAAATAAGACCTATAAACCTTGTTCACTCATGGCACAATATATATACATATGTATAAACACATATTAATATACCAAGTGAAGGTTTAAGTGATTTATACCTTGTTTTTGCCAAGTTAAAGCCTTGTTTGGCCACGGCCTGCTTAGGATAAAATTTACACAGCATCATTTACATGTTTTCAAACAGCAATTAAGGCATGATTAGTCTCCAAGCAAGATCTAACCATAAGAAGTGTTTAATGTCAATTTTCAAGGTAAAATTTACCTTAGAATACCAAGGTAACAAAGCTTGACTTCGGCCTATATTTACAGAAGTTAAAGAGCATCAAAAGAGCTACTAAAACCAAGCTTTAAACTGGTATAACTCAGATTAGAAGATGGCTAATTTTTACCTTGTTTAAAATGCCTAAAATGGTGTTTTTGGCTTGGATCTGGCTATACCTTGAAGCTCTTGATATACCAATTGAATAAGTATGTTAAGATGAAGATTATAAGCTTAGAAAACAAAGTTTCCAAACCGGAATTGAAGGGAATACCAAGATAAGTGCTTAAAGCACATTTTTATACCTTAAGAACAAGATTAGCTTTCTCCACCTTCTTCCCTTGTTAATGCCGAGATACACCCTCCATTTAACCTCCAAAACAACCTAGAAATATTGATGGAAATGGTTGATGCTTTGCTCCATGGAAAGAGGAAAGAATTATGAAGAAAATGAACATTTAAAGGCTAAATAAGCTTAGTTAGGTAGCAATGTGTTCTCCTCTGCATTTGGTGTCTTACTACGTAAATGGAGAAGCAAAAGGGAGAGTGGAGAAGGCTGGTGTCGGCAGGGAAGGAAGCAAATGAGCAAGGTAAGCTAGGTTTGTTCTTTTAAGTAATTAATGTTACTTTTTGGAATAGTAATTAGGTGACTCATCACATTAGCTAGATATTTGTTTAGAAGTTGATTAATGAGTGGGAATAACAGCTGTATGAAGTAGGCAGCATGTGGTCAAGGCCAAAGGAGATGTGTTGACTTGTAATTTGATTTAGTAGTTAAATGTTATTTTTGGGTACTATTCATACTAAATTGCCCATTTTGATTTTATTTTCAAACTTTGATTTAGACTTTATAATATAGTCTATCATGTCACATTAATGTTATAAAGAACTTAATATAGTCTTTACAGTGACAAAAAGTCATTATCTTAGAGCTCATACACAAAAACGTGCTTTAAGGTATTTTAGTGCACATTTTGTGTCGCAGGATGTTTCTGAGCTCAGTTTTCTTTGAGAACAGTTTTTTTGTGTTCCTTACATGATATTTGATCATGGTATCCAATTTTATATCATTTAGAGGTCATTAGACCTTTAAGGTTTTCTTAGAGCACATTTTTGCCCTACTTGACCTTGAAGCATGGAAATGCTTGTTCTTTGTGTTGGAGTGTTGTCCAACAATTTTAATATGTTTAGTAATGTGTTAATAAGCTTAGGACAAATTTTTAGGTGCTAAGTAGTTCATTTGGGTATTTATTTACCCTAAACAGTCAAAGGATGCAATATCTTGCTTTGTGTTGACCATTGTTGTTCTCAGTTGACTTTTAAGGCATGTTTAGGCCTTAATCAATGTGATTAGATGTTTAATCCATGTTTTATTAGTTTGAGGTATTTCAGTCACGAATGACCGAAATACCCTAAACATTTTCAATTCTCAACTTTCTCTAAAATATGAACTCCTTTAAAATCTGAACACTTTTTAAGAGACCAAAACACCCTTGGCTTCTCAAAAGACGAAAACGCCCTTGGCTCCTCAAAAGACCAAAATACCATAGACTCCACAAAAGACTGAAATACCCATATCTTCACTAAAGACCGAAAAATCCCTTAAAACCTCTTCAAGCAATCCAAACACCCTTTAAGAAAATCAAGGTCTCCTCTAAAGCTCAAAACAACCCTTATGCTTCTCAAAAGCTTTTAGCTCCCATCAGCTTCTATAAAGCCCTCAAACTGATAATTCAAGTCGGGTCCATCATTCAAACCTCCCAAATCATTTATTCCATACTCATTCAATATTCTCATCAAAAACTCTCCTCTCTCTACTCCTCACTCAATTTGTACTCTTGTGGCCCTAAAAATGAATCTCTTTAAAAAGGTTTTGAAAGAAGGCAATCCCAACAATTGGAGACCGGGGTTTCCTCGGCACCATCCGAAGTCATGGTCGTTGCCACTTCCAAGAGGTGTAACCCATTAGGAACCTACACAAAATCTCTATAATGACCAGATAAGTCCTATCCATAAGCAACAATTTCATAGTTAATTAACGGTTCTTAGATTCTTTCCCCTTTTCCTTCCTAGTAATTGTAAGTCAAACTAGGTCGGGACTCTAGTCATTTCCGCCTTTAGGGCCTAAGTCCACGTGGAGCCCATTGAGAACGGGTGTAGTGCTCACTAGCATTCCCTTTAAGCTTTATGGAAAAGTCAAATGGTAAAGTAGGTATATTGAAGAATGCAAGGATAACGAGTTTTTTGCCTCTACAGAATGACAATTTCAAGGATCTAGGCTTTTTAGTCAGAACCATTTAGATCGACCCCCTCATATCGAAAGAATTAACCTCCACAGAATGATGACTCTGCTGGGAAAAACTTGAGTAAGTTTTTCCCGAAAATGAGGTCAAGGAAGACTGAACTCCATTTAAGATTGTCGGGATTACCTCACTTCTTTCAAAAGATTCATCTAAGCCACTAGGACTACTCTACTCCACACTTAGAGTGTGTTTGAGAGGATAGTTAAGATGAGAGTTCAGAGTTCGAGATTGGCCTTGTGCGCCACATGTGTGCTTTACTATTTACATGCTTCACTTTTGTATGTTTACTATTCTTTATGCATGACATAATACTTTAATTGTTATTGTTTATTTACCGCTTGTGTCCCCCTTTGTTATGGAGGCAAAAGCTGTGATTCTAGGTATTAATTTGGCAAGGAAGGTGGGTATAAAGAAGCTGGTTATTTTCGGATTGCCTAACTGTGGTAAACTTTCTAATTTAGGATCCTTCATTAATGAATTTGCAAAATCAGTCCTAGCAGATATCAAATGGCTTTCTAGTTTCTTTGATAGTCTTAAATGGTGCTTTGTTAGGAGAGAATCAAATGAAAAAGCCCATATTCTTGCTTGAAAAGGTTGTACCTCAGGCTCTGCAAACTACTATGCAAACCCATCTCATATCATATTTTGTACGTAGTTAAGCCTTGAATGAAAGTTTGGTTATTTCATAAAAAAGAAAATGGTGGCAAATGGGTACGTTGTCCGGCTCTAGTTTGAACCAGTCAAGAATCGGAATCGAAATTGGCCGGTCCCGGAACTGGTTGTCACTAACTGGTGACCTGTATCTTTTCTTTAAGATTCTGGTGTGAATCGTATTCGACCTGGAACTGAAATAACCAGGAACCGTCATGGAACCACTAGCAACCAGGTTGGAACCGGTAAATGTTACCTTGGTGTACGGTAGAGTCTGTAGAACCGCAACTACTAGAAGCCAATAGGAAGCAGTCTAATATAACCATTAGTCCCTAGTAGAATGTAGTTGTATTAATTTTCTTTTCATGTATCTAGTTATAGATTTCTAGTAGGTATACTCTTTTTCCTTATTAAAGTTTTCCCAATGGGATTTTACCTAAGGTTTTAACGAGATAGTAAAATATTAATAGAATTCTCTTCGTTCTTAGCAATTTTAACCAAAATAAATCTTAATTAACACTTAAACAAAAAATAGGTAAAAAAAATTCATAAATTTCAAAATTGCAACTGAATCTATAAACCAATGGAATCAAAACCGATTCCAGAACTGAAACTGGTCAAGAATCATCCGGGACCGGTAGGAAACCAATACGAATCCGAATCCACCCTAGAGGATTCTGGACCGAAACTGCGCCGAAACTGGCCCTGACCGATCCCGAATACGAAACCTTTTTCCAGGACCCGAAACTGGTAGAATCGGAACCATAACCGAACTAGTTTGGACTTGTAGCTAGTATAAGATTGAATGGGATGACGCCTTTTTCTCATATGTTTTACGCCCATCATATTTAAAATGTAAGTCATTTTAAAGATGAATCTGACATATTTTTCGTCTCAATTCATCTCTAAAACGACTTACATTTTATAAATGAGGTAGTATTTATTTTGGCAGTTGACAATTAATCTGACACTTGAACATAATGTATGAAATGTATGCATTGTATAAGAAAGAGAATGGTAATAAAATTTATGTAGTTAAAATTTGTAAATTATAAGTTCAAAATATAACAAAATTATACTTTGTTCATCCATGTTAATGAGTCATAGATATGTTTTCACAAATTTAAATTTTATATTAGTTATATATATATTAATGAGACACTAATGGTTCACCATGTAAGAATTAAAATAATAATAATAATGCACCACCAGAAAAACTAATAATTTATCATCAATTCAGAAAATGTCACTAAAATGTCCGTGTTAATTAGTGAATCATACCACTCATTTTAGTGAATCAATGTATTATTTTAGTGTACAACCATAAAATATATCAAAGTCAAATTTTTACATTTGTTGAAACATATTCATAATTAGTTTAAGCTTAAATTTAAATGATTAATTGAACAAAAAATTTATACTTGTAACTAATATTTTACAAATTATAATTGTTTAAAATTTTATTATCACCATAATGTCACATAAGCAGTCAACTTACATATATAAAAAACCACCACATAAATGATCGCTCCTACATAATCAGGGCCGAACCACAGAATCATTTTGGGGGAAATGATATGATACAAGATTTAAAAGAGTTACTTGCAATCTCACACTTGTTTATGTTGCAAGGGAGATAAGCAATAAAGAGGCATACATTATGGACTCTCTTCCACATCTAGATTTGATACATATAGCCCTAGAACACATATAAATGGTAAAGTAATAGTATAATTAAATAAAGATTTCAATACTAGCGAATTAAAATAGTTTTACAAATCAGTACTGAATTATTTTGTTATATATAAGCTTTAAAAAATACTAAATTTGCTCCAAATATTCCCTATTTCATCTTGAATGTTTTATTAAAAAAAAAAACTGAAGTATCATGATTATAAAGGGACAAAATAAAGAATGATTTTTTATATTAAAACATGTGTTAAGTAAAAGAAGAAAGCAAGTTTAATTTGATATATTGAACCAATTGTTAACACTAATTTTGTATATTTAAATAACAGTGCTACTATTAGATTAAGAGAAAAAACACACAAGTTGAGCTGATATATCAAAACCCATTGACAGAGAGCACTATTTTAGTGTGTGACAGTCCCAAATCCTATTAGATAAGCCTAACTCAACAACGGACCCAACCCAACGGTATGGATAGAGAGAGGCAAACAGCCGAACACTAGTGATGGCTCAGCTCAAGAACAATTGTACACTTCCGAGTTCCGACCATGAAGAGATAATAATGGAGATTAAAACTGCCAGCCTCTCTTCCTTTGGCCACCAAGTCACCAACCAACCATCAAATGTCCAAGTTAGCTCTACTGCTTTCCACTCCACATTCACCCTTCGCCCTCCGCACCTTCGCCCCATCGCCACCTATAACCCCACAGGTATACGTCTCTGTTCACCACCCCCAACTCCACCTCCCGGACGAACCCCCACAATCTCTCAAGACCCCGACGATACGTACCCGACTGAGCCAGCTCTGCCGAGAAGGCCAACCCCACATCGCCCGCCAACTGTTCGACACATTACCTCGTCCAACCACCGTTCTATGGAACTCAATCATCATCGGCTTCATCTGCAACAAACTTTCCAGTGAGGCGCTCTTATTTTACGCCCGTATGCGCTATACCCCGTCCACCAAATGCGATTCCTATACTTACTCCTCTATCCTCAAAGCTTGCGCCGACACCCTGCAACTCGATTTCGGCAAGGCTGTTCACTGCCACCTCCTTCGGTCCAATATCTACGCGAGCAAGATCGTGTATAACTCCCTTTTGAGTATGTACTCCACTTGCTTGGGTGAGGATGACAGTACTCGTGCTGCTGCTTCCGTTGATTTGATCCGAAGAGTCTTTGATTCGATGAAGAAACGGGATGTCGTTGCTTGGAATATCACAATCTCGTGGTATGTGAAAACCCAGAGGTTCAGAGAAGCTGTCATGCAGTTTAGACGAATGTTGAGAATGGGGATCAAACCTACCCCTGTCAGCTTTGTCAATGTCTTCCCGGCGGTTAGTGGACTCGACAATTTGGACATTGGTAATTCGTTGTATGGACTGCTTGTTAAGTTTGGTGATGAATATGTCAATGATGTTTTTGCGGTGAGCTCAGCCATATCTATGTACTCGCAGATGGGGTATGTGGATTTGGCTAGGAGGGTATTTGATGCGTGTCTGGAGAAGAATGTGGAGGTGTGGAACACGATGATTAGTGGGTATGTTCAGAATGGTTGCTTCGTCCAAGCACTGCTTCTTTTTGTAGATGCTCTGCAGTCAAAGCAACCAATTGTTGACGGTGTATCTCTGCTTGCTGCCCTAACTGCCGCTTCACAGCTGCATCAACTATCTATTGGACAACAGTTGCATGCTTTTGTGATTAAAAATGCATTACCTCTATCTGTTACTGTTTTAAACGCTGTCGTTGTGATGTACTCAAGGTTTAATCTGATTGGAGAGTCATTTAAGGTCTTTAATGAGATGGGAGAAAGAGATACTGTGTCATGGAATACTATGGTTACTGCTCTTGTTCAGAATGGAATGGATGAAGAAGGATTGATGCTTGTGCGAGAGATGCAGAAGCAAGGATTTCTAGTTGATTCTGTCAGCGCTACTGCCATATTCTCTGCTTCATCAAATCTGAAGAGTGGGAGTATTGGGAAACAGACTCATGCTTATCTGTTACGGCAAGGGATTCAGTTTGAGGGTATGAACAGCTATCTTATAGAAATGTACTCCAAATGCGGATTGATTCAGATAGCACAAGTTTTGTTTGAACGGAGTGATATTCAGTCTAGGGATCTTGCCACTTGGAATTCCATGATCTCAAGTAATACACAGAATGGGCAAGGGGGTGAGGCTCTTGTAGTGCTTGGTCAAATGCTTGAGGAGAATGTTATACCCAATTCTGTTACCCTGGCGTCAGTCCTCCCATCTTGTACTCAAACTGGCAATGTTTCCTTTGGCAAGCAGATCCATGGCTATGCTATGCGCCATTGCCTTGAAGAAAATGTGTTTGTTAGCACTGCTCTAGTTGATATGTACTCAAAATGTGGCTTGATTGCGGCTGCAGAGAATGTATTTTCCTGGGCACATGAAAAAAATCTTGTTAGTTATACAAACATGATTCTGGGTTATGCCCAGCATGGAATGGGGGCTGAAGCTCTTTCCTTGTTTAACTCGATGAAGGAACTTGATGTCAAACCCGACTCAGTCACCTTGGTTGCTGTGCTATCTGCTTGTGGTCATTCTGGTTTAGTTGATGAAGGTCTCATGATTTTTGAGTCAATGGAGAGAGAATATGGAATAGAGCCATCAACTGAACATTACTCTTGTGTGGTGGACATGTTGGGGAGGGTTGGAAGGTTGGTTGAGGCATTTGAGTTGGCTAGAGAAATGAACGAAGACTATAATGCAGTTAGAGCTTGGGGTTCGTTGCTCTCTTCTTGTAAAAATCATGGGCAATTTGAACTGGCTAAGATTGCTGCGAAAACTCTTCTCGAGTTGGAGTCTGGAACCATGAGCGGTTACAATGTTTTGCTTTCAAATATACATGCTGACGAAGGAAAGTGGGAAGATGTAGATAGAATTAGAGTTGAGATGCAGCAGAGAGGACTCAGGAAGGAAGTTGCATGCAGTTGGATTGAGGTTGGAGGCTCTGTCAGCCGCTTCACATCAAAGGACAAGAATTACCAAGAACGTGAAGCTATACATCAAATGCTGCACTTTTTAGCTGCAGAAATGAAGAGATCTGGCTCTGAACGGACGTTTGGTTTCGGCAGTGATTATCATTCTGGATTCAAAAGTGTGCAAAGAATGCCTCCATGTGAATGATTAAGTGTTATTTTTTTGGCTGAATATCATATTGCTTTATCTTCAAAGGAGGCTCTATGGTGACTGTGAAGCACTTGTTCTTCTGATGCAATTATACAGCTGAAGTGTGGCGTAGAATATGGAATCATTTTGGAGGAATTTGGGCTCCTAGGAATTGGAGTGAACTAGTGAACTGGTGACTAGAGAAAGGAATAATAGGATTTTTAAAGCCCTTTTTTGTACAACTCATTCATGTGCAAACTGTCACGCCTATTTTCTAGTTAGCCCCTGTAATATGGCTAAGGTCTTGTAATGTTGCCCATGTAATGAGTAATATGACGATGTTCATGTGCTTGTAACTTGTAATCATGTTCGATAATCAATGAAAGAAGTATTCATGTCTTTCCAATGTGTCCTAAGATATTTGTGTTCGTTTACTTGATGTCTTGTGTGTGCTGTCGGGCAATGCTGCTTTGCTCGACGTGTGCGGGACTCGTGGGGCAGGCAACGAAGTTGGCTTATTGCCCCCGAGTGCCCACGGGTGTCCAAAGGAGTGCCTGGTTGCGGGCACTCGGCAGACCCTGACTAGTCTCCGTAGGCACAAGGTGCAATGTCGAGGGCCCATGAGCCTCGTCGTGTGCACCTTGGGGCATGCAGGCACTATCTTAGGCGTGCCTGATGCTGCAGGAAGCTGGTGCTGGGCGCTGCCGCAGGCATCCAGTGACCACCTACGCACTGCCGCAGGCACCGTGATGCAGCCGATATGAAGTTGGCTCAAAACGTGTGGAACTTTGACAACTTTGTCGGGGACCCAAGAAAACCGAAGGTCACCCTTGACTAATAAGAGATGTTGGCAAAGTTTCGTGGCAATTGGAGCTTGCATATGATTTTAGTGAATTTTTGAAGTATTTCTAGACTATGTCGGGATTTGGCTGCAAAGGGGCATGTCTGGGTCTGGTCTGGCCTGAAAGGTACATTAACCTCTTTAGGGGGCTGGTTAGTTTCTGTCTGGCCAGTCCCCAGGCAGCCTACACGGCTGTGTCCCGGCTGGGCACCTAAGTGCCCCAGGGCCTCAAAGGCTATATCTTACCCATGAATGGGGATGTCGGGACACTTGGACTCCTTGGCGGTGTTGGGCCCATGGGGCCACACCGGCGGCTAGGTGAACTAGTCGTGGGTTACCCCGGGCTGCATGGAGAGCACCCGACTAGACACGTGAGTGCCTAGAACATGCCTATTGGCATGTCCCACTGCCTCTAGCTCGGGTAGTGGGCTCCAACGGCTGTAGGGCCTTGCCCCACATGCCGGTGTCCCTAATGTTAAGTTGTGCCAGCGTGCGCTTGTCGTATGACTGGTTCCGCACAAGGGCAAGTGCGGGAGTGCGAGGGGCGACGCACTAAGTTGGGACTTGTGTCTGGCATGGCCGAGATGGTCCGGGTGGTGGTGAGTGCACAGCGTTGCCACGCTAGTGCTTCCCTACTGAAGGTGCTTGGCACTGGGGTTACTCCACTAAGGAAGGTGTTCATTCAGTGGTGTGCCCCGCACATCGATGCCTTCGGGCAAAGGGGTGTGAGGACGTGGGAACTCACCGTGGGGCGGTTCAAGACCACCCTTAGTCATGCTTGTGGCACAAGGGTTGGTTCGGTTAGGCTGGTTGGGCCTTGGCCCGACGCCGATCATGAGTGTTGTTCATTTGGTTGCCTAGATGTCCCTTGATGCTTGTCGCGTGTGCTTGTTTGCTATATGTGGGCTATGTGTACTTCGTATACCGCTGGACCTGGCTTCCAAGCGAAAAAAAAATTGTTTATGAAATATACTCATGACAAAAGTGGTATTAGAGCCATAACATGTCGGTTGTCCCTGTCTTTGCAGGATTGAGCACTAATCGTTACGCTGCAAGGGCATTGAAGTGACCCAGAGTTCGTACGGGCTAGAAGTTATTTTGGCAGAATAGACCCAAGTTTCCCAAATGGCTGCAAGGACTACGTCCCGAGCTGAGCTTGTAAATAGGCTGAACACAACAGAAAGGGTACTCGGCCTCACTGACCGAGATGCCTCGGAGTTTGGTCCGGAACATAATATCCTCTGTAGCCTTGAGAGGCTAGAAACAATGATGGACTCTCTGTGCAATGAGGTGCGCCAGCTTCGGGCTGGCCCCTCGGTTGGGAACTTGGAGGGGCAGCACAACTCAACTGATCCTCATGACGCGGAGCTCCGTGAGCTCCGTGCGAAAGTGGCTCTCGAACAAGAATCGGTGTCCCCGAGTTTGGGTCTAGCCAAAAAGAGAAAGTTGAAACTCCGGGACCCTTCACCATACAACGGGACTCGTGATTCAGAAAAGCTTGAAAATTTCCTCTTTGACATGGAGGAACACTTTGAAGCGTATAACACTGACGATGACCAAAAGGTCTTCTCGGTGGTAACCTTCCTTGAGGGTCATGCCAAAAAATGGTGGCGGTGCAAGGTAGAATGTGACCGTGCATGTGGCCAAACCCCTATCCGATGTTGGGAGGAGTTCAAAAGGGCACTAAAGGCTCAGTTTTTCCCCCAGGATGCTGATGATAGGGCCCGTGATCGCTTGAGTAATTTAAAGCAGACGGGTACCATTCGCGAATACATCGGGGAGTTCAACTCCATTATGTCTGATTTGCCCGACATGCATGAGGGTGATCGGGTGTACAACTTCATCAAAGGGTTGAAACCATGGGCTCGGGCTGAAGTACGGAGGAAAGATGTTTCCTCCCTTGAACAGGCAATCATTGCGGTAGAAAGCCTGGCTGATTACAAGTTTGACAGCCCACAAGACAAGGTTAACAGCTCCTTTTCTAAGAAAAGGCTCCAACGCTATCCTCCGAGTAAGAAGTCAAAGTGAGGCAACTCGGGAGGCAAACCACAGTCCCATCCCAAGAAGCAACAACAAAAGTCCAACAACTTTAAGTCAAAACCATCTAAAGGTGGTGCTGCTGTGGCATATTATAACTGTGGTGGACCACATTATGCAAATGTGTGCCCGCAAAGAAAGGATGGAGCTGCTAATGCCATGACCGTTCAGCCCGAGGAAGTGGATGGTCGCGCAGTGACCTCTACTGCGATGATGGCCTCCGTTTCGGCGCCTTCACAGGTATATGCCCTCGATATCCCTGCTTCTGATGTTCATCCTAGATTACTTTACATACCCATACAGGTTAATAATTGTCATACGGTTATGGCTATGATTGACACAGGCGCCACAGAGAACTTTTTGAGCCTTAGCACCAGTAAGGTGCTAGGTATTTTGTCGACCCCAAGCCAGTTATCGGCCAAGGCAGCGAACCAGGGCAAGATGCCGTATCATGGCATTTGTAAATTATCTATCGTAGTGGGTGCTTGGTCAGGGGTCGTTAATTTTGATATTATCGATATGGCTGACTTCCCAATGATTTTGGGAGACTCATTTTGTAACCAAGCCAAAGCCCAACCAGCCCTACACTTGCGTGGTCTTTTGATCAGCGATGAAAGGCAGCCGTGTTTTGTTGAAGCCATGCATGACGCAGAAGGGCGACTGCGGTCTGAGTATGATGCAGCTAAAGTCAAAACACAACCGGACGGAGGCCATGGTGGTGCTAGGTGTTATGCGATTGTGGCTGTGATTAGATCGGAGAAGCCGGTAGTCGAGGAGACTGTTCCACCCGAGATGAGAGCTTTGCTTGAAGCGAACGCAGACTTGATGCCTTCGGAATTACCCAAGGGTCTCCCCCCAAGGCGAGCGGTTGATCATAAAATCGAGTTAATCCCAGGCGCAGTCCCACCACCTCAAGTCCCGTATCGAATGGCCCCAATGGAGCTTAAAGAGCTGCGGACTCAGCTTGCCGACCTTCTGGAATCGGGAAAGATCCGGCCCTCCAGGGCACCTTTCGGAGCACCAGTCTTGTTTCAACGGAAAGCTGATGGGTCTCTCTGCTTGTGCATCGACTATCGAGCACTGAACAAAGTCACTATCAAGAACAAGTATCCAATTCCACGACAAGATGACTTGTTCAATCGGTTGTCGAAGGCATCATACTTTACCAAGTTGGACCTGTGGTCTGGGTATTGGCAAGTTAGAATAGCGGAGGGTGATGAGGGGAAAACAACATGTGTAACCCGTTATGGGTCTTTTGAATTTCTTGTAATGCCCTTTGGGCTTTGTAATGCTCCCGCTACATTTTGTAACTTAATGAATGATGTTCTTTATGGCTATATCGATATCTTTGTTGTTGTGTATCTTGACGATATTGTAGTATATATCGACAACTTATCTGAGCACTTGCAGCATGTGCAGCTAGTCCTCGATCGGCTCCGTGAACATACGTTGTTCATAAAGAAGGAAAAGTGTTCCTTTGCACAACAAGAGATTAGCTTTCTTGGGCATATTATCTCGAAGGGCAAAATTGCAATGGATCCAGCAAAGATTTCGGCAATCACGGATTGGCCAGCCCCTAGAGATGTCGGGGAGTTGAGATCATTTTTGGGTCTCGTGAACTACTATCGGAAGTTCATTAGGGGATACTCCCGACATATCGCCCCACTCACCGACTTGTTGAAGAAAGAGGTGAGCTGGTTGTGGACGCACAACCAACAAGAAGCTTTTGATTGGCTTAAACAAGCAATCTCTTCCGCACCTGTACTTAAAATTCTGGAATTTGACAAACCATTTGAGGTGCATACCGATGCGTCGGGTAGGGCGATCGGTGGGGTGTTGGTCCAAGAGGGACACCCCTGCGCTTTCGAGAGTCGGAAGCTGAAGGGAGCTGAGGAGCGGTACTCCGCTCATGAGAAGGAAATGTTGGCCGTAATACATTGTCTCTCCATCTGGAGGCATTATCTTTTGGGGACTAAGTTTGTGGTGTTCACGGATAATGTGGCCAATACCTATTTCACTTCTCAAAAGAAGTTATCCCCTAAACAGGCTCGGTGGCAAGAATTCCTTGGTGAATTCGACTTTGAATGGCTCCACAAGCCTGGGCGGCACAACATTGTGCCGGATGCCTTAAGTCGCCGGTGCCATGCAGTGTTAACTGCAATCTCTCGAGTGGAGACGGACCTAGTAGGTCGAATTAGAGAAGCAACAAAGGCCGACCCGTCTTACCAACAAGTCTGTGGGAGGGTTCGGACCGGTGAGACAAAGCGCTTCTCTTTACAAGATGATTTATTGCTCGATGAGCAAAGACATTTGGTTGTCCCCGCGGGTAGAATTCGTATTGAGCTAATGCGGGAGTTCCATGACACCAAATGGGCCGGACATGCCGGCGCAGCTCGAACAACCGCCCTGATTCGGCGAAGCTATTATTGGCCAAATATGGTACATGATGTACAGGACTTCGTCAAGACTTGTCTTGTCTGTCAGTAGGACAAGGTTGATAGGAAGAAGGAGGCTGGGCTCCTCAATCCGCTGCCCATCCCCGAACGGCCATGGGAGTCTATCTCCGTGGACTTTGTGTCAGGACTCCCAAGTGTTGAAGGCAAATCTTCAATGTTGGTTGTTGTTGACCGGTTCTCCAAGTATGCGGTGTTCATGCCTGCTCCGATAGCATGTTCCGCGGATACTGCAGCAAAGTTGTTCTATGCAAATGTTGTTAAGCACTTTGGTCTCCCTCGAGATATCATGAGCGACCGTGATGCTCGCTTTACTGGGAAGTTCTGGACGACGCTTTTTGCAATTATGGGCTCCAAATTGAAGTTTTCAACAGCAAACCATCCGCAAACTGATGGGCAGACAGAGCGCGTCAACACTTTGTTGGAGGATTACCTTCGACACTTCGTGTCTGCTTCACAGAAGAATTGGCTCTATCTCCTTGATACAGCCCAATTATGCTACAACTTGCACAAGAGCAGTGCAACACAGCTTAGTCCAGCTGAAGCTGTGATGGGGTGGCAACCCCTTACCCCTGCTGAATTGGCTAAGCAGTCATCCACGCGGGAGTGTCCTGCTGCTTTCCGGTTCGCCCAGGATCGTCAGACAATGTATCGTAAGGCGAAAGAGAGCCTAGAGAAGGCAGCGTCGCGGATGAAGAAGTTTGCTGATAAGAAGCGTCGACCATTGGAATTCAAGGTTGGGGACAGAGTGCTGTTGAAGCTCACTCCTCAACTGAAGAAGAAGATAAAACCTTCAATGCACAAAGGCCTAGTTCAACGCTATGATGGCCCTTTCGAAGTAATTCAGCGGATAGGCAATGCAGCCTACCGCCTTGCTCTTCCAGAGAGATTGAAGGTTCACCCAACCTTCCATGTGAGCTACTTGAAGCCATTCCACGAAGATGCCAACGAAGCCCACGAGACGGAGATAAGGGCACCTCCGACAATCGGAAAAGAGTTCCAGAAGGAGGTACAAGACATCTTGGCTTACCGGATGCGGGGAAGAAACTTAAACAAGCGAACAGACTTTCTAGTCCACTGGAAAGGAGAATCAAAAGAGGATGCGACTTGGGAAAGGTAAGAAACTTTATGGAAATTTAGGGATAAAATTCAAAAATATCTAGACACTTTGCCGGGGACGGCAAAGGCTTAAGCGGGTGGATGGTTTGTCACGCCTATTTTCTAGTTAGCCCCTGTAATATGGCTAAGGTCTTGTAATGTTGCCCATGTAATGAGTGATATGACGATGTTCATGTGCTTGTAACTTGTAATCACATTCGATAATCAATGAAAGAAGTATTCATGCCTTTCCAATGTGTCCCAAGATATTTGTGTTCGTTTACTTGATGTCTTGTGTGTGCTGTCGGGCAATGCTGCTTTACTCGACGTGTGTGGGACTCGTGGGGCAGGCAACGAAGTTGGCCTGTTGCCCCGCGAGTGCCCATGGGTGTCCAAGCGAGTGCCTGGTTGCGGGCACTCGGCAGACTCCGACTAGTCTCCGTAGGCACAAGGTGCAATGTCGAGGGCTCATGAGCCTCGTCGTGTGCACCTTGGGGCATGCAGGCACTATCTTAGGCGCCCAGACCTTGTCTGGGGCGCCCAGTGCCTGATGCTGCAGGAAGCTGGTGTTGGGCGTTGCCGCAGGCACCCAGTGACCACCTACGCACTGCCGCAGACACCGTGATGCAGCCGATATGAAGTTGGCTCAAAACGTGTGGAACTTTGACAACTTTGCCGGGGACCCAAGAAGACCGAAGGTCACCCTTGACTAATAAGAGATGTTGGCAAAGTTTCGTGGCAATTGGAGCTTGCATCTGATTTTAGTGAATTTTTGAAGTATTTCTAGACTATGTTGGGATTTGGCTGCAAAGGGGCATGTCTGGGTCTGGTCTGGCCTGAAAGGTACATTAACCTCTTTAGGGGGCTGGTTAGTTTCTGCCTGGCCAGTCCCCAGGAAACCTACACGGCTGTGTCCCGGCTGGGCACCTAAGTGCCCCAGGGCCTCAAAGGCTATATGTTACCCATGAATGGGGATGTCGGGACACTTGGACTCCTTGGCGGTGTTGGGCCCATGGGGCCACACCGGCGGCTAGGTGAACTAGTCGTGGGTCACCCCGGGCTGCATGGAGAGCACCCGGCTAGACACGTGAGTGCCTTGGCATGTCCCACTGCCTCTAGCTCGGGTAGTGGGCTCCAACGGCTGTGGGGCCTTGCCCCACATGCCGGTGTCCCTAATGTTAAGTTGTGCCAGCGTGCGCTTGTCGTATGACTGGTTCCGCACAAGGGCAAGTGCGGGAGTGCGAGGGGCGACGCACTAAGTTGGGACTTGTGTCCGGTATGGCCGAGATGGTCTGGGTGGTGGTGAGTGCACAGCGTTGCCCACGTTAGTGCGTCCCTACTGAAGGTGCTTGGCACTGGGGTTGCTCCACTAGGGAAGGTGTTCATTCAGTGGTGTGCCCCGCACATCCATGCCTTTGGGCAAAGGGGTGTGAGGACGTGGGAACTCACCGTGGGGCGGTTCAAGACCACCCTTAGTCATGCTTGTGGCACAAGGGTTGGTTCGGTTAGGCTGGTTGGGCCTTGGCCCGACACCGATCATGAGTGTTGTTCGTTTGGTTGCCTAGATGTCCCTTGATGCTTGTCGCGTGTGCTTGTTTGCTATATGTGGGCTATGTGTACTTCGTATACCGCTGGACCTGGCTTCCAAGGGAAAAAAATTGTTTATGAAATATACTCATGACACAAACCATGTTTTATAAAAAAGTGTCTCCACGGTACAAATTTGTTACCCCAAAACTCTACCCTGTTTTCACTTCTACAATTCATAGTTTACTGCATAATCTATTAATTAACTAACCTAATCACCAAACCAAACTGAACTACAGTTTGAGCTTCAAATGTCACAACCTCTGATGCCAGATCTTTGTTCAAATGTTGTCAAGCTTTGAGTCAGATCAAAGAAAAAGATCATAACATCACCCTAAGTGATGCACATCACTGTCGTGAGTTTGATGGATCTCAGTTCTATCTATTATACACGTATATTATATTACTCCCTCCGTTAATTAATATCTGTCGTTTTAGGATGTGATTCTTATTCAAAAATATCTGTCATTCTAGCTTTTTGACTATTAAAGTAATTATTATCTAAATGGAAATGTAAAAAGTAGGGGCACATGCGTCATTGTCCTACTTTTCTTAATAAGTGTGCAAGTTTCTAAAACGACAGTTATTGTTGAACGGAGGGAGTACTACTTTACATCCATAAGTTATCATTCGAGTCTAGTGGTTTGATTATCTTTGTTTCCGTAACAAAATTGTATGGAATCTGGATTTTTTTTTTTACTAAAATCTTCCTCTTGTGCTTTTCTTTCCCTTCAACTGCAGCCGTGAAACTTCATGCTCTGCCTGTTGTCCTCTGAATTGATTAATTAATTAGATCTTGGTATTTTGGTATAGATCAATGCAGTCTTTTTTCTTTTCGGTTTTTATTTCATTTCGATCCACAAAGTTTCTGTAGCTAATTTTTGACATTACATGTGTTCTTTTCTTGCCCGCCCAACCATTCAAATGTGAGATGATCGATTGTTATGCAATATTTAGTCAACCCTTCCGAATTTCCCTGCGGTGGTTCGTTTGATTTGTCCTCATTCAACGATGACTTTCGTCAAGAAATGCTTCGCTGCCGGCGAAAAGAAAAAAGCTCGGCACCCAAGATACAAGTATACATGTGCTATTATATTAGTGGTCCTTTTTTGCAATGGAGCCCACTAATCTAATTATTGTCCTTCACTCATTGGTTAACTAGATGCAGATTATTGGTTTGAGCAGTTCTACTCGTGGGGATTGAACCCCCCTTAGTGCCGTGAAAAGAACCAAAAGCGTATGTTCTGTAAGCTTAGATAGCTACATACAGTGACTATCACTAAACCCTGGCCTTGAGAATTGGTTTTGTTCCACTTGACCCGTTCGTTTTTAACATTTATTTTTTAGCCAACATTAATCTAGCTTTATCTTACACATGTCATCTCCTCATTTGTTATTTTTACTTACTTTTTTAATAGGGCCCACACTCTCCCCTCACAGTTAAAGCTTTATTGAAACGCAGGTTTTACTGCGTTATCTTTGAGCTTCCATAGAGCTCTTGAACGAACGGGCCCTACAGTAAGCACAGAACTCCAAGTCCATAATAAATCTGGTAAGCCATCCAATCTGAATACGGATAGAGTTAAATTTCACTCCAAGCACTGTCAAACAGCCATCTTCCGAGGTCTTACCTATCACATATTTTTAAGGATATAGCCGTGCGAATTCAAGGTTGTAAGGTGAAGATGGCTAATATTGTCTTTTGTCATCTATTTTATCTGTTTATACTTTATACTTTTGTAAAACTTTAAAATGTTGTAGTTTATAAGATATAAGTCCAACTAACTTAAATTTTATACTATTGTTCATCATAATTCGGGTTCTTCAAAATAAGACCCAACATGAGTATGTTTTGATAAATTTTTTATTTTTTGTATGTACATATGTTTTAAGATTCTCTGTGAATCAAAGGTTGTTAAAAAGTGAATCAAATGTTGTTAAAAAGTGAATCAAAGAGTTGATTAAAAGTGAAAAATAGGTTTAAAAAAGTGAATCTCATAGACAGAGATTGTTTAATTAAAGTGATTTTGATTGTTTGACTAGTGTGAATCAGAGGTTTTAGAAAAGTGAATCACAAGTTGTTACAAAGTGAATTAGAGTAATAAGAAAAGTGAATCTCGTAAGCATGGATTGTTTAACTAAATGATTAAGAGGTTTAAAAAATGTGAATAAGAGGTTTTTATAAAGTGAAACATGGGTTTATGAAAAGTGAATCAGAGGTTTAAGAAAAGTGATTCTCGTAAATAGAGATTGTTTAACTAAAGTGAATAAGAGGTTTAAGAAAAGTGAATCAAAAGTTTTTTAATGGTGAATCAAAGGTTTAAGAAAAATGAATATTTTGTTTAATACTAGTAATCCTACCACAAACTTATGCGAGAAGAGGATGAACCTTTCATTTATTGAAAGTGAATCATTCCTTTTAAAAAAAGTGAATCTTATGTTTAAGAAAAGCGAATATTTCATATAAAACAATATGAATCCTTTATGTTTTTTAAAGTGAACCTTAAATCTGCACTACAAACCCTAAAAATACGTTTGATGTTTTTAGCATTCCTAGGGTGGTTTTTAGGGTGTTTGGGGGGTAGGGTAATCTGTTTGACAATGGTTCTATAATTTATATCGTCGTTACAGACTCGACAGGTGTTTAGGGTTTGTGGTTAATGCCTTCGACGTTTTTAGCTTTCCTAGGGTGGTTTTTAGGGTGTTTGGGCGGTAGGGTAATCTTTTTGGCATTAGTTCTACAGTTTATATTGTTGTTACTGACTCGACAGATTTTTAAGGTTTCTGCTCTACAAACCAAAAAATTACCTTCGACGTTTTTAACTTTCCTAGGGTAGTTTTTAGAGTGTTTGGGGGTAAGATTCATTTTGTTAATGAATAAGGTTCATTTTATTATTAAAGAAGATTCATTTTGCTAATGAATAAGATTCACTTTAAAAATACCTAATATATACTCCTAAAAACATAAAATTTTAAGTTTACCAAAACATATCCATGATCCATCTTGTTTTGAAGAGCACTGATGTGAAAATTGTAAACTATGCAAGTTCTAGATTTGGGCAAGTGTACCTAGTCGTAGTACTAAATACAAGTGTCGTTCCGCTAGGAAACTGAGAGACTAATCTCCTGAGTTCCGATATCTAATTTATAAAACCAATTAAAGTATAGGGGGTTTAGCCAGAGGCAAGCTTGGTGTGGTGATTCAAATAAAATTTCAAGAACAATTAAATTGAAATGATGTGTTGATTGGTTGGATGGAAATGTGCCCTAGAAAGGTGGAATCACCCAAACACTCCCCAAACTTAGCTATGATCCTAATTTGCTCTAGTTGTCTATTAAGATTAAATTAGAAGCTTCACTAAAACCCTAGATAAAGCTAGCCCTTAATTAGATCAACAAATCCTTCCATTAGTTTGGGTTTACAACTTCTAATTAGCATTAAGCACCAATCTTAGCAATAACAATAGAATTTACCAACTAATTAAAGAGGGAAAATCTAGGGTTTATCTCTCTCTTGGCCAAAACCCTAATTCACAAAATTATTAAATTGAGAGAAATCATAAGTGCACAAAGGTGATCAATCTAGCACACTCAATAAATTAGAGAGATAAAACAACTATATTAAGTAAATTTGGTATCACAAGCATGTTTGGGGGGATTGGGGTCAAACCCCCATCCAAGGCACAAAATGGGTTTACTCAAACATTGAGACTACAAAGAAGAGAAAGAGGAAAGAGATAGCCATTAATGGTGGTGGTTGAGCTTTGAATGAGGTGAGGAAATCCCCTTTCTTCTCTTCTTCTTCGCTTCTATTCTCTTCTTATGTCGCTTCTGTCTATTCTCGAACAGGGCTGGAACACGCGGGTGAGTGAATGAGAAAAATTAATTCCAAAAACCCGCGTTTTGTCGAGTCTGGGACGCCTCTGTGTGTGTGGTTCGGGTTTGCGTCCGGTTAATAAACCCGGACCACACAAACGTGGGTAAATCTGGCACGCTCGATGGTTGGTCCGGGTTTGTAACCCGGACACATACCCGGACCGTAGCGGAAAGAAGGCAGAGAGTTAGGCGTGGTGTTGGTCCAGGTTTACAAACCCGGACATAAACCCGGACGTGGTCGAAAAGAGGGCAGAGAGTTTCTCGAGAGATTGGTCCGGGTTTGCAAACCCGGACACCAACCCAGACGTGGTCGAAAACTTGGCAAAGAGCTCGTAGTGGTGTGGTCCAGGTTTGTAAACCCGAACACAAACCCGGACACATCTCCAAATGCTCTAAAATGCAAGTTTTGCTCCCCTTTTGGTCTCGTCTTGGTCTTGAATCCCTGACACGCATCTCAAAGTCTCGTATAGCATCCAAACAACTCCTTTTCATCATTCCATTGTGCTCCAATGAGCTTTTACCTAAATTATATCCAAAAGTGTGTAAGTTCACTAATAATTACCAACTACTCTATAAAGTGGTGAAAATAGGTTATAACCCAAGTGAAATGCAGGAGAATATAAACCTAACAAACACATATTTTCATCACTTATCAAGCACGGAAAATGATGAACAATGGTATAATTTTTTTTTTGCACTTATATTTTGTGAGTTATAACATTTTGAAAAAAAAAGTATTTTTTTGTCTCCTACCCCACGCGCGTGTGACTATTCTTATTTTTCTTCCTTCATTTTATTCTCCAATCAAATGTTGACAAGTGGCAGAAGCCATGTTATACTCTGGCGCAAGAGCCAGGGTCTCCGTTCCGTATAGCGGCAAAGTTCAACCTGAGTGAGCATAGTAAGGTTTTTTTTGTCTAATAGTGTGTTTGGATGATGTTAAATAAGATGAATATTTTATGTGCAAAACAAATAGAAAGTTAAATGAGATTAAACGGTGCAAGCACATCACCCATATTCTTCAAATCCGACATGGTTATTAAAGGGGTCAACCCAGACATGACCCGTTTATTTAATTGTGTCAAATTAACCCAACCCTTATACTTAGTGTCAGGTTCGTTTTAGTCAAACGGGTCGTGTTGAAATTGCCACCCCTACTAAGGCTTCATGGGCTATCACAAAGTAGCAGGGCAGAAACCATTCAAAGGCCGACTCAAAGACTAAGGCTTAGTTCGGTCTTGGCGGTTTTGTGGTATATATGTGACCTTTTTAGGGTGGCATTTTTGGAAAAAATGCCAAACCGCCACACTGTCAAACAACAGTTTCCAAAACAGCCACAAATATACCAGTACAAAACAACCACAAAACAGTTAGCAGTTTATGCTGCAAAGAGAATGAATACTGTAAATTTGTAAAATTACCGTAATGAAGAGAATGAATACCGTAAACTTATTAATGAATATCGTGCATATTATTTTTTACAAGTTAGGTTGCGAAATTGTAGCGATTGATGTGAATAAATTAACTAATTAAACAAAATTCACGTATTATTTGTTTTTATAAAAATGTCATTTAGTAGTTTGTACAATTATTTACCAACACCACATTGTAATGGTAGTATTTCATTTTATTACAAATAAGGTATAAAATCTAAATATTTAATTATATGTACATATAGTAATATGTATGCCATATTTTTTAACAGCTAAATTGTTTTTTTGTATGATGTAAACATTAATAAAGTTCACTAATTAATTATTATATTTTCCTTTTATTCAAATGTGAATAAGTAGCCTGGTGTGTTAAAACCATGTATAGTTACAATTGTTGTTATCCATTGATAGAATTGTGGTTGATAATAGTGAAGTTATTTGTATAGACCTTAATATAAATGTTAACAAAAAAATAAATTTTTGTTGTCGTCCTAGTTAATAAATTATGTATATTTTAATCGGTATATTTGTTAGTACTTTCTTTATTTACAACTTAACAATAAATTGTTTTAAAATGTAATATAAAATTTGTAATCGTTGCAAACAGGTAAAATTGATATACTAAAAACTTTGAAATTATTCTAGAAATTAATAAATCGAAAATCCTGTCGGGTTGCAAAAATACCGGTCGCATTAGTATAGCAAATAGAAGCAACCGGATATCAATCCACGAGACTTGAAGAAATAAGGCTAATCCTAAGAAAACTGGAAAT
This sequence comes from Limonium bicolor, assembly GCA_023374045.1. NCBI lineage: Eukaryota > Viridiplantae > Streptophyta > Magnoliopsida > Caryophyllales > Plumbaginaceae > Limonium > Limonium bicolor. The sequence continues at coordinate 269,385,339 of CM041776.1, forward strand.
GAAGGGATTGTTTGTTGTTTTAAGATTAAATGGAAAATACGAAAATAAACTAACAAATATAATAAAACTGATAAAATGATATGGGTGAGCGGAACCCGGGGTTCAGGTTATTCTTTGCTAGTCAGATTATGCAAACTTCTATAATTTAACAAGAGATATGGATTGGCTAAATTCTTTAATATCTTATCTGCATTAAATCCTAATCACAGGAAGCTCATCTAGCAGAACACGCAAGATCTAATCAAGATTCTAGCGAAACACTTATGGATTAAGCACAAAGAAATATTCAAACTTGAACGAAAACCTATTTAATCCAATTCGATTCTCCACAAGAATTAAAGCACCTGATGGACAATGTAATCAATCAGATCTAGTTTCCACAGACAACAGATTATTACAACCATCTTGTTAATCACCGATATGATCATAACAAGATTCGAAAGCTAATTAATAAATCCATGAATGGTGATGAATGGAGGTGAGGCGTGAGAGCCTCTCTGAGGCATCTGGTGTGAATGGGTTTTGTTCCCCCAACCCTATGTGTCTTTATATAACAAAAATAGGCATTTTAACTCTTGAAAATGAATATTTTCAAAATCTATACGCGGTGTCCGAACTTGGAAGTTAGGACAAATTTTCAAGAAGTTTCGACCTCTGTCCAAACATACAAGTTCGGACGTATGTTTGGACGTGTCAGTATCCTGACGAGCGAAACTTGTTTCAGGCCTAAATTCTTCGTTTGGACTCAAAGGCCGGGCAAGGCGCCGACTCTCAACCTGGTGGACCGTGTCGAGGCAGCAAGTGACGACCCGAGTTCACCTGGTGAGGACTACTTCCCGAGCGAAGAAGCTTAGACACTACCTTCTTTACATTTCATTAGTTAGTTTTCTTTCTCAATGTAAAAGGGATGAACTATAAATCCCTCTTTTGTTGTGCACTTTTAATTGCCAGTTGTCAACCTTACCTTAAACTGCTTAATAATAATCATTGTTTTATTCAGCTTTCGATATTTGCTTTCCTATATTGCCTATTTCCACACCCACCATCCTCTTTGAAGCCAAACTACACCCACCAAAGAAGTGTGAGGTATTGAGACCCGGGATGATCTTACTACGAGAGTACCTGACCCTAGCAGTCCAATATGCATTGATCCTCAAGATCAGGGAGTTAGGTGTGAAAGGAGGAAATTTTTACACCCCCTACCTTCAAGAAGGTTCAACCATGAAGGTGAAGATCATGTGCCTATGTAAGAAGTGGAACCACACCACCAAGAGCTATGAAGAGGTGGAGGTTCCACCAATCCTGGAAGAATTGCAGACCATCATTGGAGCTGCAGTTAAGGCAGCACAAGAATTGGAGGATGAGCCCGTCCCAGACCTAACCTCAGACGTGTGCATCATCAACTTCTATGGAAAAGAGGGTAAGCTAGGGATGCATCAAGACAAGGATGAATCTCTAGAATCGATCACCAGAGGAGTTCCAGTGGTGTCCATATCACTTGGAGACGACGTGGAGTTCCTATTTGGTGACCAGAGGAGGATGGACCTTGCTACCAAGATTCTCCTGAAGTCGGGTGATGTACTAATTTTTGGTGGAGCAACTAGACTTATCTACCGTGGGGTGAAGAGAATCAAGCCCAACACAGCCCCCACACCCATCATTAACCAGACCCACATGAAATCGGGCCGTCTAAACCTAACCTTTAGACAGACCTAGCCATGTATTTTACAATTTCAACATTGTAATCTTTAAGTTGCTCATGAAGCTTTCAATAAGAATGGGAAATTCTAAGAATTTTATTGCTTCGTTGTAGGGGTTGGAAACTCAGGGATCAGGTTGAATGTGTTGAACCAGGCTCAAGCAAAGAGCAATGAAATGGTCATCACAGGTAAAACAATTAACCCTGATTAGCTATCTTGGAAAAGTTGCCTAGAATCTTAAAAATCTACTTTATAATTTCAGGCACGTTCCTAATTAATGGAGTGGAGGTCACCGTCCTGTTCGATTGTGGAGCCTCACATTCCCTTATATCCCAAGTGTTTCATGCTAAGATCGATGCCCCTACAGAGGATATCCATGACTGCTCAGTCTTGTTGCCATCCAGAGAGTTGACCAAGTGCAGTAAGCAGTGCAAGAATCTGAGCATACACATCAAGGGAGCAGATTTCTTTCTTGATGCCATTGTCTTCCCCGGCATGGGATTCGACATAATTGTGGGCATGGACACGCTACAGGGGTACCAAGGCAGACTACATTGTGCAGAGCATCGCCTCCTCCTGAAGTCAACTACAGGGATCACAGTGTCATACCGAATGCAGCCCAAGCAGCCGACTGTGAAGGTTTTATCGGCTTTATCCCTGATGAAGGAGGTATCCAAGGGCGCTACCGCCTACTAATGATATGCCCAGGATCTGAGGACGGATCCGAAGTTCAGGAGCGATGTACCCATTGTGTCGGAGTACCTTGACATTTTTCCAGAGGAGCTACTGGGATTGCCACCTATAACACCCCAACCGCTAATCCTATGCTTACCGTCTAATCGTCCTGTTAATTCTTACAAGTTCGCAGCGGAAATATTACTACTTACTACGGCGGGTGGTACAACGCCGCTAACCGCCCATACGGCTAGCTAGGCTTACCTTACTTACAGTCACGGTCTGATGAACATAATGTACCGAGCTACTAAATTACTTACCAAAGTGTCATATGCCAAATACTTACATCCTGGATCACCGAGTATTTAAGTGTATTCAATTACATCCTTTCTAAGTTCCAAAAGTGTGAGTTTCTACCGGCTACTCATCTATACCAATTCCCATTCTATCAAAATCCAAAAAGGTGTACCCCATGGTACACCGGCTAATCAAAAGCTATAGCCATGTACTACTCAGTACACCATCATAAATTCATTGTTTACAATCCAAAAAGAAAGACAAGGAAATTAAACTTCAACTCTCCTAGTCTTCATCCTTCACGAGTACCTGTGTGTAGTAAAAATGGTGCCCCAAGAGGCTCAGCAAACGCTGCGTATAAACTCCGCATATACCGCGTGCTAGCTAGGGCACGCCGACTATTTGACGTCCACTAAACATGATGTTCATTATTTACATACATACATGCTTTGCATACAACATACATGCTAATACAATTCATTACACAATTCAAGGCAACAATATAATAGCACACATCTTACTTACCTTCACAAGGTTAGCCAAATTATGCATCCGGGTTAATCGGAATGCTTTTACTCTTTTACTCATTACTTACTTATTCTTACTTACACTTACTTACTTTCATTTACTTTACTTACTCATTCTTACTTACTTACTTATACTCAAGTTAAGTCGTCGGGACCTCCGGCCCCGGGGACTACGCCGTCCCACCTCCGGGATTTACTTGACTCACCAATCCGGGATGCTACCCACTTAAGGGATTTGGGCCGCGGACCAGTTTAAGAGTCAGGAATTGGAGCCAACCTCTTGTGACTCCGCATCCTCACGCGTGGCCGAAACTATATCGGACTTCTACTCATTCCAATTTAATTACCAATTTAAGTTAGATTTGTTAGCTTGTTAGGAATAAGTTAGAAGCCCAAACACATTCACAATCGGTCACAGTACATTGCAACATTCATACAAGCATCCATATTCATCCATACATTTCATGAATTATACAAACTGAATTTAAAGACAATGTACAACAATATACAACACTACAAATTCACAAGTAAACATGATAACTCCGATTCGTGCATTTATCTTATTTGGTGATCAATTAGCACACAACACACAAATCAGAGTAACCAAGATAGCATACGGGGCATGAGGAATCCATACCGTTCACCATTGTACGTGTTTCCGAACGTCTCCCGGTGTCACAAGTCAAGTCCTATTATATACGTACAAGTGAATGATTAATATACCTATCATCCACTTAACTCCTACTTACTATGTCCTCATACTTCTCACACTTACACTTTACTTACTTATTTTTCATTACTTAAGTTTCACTTTCTTACTTAACATTGGCATGCTTACATACATGCACATATATATATATATATATATATGTAGGTATATACATATATATATATATTATTTAATTTAAATAATTTTTTTTTGACCGGACCGGACTTGCGACCGACCTTGCAAGTCCGGTCCATTCCAGTAGCTCAGATTACGGAAATTCTTCTGGCCGACCGACCTTGCAAGTCCGGTCCCAAGGTCGGTCCATTCCAGTAAGTTTTGGTTTCGAAATTCTGGAGTCGACCGACCTTGCATGTCCGGTCCCAAGGTCGGTCCATTCCAGTAAGTTTCGCTACAGGCGAATTTTAGCCCGACCGACCTTGCAAGTCCGGTCGCAAGGTCGGTCCATTCCAGTAGCTTACTCGACGGAAAATTTTTGAGTCGACCGACCTTGCAAGTCCGGTCGCAAGGTCGGTCCATTCCAGTAGCTTACTCGATGGAAAATTTTTGAGTCGACCGACCTTGCAAGTCCGGTCGCAAGGTCGGTCCATTCCAGTAGGTTGCAGACGGGAGAATTTTCTAGTCCGACCGAACTTGCAAGTCCGGTCGATTCCAGAAGCTTTCCCGTCTTTGTAAATCTGGGCTCGACCGAACTTGCAAGTCCGGTCGCAAGTTCGGTCCGACCCAGTATTTGCATTTTTATTTCTGTTTTCAGTCCTCTCTTTTACCCATTACTTCCCCATTGTTCCTACACTTAATCCCACATGCTTTAGCACTAACTAAACCTCCTAATACACCTTAGTTCACTCCTTAACTCCTTACACAATTCTATACTAATTCACTCACATAATTTTCCAAGTTTCTTTTCAACACTCACCTAGTCTCTTCTCTAGTTGCATTATGCTACAGATTTTAACACTTACACTCCTCTTCTACATCTCCCTCTTCTATTGGCATTTCTAGCACCTCTAATACATTATGACTACCTTAACTATCTCTCTCAATATACCCTCTATCTTTCTCTAACAAAATCTGTTACAACCTACCTTATTCACCTAGTTTAAAATTCCCTAAGTGTTCTAATCCTATATAAATTTTGCCATAGCCTCCCCTATATTTTTATACTCTCACCACATATTCTAGTTCACAATTCAACACTTATCTCACCTGTTTCAATAGACATCAATATACAAGCTTCCATACACCATTCCCAACACTAAACACTACTAAAATTTCCTGCACACTACTTCTCATTCCCAATCTGTTTGTAATAGTTTTTAAATTGTTTTCCAAGGTTCAAAACACTTGTATTTCCTTACACATTATACTACTAATGCATTACCATTTTACAATACACACTTTCATTTCTAAAAATCTGTTACATACTCATTTACAAAGCTATACAAGGATGAGCTTAATTACCTTGTTTTCCTCTTCTAGTTTCTTCCTCTTCTTGCTTCTTCCTTCCTCTCTTTCTCCACCGGTTCAACAACCACAAATTCTCTACTCTACAACCCATATACATACACATTTCAATACACTAAAACTAACCCTAACTATTATTAAGTTTAAAATAGGTTTTAGGGTTTAGAATTTATTTTACCTTCCAAGGGTGTAGGAGCTGTTTGGGTTAGCTCAAGAACAATATTTCCTCTCCTCCAACAAAGCCAAAATCGGCTAGAACACAAGGGGCCAAACAAGGGTTTAGTCAAATTTTCGTTTTGCCCACAAAGGCTAGAAAAAGGTGGAGTTTCAAGAAGATTTTTACCTCAAAAGAACAAGGAGAAGGAGGGCCTTCTAATGGTGGTGTTGAAGCTCCAAATGGGACATACCCATAAAAATGAAAGTTCTCCTTTTGATTTTTGAAAAGAGGGAAATGTTGCTCTTGAGGAGAGGATGACAATGGTGTAATTTTTACAATTTTTGGACGAAGTTTAAGGAGGTTACAAGGGGAAAGAAGAGAGTTTTGTGTTGTTTTTCTTATTCTCCATTGATGTCGGCTAGAGGAAGAAGAAATAGAGAGTGAGGGCTGTGTGTGTACGTGAGTGAAGAAGAATGAAGATAGGAGAGAGAGTAAGTGTGAGGGTGGGGTTACTTTATTGTTTTTAATTATGTTTGTCTTTTGTGAGTAAAAAGAGAGTGTGAGGGAGTGTGAGGGGGCCTTAAAAATCGGACCACACACAGACCCATAAGGGTTTTAAAAATTCTTTTTACATTATTGGACACATAAGTTTGGTCTATTTATGTTTCTACCCCACAACTTCCCGTTTTTGACAGTTTTTACTATTTTCTCGTTTTATTGATTTTATTGGTTCTAAAGCTTCACTAATATTTATAAATGAATATTTAGTTGACCAAAATTGTTACGAGTCTATTTGACCCGCTTAAAGACACGTTTTCCCGGTTACCTCGAAAAACGCACTTTAAGGTTCGTTAGTGATTTTAATCCATTTTAAGGATCCATTTTCTTCGGGATTTGTTCCCTCATGATTATGTATACTTAATTAAGCTTCTAAATTACCGTTGAGAGAGGTTGAATTCAACATCGACCTCATACCTGGCACGGGACCGATTGCCAAGGCTCCCTACCGGATGGGCCCTGCAGAGATGTTCGAACTGAAGAAACAACTGTAGGAGCTACTAGTTAAGGGTTTTATCAGACCCAGTGTCTCACCTTGGGGTGCTCCAGTGCTGTTTGTCAAGAAGAAGGACGAAAGCATGAGACTCTGTATCGACTACACAGAACTGAACAACGTCACGATCAAGAACAAGTACCCACTGCCCAGGATCGATGACTTATTTGACCAGCTGAGGGGAGCAAAGGTGTTCTCTAAGATTGACCTGCATTCCGGATATCATCAGATAGCTGTAGCTGAGTCAGATATAGAGAAGACAGCCTTCCGGACCAGATACGGCCACTACGAGTTCACAGTGATGCCGTTTGGACTGACCAATGCACCAGCGAGATTCATGGACTTGATGCAGAGAGTCTTCCAAGCCCAGTTAGATAAGTCAGTGGTCGTATTCATAGACGACATCTTGATCTTCTTCAAGAGCAGAGAGGAACACGAGCAGCATTTGAGGACAGTCTGGGAGACTCTGAGAGAGAAGAAACTGTATGCCAAGTTCAGCAAGTGTGAATTCTGGCTGGATAAGGTGTCATTCCTTGATCATGTGATCTCAGCTGAGGGAGTTTCAGTAGACCCAACTAAGATTGAGGCGGTGAAGAGCTGGCATAGACCCCGCACTGTGACAGAGATTCAGAGTTTCCTTGGGTTGGCTGGCTACTATAGACGCTTTGTGAAGGAATTCTCCAGGCTAGCCAAGCCCTTAACCTCTCTGATGAAGAAGGATAGCCCGTTTGTATGGATAGAGGCTTGTGAGGTCTCCTTTCAGGTGCTGAATGACGCCTTGACCATAGCTCCAGTATTAGTAATCCCTGAAGGGAACGAGGGATACGAGGTGTATTGTGATGCTTCAGGCAGAGGGATCGATGGGGTACTGATGCAGAATGGCAGAGTGGTAGCGTATGCTTCTCGACAGCTGAAGAAGCACAAAGAAAATTATTCCACACACGACCTTGAGCTCCTCGCCATAGTCTTTGCCTTGAAGATCTGGCGACACTACTTGTATGGAGCCACAGTCCGAATTATGACAGACCATAAGAGTCTGAAGTACATCTGGACTCAGAAGGAGCTGAACCTGAGACAGCGACGATGGGTAGAGCTACTGGCCGATTATGACATCAACCTTCAGTACACTGAAGGTAAAGGGAATGTCGTGGCAGACGCTCTGAGCAGGAGAACATATTCACTACTAGCCTTGATAGAGACGACCACGATAGCTGATGAGATATATGCAGCCCAGGACAGCGATGTATACCTACAGGGCATCAGGCAGAAGTTAGCAGACGGTTTGACCGATGGCCTGAAGTATGACTACGAGCTAGACAGTGAGGGACACCTTCGAGTCAGAGGTAGACTCTGCGTTCCTCAGGATGCGATGGAACTTCTGACCAGGATCCTCTCTGAAGCTCATTCCTCTACATTATCAGTACACCCTGGAGCCACCAAGATGTATAAAGATTTGAAGCAGTTATTCTGGTGGAGCGGGATGAAGAGGGATGTTCAGATTTCGTCTCCCGATGCCTCACTTGCCAGAAGGTGAAGTTCAAGCATCGTCGACCAGGAGGCCAGATTCAGTCACTACTAGTACCGTGCTGGAAGTTTGACGACATCAACATGGATTTTGTGGTCGGTCTCCATCCAGCTAGAGGTGGACTGAATGCTATATGGGTGATAGTCGATAGGTTGACCAAGACAGCCAGGTTCATACCTATCAAGGACACATGGAAGGTGCCCAAACTAGCTGAGGTGTTCACCACAGAGCACATCTGGTACCATGGGGTACAGAAGACGATCGTCTCCGATCGTGACACACGTTTCCTCAGTAGATTTTGGCGTTAGGTGCAGGAGGCGTTTGGTACTCAGTTACGCCTTAGCACAACCTTTCACCCTTAGACTGATGGGCAGACCGAGAGGACGATTCAGACGCTGGAGGATATGTTACGAGCGGTCGCTCTGGACTATCAGGGGAGTTGGGTAGAGCGTCTACACCTGGTAGAGTTCTCCTATAATAACTCTTACCACTCGTCTATCGGCATGGCACCATTCCAGGCTCTGTATGGCAGGTCGTGCTGAACTCTCTTATCATGGAGCGACCCTGCTGAGGCAGTATTGATTGGGCCAGAGTACATTCAGACACTGCAGGATGACGCCAGAGTTATTCAGCAGCACATGAGGGCAGCACAGTCTAGACAGAAATCTTATGGGGATCAGCGTACCAGAGAGCTCGAGTTCCAGGTCAGAGATATGGTCTTCCTACGAGTGTCTCCTATGAGAGGCATCTTCAGATTTGGGATGAGATGGAAGCTAAGCCTTAAGTATGTCGGTCCGTACAGGATTACGGAGCGAGTGGGCCCAGCAGCATACAAACTAGATCTCCCAGCGGAGTTGGGGAAGGTACATGACGTGTTTCATGTATCTCAGCTGAAGACGTATATACCTGACCCTTCTCACGTGCTGCAGCCAGAGAGATTGGAGATTGAGCCCACAATGAGATATGAGGAGACTCCTATTAAGATCTTGGACACGAAGGTCCGAGAGACGAGAGGTAGATCAGTTAAGTTGGTGAAAGTCCTTTGGGAGCATCATGGGGTTGAGGAAGCTACTTGGGAGACTGAAGACTCCATGAGAGTGAAGTACCCACACCTATTCACATGATATCCCCTTTGTATCCATTCCTTATATGAGATCTAGTTAGTAGCGGTACGAGGGCGTACCTTAGCTCTTTTCAGGGGGGGTAGTGCATACTCTTTCTTCGTCACCTCATCCAGATTATGCCCTGTGTTTTACCAGTAGAGTGATGGAGAGGTGTATGTATGTACTTGATTTATAGTGTACTAGATTTACACATTATGTGACTCTTGTTTTCTATCTACAAAATGTCTTGGTTTGGTGTGATTTGAGTAATCTTGAGTGGAATTCATTAGGATATGGAAATGGATGGAAATAAAGGATTGGATTGGTATGGAATTATGTGGGAATTATTTTTGGATAAACCTCTTGAAATGCATAGCACCCCCGAAGCGGTGTGAGCACCTATTAGTTCATTTTAAACTTCGAGTCGAAGTTTCTTTTAAGGGGGGGTATGATGAAATACCCCATAAATTAATTTAAATTAATTTAGGGGATTTCTTCTATTAAAACCCTAAATAATATTATTAAATACTAAATTATTATATAGTATTATGAATTTAATAATAAGAATTATAAGCCAATAAATCTTGGGAAAAATTCTAGACACTCCAGTTATATTATAAAGATTTTAGAAATATTTGGAACATTAATTTGAATCATAAAAGTCAATATAAAATCATAGAAACCTTAAAGCTTCTTCAGCCTTACTAGGGTTGACTTTTTTAGAATGGTCAAACCAGTCCATGAAACCTATACCAATAAAAAGGTTATGGAAAACCAAGAAGATTGATAAAAAGAATGTTAAAAACGGATCATCCTAGCCAAAGTTATGGTACAATGAAGTTTAGAGCAAAAATTTTGAAGATTTCTGACATGGCTAGGGTTGCTGACTCAGCCATGTGCGCCTCTGGAGTGGCGCCACCTCAGCCTCGCCGGACTTCCTCTAAAAATCCGGCCAAGTCCTCTAGCAAACTTCTGAATATTACCCTAACTTGTGACATCGATATCTCAGCCGTATTTTAGAATTTTCGAATGTTGTTTTCTTCATTCTCTTCTACTACAAATCCTCTTTCTAACCATTACTCATACATAACCTAATTCCTTCTACATCCACCGCAAAGTTGATCTGAAGTTGCCTCCCCGAAAATCTGCAACCCAGATTTTTTAGAAACTGATCCGGTAAGGTAGCTTCGTCTAACCATATCTCCTTCTTTAGCTCGTTTTGTAGACCTCTAATCCCTTTACAACTTTTACGTTTACACCCAAGGCTAATTCCAAATCGTGTGCAAGAACGAAGCGTCTAAAGTTCCCGATTCATCATGCACATAAAATCATAGAAAAACGTAAGGTATAAACTCGAAACTTTCGGTTTAGATTTCTTCCTGTGTATTACGAATTAGATTAAGATGTTTCTATCAATTTGTAGAGCTACATTTACTCTCTCAAATAAGCCCAAGAACGTGGCCTAACTCGATCTATACTGTAAATTATAGATCCTCAAAGTTAGCTACTCGAACAACCTGAACTTTCGAACGTTTCCAGAAATTCGATTTCAATTTCCGTCACCGGTGCCTCTTTGGTAAGTTTCCGATCAATTCCTCCATTGTTGTTATTCGGTTTTTCATTCTAGATCTAACCCAACTACCAATTTGACATATAACGCATCGTATAGAGAGAATTTTGTGAAATTCGAATCGGTAATAATAAACCCTAACTCGTATAAACCAGATTTGAAACTATTGATACGTGCATTATAATTCGCGAAATTGGTACGGTTTTCAATTTCGAATCCAATGAAACAAGAATCATCTAATTTCGTTCTGTGGATTGAGAGAATTTGATCAATCTCTGTTCGTGGCGATTTGGGGATTCTTGATGAACTCGACAGATCTGGGCCGTCCGATCGTAGTTAGGAGAAACGGACGACCGAGATTATAACGTGGGTAATTAGTGGTATATTAAATGTTATAAATTCCAGAATAAAACTCTAACTTGTTGTATTTATTTAATGGTCTTACCTAATGTATTTTGACACGAAATTTTAACCATATATTCCTTATAAAATCTAGTTTATTTTCATGTAAATTAATATGGGTTTTGAGTTTTTAAACGTAAGTTATAATTTTTGTAACTTCTGAGTATTATGGAATTATGTAGATAATTTAAAAAGATATTTTTACGAAATAAATTTTTTATAATATGTCTAAAATATCATAGTTACTAGATATTAAATTTAAGGATTTTTAGACAAGAGGAAATAGGTCTAAAAATTGTAATTCTGAATTTTTCCTAAGATATATTATAATATATGGTTTTAAATGTAACCAAAAATTAAAGTATAGTTGATTAATAAACTTTATAGGTTAGGAATAATATAAGAAGACTAAACTAACATTTAATACAGAATATTAATAAATATCTTTAGGTATAAACTTTTAAGTCAAGTAAAAATATATATTATATATATATATATATATACATATATATGAAAGAAATAAAATAGTAAATTAGGTTAAATCAAGAAATTAAATTAATCTACATTTATATTAATTATATACTATGGAAGCTAATATATTGAAATGGGACAAAGGAAAATACTTTATATTATAAACCATATATTTAATGTAGATATGTGTAAAAATTAATAGAGATAATTAGATACAATAAAACTACATTAAGGATGTCGTGAATAAATCCTAACACATATATACGTTAAGAATAAATAAAAGAAATAACATTCCTTATGGGAAATATAATAAGAGGAATATATAAACTAAACCTTAGGACTTTAATCAGTATTTAAATAAATTGGTCAATGGGAACTTAAGAGCTTGATTAAGCTAAACCTATGATTAAGAGTAAGCAATTGAAATAAAATTAAATGTACCCTTAGGACATACAAATTCAATGGCGTAAATGGTCAAGTCAAACCTAGAATTAAATCGAGGTTGCACGTTCGAAACCTTGCAAACTCTTTTTAGAAAATTTAATCAACTAACAAAAAGGTAAACACGGACTTGGGCCATCCTACTGGGCCTAAGTCCATGAACTCCAAAAGCCCACTTAAACAATTCAACAAGAGTTTGGGCCAATCTCGGGATAAACCCTAAAGCATTCCAAGCTAAATGAAATGGGCCTCACGAAAGATTTAATTAACAAAATCTAGCCCAAATCTTTGTGAGAGAATAATTGTAAACCATAAACTATAAACCAGTAAGAATAAAAATATGTTTAGCGTTATAAGTTCCTTAACTAATCGATACTTGGAGCACCTTAATTATAGGTTATTAGTGGAAGTTCGCACTTTCAAGTTGGTTACTGCTTCTACATATACCAGGTACGATTTCTCGTACTCAGATACTTTTGTTAACCGACTTAAGAGACGTTTTCGAAAAACGCTAACTGAGCTTAATGGAATTTCAAAAGGAAACTGTTTGGGTGACTAACTCAACTTGATGTGACTAACTGAGCCTTGAATGTGAAACTTACATGGTTATTGGTTTCTCCTATCTAGTTGTTTCATTAGATCTTAACTGCCTAGGGTTTACGCTTCTGCACTCTGTAGGACTGAGTGTTTTAGTATTGCACTTGTGCAGTTAATGATCTAGTGGGGTAACTGGGAATATAGGAAAATATTAGATATTGGTAATTCTTCCTTTGGACTATGGGTATCGTTTCATCCATGAGTCGAGTTTTGATCAGCCGTATTGGAAATGGATTCTTTCTATTAAGTGGTGCACACACTTTTCACCGATGACTGAGAACGGGTCGGTGGCAGCGGAGGTCTGCTATACCTCGTCCATATGGACAACTGACAGTGGAGGTCTGTTTACCTCATCCTTGTGACAACTGACTGGCGGTGGGGGCCATCTCTCCCAATTGGTTCTATTCCACTCTTAAAATATGGGTTCTTGGATCTCTTCTTCCATTCCTAGTCCTTGTGACTACTTGGGTCTTTCTAATCCTAATTGGAACTGAATCTAACATAAGCAATGGATGTTCACTAACTTATGGCGTGGTTTCTTTTAAGTTGACTCACTTTAATTTCCTGTTATTTATCTCTAACCTTGACTTGTTATCTTTGACTTGGTGATTTTGACGTGCCTTGTTCTTCTGTTTTTGTTTTAAGCATTTGACTTCAAGCTATTGTTTATTTTAAGAATCATGTTTTAAACTTTTGTTTTGGAGAGTTGTACCAGTTTCATTCCAGGGAACTGACTCACCCCTCCCGGGGTGGGCTGCTTGGTTTTATCTTGCAGGTACGAATTGTTATACAGGTGGCCACGAAGAGTGTGAGTGATTGGGATGGGAATTAGGAATTTTGGAGAGCTGTTGTATTTTGTTATTATTATGTTTATATTATGTTTTCTCGAGTTCAGACCGTAGCACTTGTAATTTTATAAGCTGTAATTGGTGAGGTTTGGTGTCGGGTGTTTGGAACCCGATGGTCTGTAATCGCCTTAGTGTTTTATTTTCCGCTGTATTTATGCTAAATAGGGGTGTTACAATAATTGTTTCATATGTTTACATTCACACGTCGCGCTCACGACTATTGCACAGCTGATGAATCCCGCCCCACACCTCAATGGCTGGTTAGTGCATATGTCTCCTAACGACTTGTCCCAATTTCAGCATTCATTTGATAAAATGTTGGGACAAGCCCAACACTTCAAAATCACCCAGTAGTCTTAGAGGTCTGACACATCCAGCGGGTCTCATACTAGGGGGTTGGTAGAGGTCGTAGAGGGGGTGGCAGATCAGGGGGTAAATATGCCACCATTGCATAGAGGTGGTAGATAAATGTTTATCTTTGAGACTGTTAATGTTTTTTTTGTTGTGTTATCCTTGAGACTGTTACTGTGTATTAGATTGTTGGAGTTAACTTTTATTTTATTGTTGTTATATTCCACTTTTATTTAACTCTTGTTACAGTTAATGCTTTGAGACTGTTATTATTAAGAAGGACAAAACTCTATGAACTATGCAAAATTGGATTGTGCACTTACATTATTGGATGGCTAATGTGTAAGAATGTAAAATTTACAATAGGTGGCTCGTGTGCATCCTAAGAATCTATCATCTTCCTAGAAATCTAACTAGAATCACACCATAGAACATGGCGGATACTTCTCCCTTCAGAATGTGATCCGCTGAAGGTATAGGTCATCCCAACCTTGAAATGAGGGATCCCTAACTCTCTCCCATGTCAAATAAAGATGAGGTATAGGTGCATCATCTGCCATATCGACACGTATGTAATGATTACCCACGTGACACATGTAAAACACTTGTCCGTGGGTAATCTGTGGGTAAATACCCACGGGAAAGTTCCATGAGTATTGTTGTCCGTAGGTATACCGTGGGTATCCACGTGGCATACGGACTTGATATCCGTGGGTAATCCGTAGGTATTTACCCACGGAAATTTCCGTAGCTATATATCCACGAAAATAGTCGTGGGTATTTCGTAGGTAATTACCCACGAGAAATTTTTTTGGTGGGTAATTAGCTTACCCACGAGGTATTTACCCACGGAACGTTTTCGTAGGAATTCTGTGGGTATAATCGATTACCTACCACTTACCTACGGAAATTTCCATAGGTAAATCCGTTTTTTCTAGTAGTGGTTGTTATCTCTAAATGGTAGGCATGTGAAACCGATACCAGTCGCTGGATCAATATACACGATAACAAGGTCGTATCTGGTGCATACCAACTGGAATAATCATGGTGCAAAACCATTTGTTCACCCGCGCCAAGCCATCCTCTATCCATAAGACCGTGTCTATGTCTTTCCTAACTTTGGAGAGACCACCCAGTCTATCTGGCCACCAAATTCCCCTCTCTGGAAGAGTAAGCTCCTTGTATATGGAGACACGTACTTCTCTTCATTCATCTTCTGAACGATGTCACTAGTCTGCAATCACTCTAAAACCACAGTTGCCATCACCGGACACATTCTTGTAACGTGCGAATTGCTCGTGAACTATGGTACAAAACAAATAAAAAAATGGGAATCTGTCCCTCATATCAAGCCAATGTGCCAGCACTGACTTCTTTGATGGAGTTGACTTATTATCGGCACCAACTTTTCTCGTTTTGGCCTTTTTCATCATACGTTAATGGGTTGATTTAAACCTGATAACGATGATCCAGAATGTTATAAAATCATTATAAATATTAATAAAGTGTGGAAAGAAGATTATACAAATGTTAACCTTCGTGTGGATGAACTATGTTTCCTTGGTCGTCCGCGTGGAACTTGAATAGGTGGCTCATCAAGATCGAATGATAAACCAGGGTGAATCATTGACTGCACAAGCCTAACACAATGTCGGAGAATCAAAGGGTCATTCAAATGAAGAACTTAATCGTTTAGCGCCTTTCATTTGTCTTTGTTCTCATCATGCGGTGTTAGGGTTTCTTCCTTTATTGGCTTTCCCACATCCAACTCCAACATCTTCCACAAGTCGTGA
Organism: Limonium bicolor; assembly: GCA_023374045.1. Taxonomy (NCBI): domain Eukaryota; kingdom Viridiplantae; phylum Streptophyta; class Magnoliopsida; order Caryophyllales; family Plumbaginaceae; genus Limonium; species Limonium bicolor. Next base: position 269,401,038 of record CM041776.1, read on the forward strand.
ATGACATCTAGTGTAAGTTTGTCATCCATTTCCATCACTTCGTATAGGAAGTAAGCACAAGGAAGCCATGAGTATAAAGTAATGCATATCCACACTGTTGCTCATCTGTCTTGATTTCTTTGTCACACTCAAGTTCCTCTTGAAAGATCACCAAGCATTTGTGGATGACTCATCCACGTATTGCTCAAAACAGACGGTAGTAGTCTCTGTGAGCCATCTTGTCTTTGGACATCTTCATATCCATCAGGAACCTGTTGTATTGACATTTGAGAAGTCCACCAATCCTGAAGAATATTTTGTGCAACTTCATTTGGGAGGGCTCAAGCCACACCATGAGTGCTGCATGTGAACTATTAGCTCTGTGACATTAAATATTAATGAGCGTTATTGATTGTCATTGAAAATGAACAAAGCTCTAAATTAATAAACAAACATAAGTAAGTCACACACACCTACTTGTTGTGAATTTCTCAAAATGAGGTACCGAATTTGTCCAACATTCGACAAACTTCTCTTTTAGACGTGCCAAGTGTCGTCCAGATAATTTATCCAATCAAGCTTCCCTATCACTTCGTAGACCTTCCTCATGTGTGCATACTCCTTTATGAAATGCACCTCTGTCTGCTCTTGACTACCTTGGACCAATACTTTGTAGCCTCAACCACTTCACCCGTCTTATGGAAGAACCTTTTTACATTCGAATCAACGTTGGTGTTAATGTGCCAACGATAGAGTAGATAAGACACGTGGGGGAAAACAACAAGGAGAGCTTTCATAAGACCAAGCTCTCGGTCGGTCACAAACACTGATGGCTCACATCCTTTAATCAATTCCTCCCTCAACTTCTTTAGAACCCAAGTGTACTCTGCTTCATCCTCACTACATACAAATGCGTATGCAATGTTGAAATTCTTTCCAGCATAAGTCATTCCAATTATCTCTACAAGCGGCATCTTATACACATTTGTCTTGTATGTATCATCATAATGACGACATATGGGAACACATTGAAAAGCTTCACGGATGTTGGGCTAGTAAACATGACATAACCGCTAACATCCCTATCATCTGTATAACATGAAAAAAATATGCTTTAATACTATGAAAAGTTTAAACGTTAAACAAAAATTAAATGTTACGGTCATAGGAACAAACCTTTACGGTTGTCACAGAATACGTGATACTTGTGCTCCTCAAGGTCATCAACAAGCACTTGTATAACTGGACGTCCTCCCTTATGCTCCTTTGTCAAATTCTTGTTCAAATTGTAAATGAAGTTGATACTAATGAATGGATTCGGATTCCGCTCCTTTAGTCATAGCCACTGCTCACATGGGGCAGTACCTACCCTGAAAGTGGTGGACCACTTTCAACTCATCATCGATAAACAGATATCTAGCAAAATGTCCCTCTGGCCACTTAGGTAAGTAGTGATTTTGTCGTCCATCCTTCACAACCAATTTCTATCCTTTATGAGTGTGCTTGTTGCTTATACGGAACGGGCATTAAGCACTTCTTTGAGGAAGTACGTTCTCGCTGCACAGAATCATCATCAACTTTGACTCTTCACGAATGCTAGTAGCGCTCACATGTAAGGACTACTATGTCGTCTGTACTTGTCTAAACTATGGTCACCACTATCCACTCACAACTCTTTTTCCGCCCATGGTATCCACCCATTCCACATTAGCGTGCTTAGTAGGAAAATATTGATTAGTCATCCATTTCGGACTTCTTTTATGTGGTCCATTTTGGACACCTCAACTACATCCGAAAAACAAACGTTTAAACATCATCCGTTATGGACCGAACACTGAATCATCTGTTGCGAACACCTTACGGAAATTATATACAGGTGTCCGCAAAACAAACATAAAAAAATTGGACAGTCATTGTTTCTGTCCATAAAACGGAGCGCGAGAAACAGACCAAAACGAGAAAAAATGCAAAAAATTGATTAAATTTTACCTCTGGACCGTCGGAAAAGCAGTTTGTTCCTTCCTAGGTTCGTTTAAATCAAATTCAAAGTCATTGTTTGATTTTTTGTCATTTCCTTTTCTGACTGAGTATAAACCGTATTTTATCTCTGAGAGTTTGTTTTCTTCCCTCTGTGTCTGAATTTCCTTTCTCCTCCTTCACTCTAATGTTTGATTTGAATAATACCACCCTCCTAGAAATCTTCTTAAAAATGGTTATTTTATTAAAAAAAATCGCCTTATTCCTTCCCCGCCTTCCTCCTTTGAATAATTCCACCCTCCTAGCTATTTTATATATAATGTTTTTTATCTTCTTAAAAATGGTTATTTCTTAAATTTGCCTTATTCTTTCCCCCTCCTTCTTCTTTGAAACCATATATATTATGTTTCCTAATTGTTTTTAAAAATAAATTTTTTTTTAAATAAATTAAAAGAATCTAAAATTTTGTAATAATATGATTTATTAATTTGAAAATAAAAATGTTTTTTTACAACTACGAATTCTAAATATGTGCATTTATGACTACAAAATCTAAAAATTAACGGTATATTTTTCATAATGACCACATCAACTAGAAATCTGACTATAAAAATGAACGCTCTATGTTTAAATATAAGAAATTATTCTTTGTTTTATCCTTTACAATCAAGATACATCATTTTTTAAAATAAAACATTCAATGCTCACAAAGATGAATTAGGGAATGTATGGAGCAAATTTTAGTATTTTTTAAAGCTTATAAGAAAACAATATAGTTTTGATTTGTAAAATTATTTTAATTTGCTAGTATTGAAATCTTTATTTAATTATATTACTTTACTATTCATATGTGTTATGTGGCTTTATATGGAATCTAGATGTAGAAGAGACTACATAAGTATGCCTCTATATTGTTTATCTCCCTTGTAACATAAATATGTGTGGGATTGCATGTAACTTTTTTAAATATTGGATCATATCATTGCCCCCGAAATGATTATGTGGTTTCGCCCTCAATATATAGGAGCGATTATTTACGTGGTTGTTTTATTAAGTTGATGATTATATATGTAAGTTAGATTGCTTATGTGAAATTATAGTGATAATAAAAGTTTAAACAATTATAATTTGTAAAATATTAGTTTCAAGTATAATTTTTTTTGTTCAATTAATCATTTAAATTTAATCTCTTTACAAAACTAGACTAATTATGAATATGTTTCAACAAATGTAAAAATTTGACTTTAATATATCTTATGGTTGTACACTAAAATAATACATTGGTTCACTAAAATGATTAGTATGATTCACTAATTAACAAGTGGTCCATCAAACATTTTAGTGACATTTTATGAATTGATGATAAATTATTAGTTTTTGGTGGTGCATTATTATTATTTTAATTCTTACATTGAAATACCCCAAAATTAAAAACAGTGATTAATTAGGCTAATGAAGATTTTAGAAGCTTAATTATGCCTAAATAAACATGAGGGAACAATTCCCGAAGAAAACGGATCCTTAAAACGGATTAAAAATACAAACAAACCTTAAAGCGCGTTTTTCGAGGAAACCGGGAAAACGTGACTTTAAGCGGGTTAAATAGACCCGTAATAATTTTAGCCAATCAAATAGTCATTATTAAACATTAATGAAGGTCTAGAACCAATAAAATTAATTAAACGAGAAAATTCCGGAAAACGGGTTCCGGTTAGTGAATAGTGCAAAAACGAGAAGTTGTGGGGTGTTAAGTGTAAATAAGCAAAACTAACTCCTCCCCCTTGTAATATGTAAATCGGCCTCTTTTTATGCATTTGGGCACGTTTTGCAAGCCCTCACACTTCCCTCTCTTTATTTCTTCCTTATTCACTAAAAGACAAAAAACTAAAGTAGAAAGTACAAAAGTAAAAAAAAATGAGTCTCTCTCCTATGTTCCCCCATACTCTCTTACGGTTCTCTTTCCCCTTGGCTGACTTCTCCTTCCTCCTCAAGCTCCCTCCATGGCGATTTGAAGCCCCCCATTCAGCTCCTCCATTCTTCTCCATTTTTGAAAGCCAAAACCAACTCCAAATCTCATAAAAACTACACCATTGAACTCCCCACTCCTTGGGCAACATTCTACCTTTTCAAAATCAGAAAAGCTCACACTTCATCCCCATGGGTGTGGCTCTTCTTGGAGCTTGACGAAGACCTTTGTGACCCCCTCCATCTCCACATTGTTTTAAGGTGAGAACAAGCCTTAAAGTTCATCTTTTGCTAGCTCTTTTCTTGCAAAAAAAACTGCAACGTGAGCCTTGTTTCTTCCCCATTCTAGCCGGTTTTGGTGTGCATTTTGGGAGCTGGAATCTTGCCTCTTGCTGTCCAAAATCCCCCCCTCCCCCAAGAAGCCGAAGGTAAATGCCTCCTTATAAACCTTAACATGTATTAAGTTCTAGGTTAGTTTAAGGATGAGTTTCTAAGTTAGTATTGGTATGTATGGGTGGCTGTAGCATTTCTGGAATTGTGAGCCAAGAACAAGAAACAAAGAAACAAAGAAGGAAGAAAAAGGAGAAAGGAAGGGAGAAAAAAAAACTAGAAATTCTAAGGTAATTGCACTTACCTTGAACTAGTTTTGTATAACTTTTGTAACAGATTTTGAATGCTTGGAATAAGGAATTTATAGTGCTTTGAGTAGTGGCTATGTTACGGGATAATAGGGAAGAGAATTAAGCTGTTTTAGAGCTTTTGAATGTTGATTAAAAGCTTGGAAAACCCATGATAAAGATGATGTTGTGCAGGAAAAATATGTGAGTTCATTGAACAAAATTGTGTGTTGTTAGTGTCCCTTGAGGATGTGGTTAGCTAATGGTGTTAGGAACTGAAAAATAATGTGGTGGGAATGATAGAATTGTAGGGGAACTGTGTCAAAATTTCTTTAGGAACTAAATGACTTAGGTGTTTTACTTGAGGGGAAAAGAACCTAGGATTAACTAGGTGTGGAGGTGAACTTAAGTGGCTAATTGCCTTGGTTTTGGATTAGAAGAGAATGATGTATTTGGGTGAACTTGGAATGAGGAAAGATGTAAGTGTGTGCTAGAATAGTATTAAGTGTAAGCCATGGGAAGGGAGTAAAGAAGAAGCAAAATCTGTAACATAGAGAGCTAGGAACTAAGTGGTAAGTTCAAGGAGAATGTAAATGTGGAATTTGTGTAATTTAGACATGAATTGAGTAATGAAGTAGGTGAGTACATTGGAGAAGTTTAGAGTGTCTTTAAGGTGAATAAACATGCCTAATTACATGTGGAATCATGGGGAAAAGATTGGACAAAGGAAGGAGTTAGAGCAACAAAGAAAATGTGTAAATCTGCTAAAAACCTGCTATGGTCCGGGACTTTAGTCCAGGACAAAGTCCCGGACCAGTGTGAAAAATCGGTCGTAAGTTAGTCTAGGGTGGTGGTCTGGGACTTAAGTCCCTTACAAGGACCCGGACCACCCCACAAAATGAAGCCCAGAGTTATGCTAGCTTTTGGTCCGGAAATTGTTCCCATACAAGGACCCGGACCATACAATAAAAACAACCGAGAATTAGAACCAAGATTGGTCCGGGACTTGGGACCTGGACAAGGTCCCGGACCAACCCGGAATTGTGTTTAAAAGTGTGTAAATGGTATTTTAAGGTGGGGATTGGAATGGTATTGATAATATAAGGTTGTTAAGACTTAATTAATGACATGTAATGGTCATTAGTGGTATAAACAAGCTTGAGAAGTAAATTGAAGTAAGTAACAAATGTAAATAAGTTTGAAATGTAAGGGGTAAGTCGGGAAGCTCTAAAGATTAAAAGAGTTAGGCTAATTATAGAGAATTAACCGTCCGATTTCGTGTACATTATAGGATTCGAATGGTTAGACACCAAAGGAAAGTCGGGGATCGAACAACTACGGTGAACGGTATGAATTTCTCATGTCCTATATGCTACCTTGGCTACTCTGATTTGTGTGTTTGTGTGCTATGTATTATCACCTAAACAAGATAAAACGCATGAATCGGTTTATTGTACTTCCTTGTGTTGTAGTGCAAAGTACCTTGTTGGATTGTATTTGAATGTGAAGTTGTATAATTCATGAAAATGTGTGATTGTGGAAGAAGTCTTGGATGTTGTATGTGCAAGGGCGCTACCCTTGACTTGTTGAATGTGCGCTTCTCACTATCTTGTGAACATTGTGCCTTGATTGAATTGTGGCTGAATTGGAAAGTTGTGATTGAAAGTGAAGTGTTGATTGATTGGTTGTGATAACCTTGTTTGAGTTGATGATTGAGGGCCTCTCACTAACTCCCTAACCATCTAACACTCTAACTTTGAGAATTGAGTAATTTGGAGTATTTGAGAAGCCCAATATAGTTTCGGCCACGCGTGAGGATGAGGTAACAAGAGAGATTGTTAACCGAATCCTGGCTTAATCTTTTCCACGGTCCAAATCCCTTAAATGGGTAGCAACCTGGTTAAGTGGGCCAACCTTAAGCCCGGTGGTGGGATGGTCTTGTCCCTGCCTGGAGGTCACACCGACTTGACTTGAGTATATTTGAGAAGATGAGTATTTGATTGAGAATGATCATGCCTAGTGTAAGTCATTGATCTTGAGTAAAGAGTAAGAACATCTGATTAGCCCGGATGGGGAATTGACTAACTCTGTGTTGAAGTTTGATTGAGAATTGAACATTGATTGGTGAAGTGAAATATCAACCATTGCTTGTGTGATGTTCTATGTATGAGTGTGCCTATGCATGATTATCTAATGTTGTTCATGTAGCATGTATGCTTGAATTGAAAATGAACTTCATGTAGGCGACCAATTAGTCGGCGTACCCCTGTTAGCACGCGGGGTATGCGAATTTCATACGCAGCTTTTGCTGAGCCCCTTGGGGCACCGTTTTTATTTCAGGTACCCGACAAAGCTAAGAGGTCGAGAGTGAGACCGGGCTGTTATGCTTAGTTAGCTAGGGATTACCTTGGATAGTGTATTATTGTATACGGGCTTGTAGCCCATTTGAATTGCCGGTGTACCAAGTGGTGCACCCTTATGTACTTTGAGAACATGTAGAATTGTGAGACATGGGTGGGAGATGTTAGACTCTTGATAAGTATGTGTAGACTTGTGAGAATTGATTGTAGTTTGGTTTGTACATTAGTAAACTCGGTATATTGGATTGTAAACATTGAGTACTGTTTTGAATGGAGAATCATGTATACTCGGTTTGGAATTGGAGTTTGGATTGTGATTGTTTGTACTCGGGTATTCCGGTCCATTAGACCGATGATGTGTTGGAAGTAGGCCTTGTTAGTCACGTGGGTGACTAACGGCATTGTATCACCCGCCATTGAGTATGAAATATCCGCTCCGATTGTATGGAAGTACGAGGTGATTAGACGGTAATGACGGGATTAGCGGTAGGGGTGTAACATACATGGTGAATCATAAGTCTGATTAGTATATATACATATAACTAATATAAAATTTAAATTTGTCAAAACATATCTATGACTCATTTACTTGAACATGGATGGACAAAGTACAATTTTGTTATATTTTGAACTTATAGTTTACAAATTGTAACTATATAAATTTTAATACCATTATCTTTCTTATATAATGCATATATTTTATATAATCCATTCAAGTGTCAGACTATCTGTCAACTGCCAAAATAAATACTAACTCCTATTTAAAAATGTAAGTCGTTTTATAGATGAACTTAGACTGAAAATAGGTCAAATTCATCTTCAAAACAACTTACATTTTAAATACAATGGGTAAAAAATATGACAAAAAAGCGCCATCCATTTCAAACTAATGGTCGCTACGGGCCCGAACTAGTTTGGTTATGGTTTCGATTCCACCGGTTCCGCATACTGAAGAGAGGAGTCGTATTCGAGATCGGTCAGGATCAGTTTGGGGCAAGTCTGGTTTTGAATCCTTAAGGGTGGATTCGGATTCATAGCGGTTTCCTACCGGTTCTAGACGATTCTTGACCGGTTTTGGTTCTGGAATTGGTTTTGATTCCACTTTGATTCAAGATTCGGTTCCAATTTTGAATTTGTTTTGAAAACTTTTACCTGTTTTTGATCAAATGTTGATTAAGATTTATTTTGGTTGTAATTGCAAATTTTGAAAGAAGGTAAGCTTTATAAACTGTAAAATATTTACAAGTATGTTTTCAAGCTGCAACAGACTGCAGCGGACTGATATTAGCCCTTACATCTACTTAAGAAAATCGAGTAGACCAAAGGCTCTTAAAGTTCTAACAGTTTTCCTATTGACCTGATATGGAAACATGCTCCATCTAACTTTAAGTTCGTATCTAATATCAGCTATACACTTATTCCAATCAGGAGAAACTCCCTGAAAAATTACTTCATTCCTCATCTTCCAGATGAAGTAAATAACTCCACCCACTGTTGAGGCTCTCATTTTAAACACCACCGAGTTTTTGTTTCTTGATTTCCAAAGGAAGAACATACAAGCCGAGAAGTCTGTTGGTAGCTTGCAGATCAACCACCCATGCAAAATCTTCTGGAAAATAGCCCTGCTGAAACTACACTAAAAAAATAAGTGATTCTTAGTCTCAACCAGACCACAGAATACACACTGAGGATTAATGCTATTATTCCAACGAACAATTCTATCTTTACTTGCTAATCTATTTTGACAAGCAAGCCACCAAATAAATGAGGAGTGAGGTGTACAGAATCTATTCCAAATAATATCCTTCCACTCACCCTTAGGCTGCTCAGGGTGAATAATCTCATATATATCATTGACCGCAACTGTTTCCTTAGTTCTGATCAGCTCCTGAACCTTCCCCACTGAATTATTGCGAACCATTTCATCCCTCAGAGATAAGCAGCTCTTCCACCAATATGCATGACTTCCTCTGAGCTTAACAGACCAAATATCATCATTCTTCAAAATATACTCCTTGCTCCATCTTCCCAAGGCCGACTGACACTCTTCCTTATCATTTATCCTCAAAAGGATACGCATAATAGCCGCCTTATTCCAAGATAAAATCTCCTTTATACCAAGCCCACCATTTTCCTTAGGCTTGTAAATACTCTTCCAAGCTACCGGAGCTTTTCTTCCCACCTCATTTCCACACCATAGGAACCTTTTGCATTTCCTCTCAATCATCTGAATAACACCTTTCGGAAATAGAAAGATGTTAGACCAAAATCTCTGCATGCTAATCAAAGTGCTCTGAACCAGTTGAAGTCTACCAGCATAGCTAAGACTCCTAGCTGCCCAGTGTGATATACGGGCAGTTATCTTATTAATCAAAGGCTTATAGTCATCAATCTTCAGCTTCTGAGCAGAAAGAGGCACACCCAAATATTTCACAGGCAAATCCCCTTCCTCAAACCCCAGAACCTGCATAATTCCCTCTTTAACAACATCAGAAACTCCCCCAAAGAAAACTTTACACTTCTGATTACTCACTGACAAACCAGAAGTAGCAGAAAACTCATCAAGAATCCCTCTTATAATCCTAACCGATCCCACATCACCTCTACAGAAAATCAGGAGGTCATCAGCAAAACAGAGGTGGTTAAGCCCAATCCTATTACATTTAGGATGAAAATTAAAATCAGGATTATTTTGTACAGAGGACAGCAACCTGCTTATGTACTCCATGCACAAAACAAAAAGGAGAGGGGAGAGAGGATCCCCATGTCTCAAACCTCTCTTACCCTTGGAAAAACCATGACTCTGCCCATTAATCAAAATTGAATAACTTGGCGTGGTCACACAGAGCATAACCCACTTAATAAACCCTTCATGAAATCCAAAACCCACTAGCACTTCTTCAAGGAATTCCCAACTCACGCAATCATAAGCCTTATGCAGATCAATTTTAAAAGCACACCTGGGTGATATGTTTCTTCTTCTATACCCCTGGACAATCTCCTGACAAAGTAAAACATTGTGTGCCAGAGATCTGCCTGATACGAAAGCCCCTTGACAATCATTAATAATCTCAGGTAAAATGCCCTTCAACCTAGCTGTAATAATCTTAGAGATAAGCTTGTAAATCACATTACAGCAGGAGATAGGCCTTAAATCCTTCACAACAGAAGGGTTGTCCACTTTAGGCACCAGAGATATTAAAGTAGAATTAATCTGCTTTAAAATCTTACCACTATTAAAGAAGCTCTTCACAGCATTCTTAACATCTTCTCCAATAATACTCCAACTTGCTTTAAAGAAAAGAGAATTAAATCCATCTGGCCCAGGGGCCTTGACATTCTTAATGGAGCTCAGAGCATCCCACACCTCCTTATCTTGTACAGAACAGATAAGCTTACTGTTAGCTTCCTCACTCACCTTCTTACCAAGAGAAAAAATCTCCTTATTACAGCTTCGTCTGCCAGACATCTTCTCACCCAACAGAGATTTAAAGAACTTCACAATATGATCAGCTATCTCAGACTCCTCAGTAAGTTTAAGCCCCTGCTCATTAACCATGACTTGAATCCTTGAAGAACTCCTCCTAGTACTCATAAACCTATGAAAATAGGCACTAGAATCATCACCAAACTGAATCCAATCACACTTAGCTTGCTGAGCAATTTGAGAAAACAGTAAACTAGTATTAGCATTATATTCCTGGATCAGACTATTTTCCTGCCTAATCACATCCCTATCAAACGGATTCTGCTGAAGGCATCTTTGAATATCATGCAATTTACTCCTACTAATCTCCACCTTCTCTCTAAGCTGCCCAAACTTAGATTTATTCAGACCCTTAAGCTTAGTCTTAACCACTTTCATCCTTTGGGTAACCCTGAACATAGGACAACCCTTAACTGACATACTCCAACCATCCTCCACCAAAGCATTATACTCCTTATCCGAAGTCCAGATATTCCTAAATCTGAACATACTGGACCTTCTTATAATTTCCTCATCCAATGATACCAGAGCATGGGAATGATCTGAGACATCAGGAGGACCAAACTCCACATGAGAATCAAGAAAAGAACAAACCCACCTATCATTCACCATTACTCTATCCAATTTACAGTAAGTCCTGGATTTCAAATCACCAACATGCTTATTAGTCCAGGTGAAAAAAGCCCCTGAAAACTTCAAATCACAAATATCCAAATCCTCCACACACTGAGCAAAAGACTTATCAACCTCACCATGAGAAGAAGAATAACTAATCTTCTCTTCATCCTTCAAAATACAATTAAAGTCTCCCAATAAAATCCACGGCCCATGAGTAGACTGCTTAATACACCTCAGGTCCTCCCACAAACTCTCCCTACTACCAACCTGATTCGCTGCATACACTGCAGTGAAATAAAACCCCACTCCCCCAGAGCAAGATTCCACTTTACAATGCATAAGCTGATTCGTAGTTACCAAACACTGCACATTCCACAAACTGTCATCCCATAGAAGTAGAATTCGACAGTTTTTATCCTTATCAATATTAGAAGCCAAACTCCACCGTTTATTAATCCACCTTCAATCTTATGAAATCTACTGTCTTTGGTACGAGTCTCTAATATAGCAGAGAGACTCACCTTATTGTCACCTAAAAACTTATCTACCGCAGCTCGTTTATTCAGGGAGTTTAACCCCCTAATATTCCAAGAGGCTAACTGAAACTTAACCATTAGGTAACAGGTTATTCCCCCTAGCCACCACCACTTTCCCTAAGGTTTGTCCTTGGGTGAAAACACGTGAGCCCTTCCTAGCACCCACCACAGTCCACCCTTCCATTTCAGAACCCCTATTTTCCACCACAGTAGACTGAGATGAAACCTTCTGCCCAGAAGTAGAAGAAACAACAGGCTCAGGCTGGGCCTCAATCTGCCCAGAAGTAGTAGAAACAGGCTCAGGCTGGGCCTCAGACACCACACCAACATTCAAATCCTGCACACTCTCCTTATCACCATTATTCTCAACTATCACCTTCTTCTTACAGTGAGTGGAAGAATGCCCAAAACATTTACAATCACCACAATACCACGGTCTTCACTCGTATAGAATTCTCTGCATAAATCTCTCCCCATCACTATTCTCCAAAACAACTTCATCTTTAGGTCTCGACCTAGCATCAACCTCCACCAGGATTCGAGCAAATCCAATTTTCTCCTTCTGTGCAGTCAATTTATCCGCCATGATAGGCTTGCCCAGCTTACTAGCAATCCTACCTAACATGTGCGGAGACCAGAACTGCAGATCCAAGTTGGGAAGCTTAATCCAAACTGGGATCGACGCCAGGTTCGTTAGATTAACTTACACCCAGGAGCCCACTCCCTCAAAATAATCGGATGATTTCCCCTAACAAACAACGGACCCGATTCCAAGACACTCATCATCTCTTCTTGCTTCTCAAACCAAAAAATAAACACCCCTGAATCATTCATGTAGATCTTAGAAACATCAATCTTACCCCAACGTGCTTGGACAAACTTCTCCATCGCCACGAAGGAACTGCGAATTCCAAGAACCGTACCAATAAGCGAATTCTCCCAATACTGACACTCCTCCTTCACTTCCTCCTTCGAGAACTTAAGAATCGCGGAATCATCCTCCTGAAAGTTCTCCAACCTCAGACAATTCCCTTGCTCCCGATTATTCGCCACCACATCACTCCAGGTCTTCTTTGCTTGAGGAACTTTCGCTACATCTCCCCCAGGCATATACTTCCCAGCGCTCTGTAATTTCTCGAAATCGTTACCATCTCCATCCACACTACCCAAATCTTCTTCAATGACCTTTAGAACTTCCTGATTCTTCGACCCAAAATCAAGCGCCTTCTTCGGGGCACCTGAGGCAACAACGGGAATAGGCTGATTCGGAGTGACATTCACCTGTGATCCAAGCAATGGAACAACAATTTTTGCCTTGCGTCCTCTACCCATGGTAGATGCAGAGAAGAGAAGAAACTAGTGAGAAGAGAGAGCTTCTCACTCATCCATGCTAAGAGGCAATGTTTGCTCTGCTTTTGTTGTAATTGCAAATTAAGAACAAAGAGATTTTTATTATTATTTTATCGTTTGGTTAAAACCTTATTAGGTAAAATTTCATTGAGAAAACCTTTAACAAGCAAAAAGAGTACACCTACTAGAAATCTAGAACTAGATACATGAAAGAATAATTATACTGACATTCAACAAGGGACAAATGGTTATATTTGACCGCTTTTTATTGGCTCTTGGTAGTTCCGGTTCCGCAGACTTTGCCCACACCAAACGGTAACATTATCCGGTTCCGGCATGGTTGCTAGCGGTTCTAAGACGGAACCTGGTGGTTCTGGTTCCAGATCGAATACGGTTCAAGCCCGAATCTTAATACTAAGAAAATTCAGGCCGCTAGTTAGTGACAGATTGGTTCGTGGTCCAGCCAATTACGATTCCGATTCCTAACCGGTTCGGTTTAAATAAAACCGGACAACAGACATATTTGCCGCCATTAATTTCAAACGAACAACCAACGCGTTAACTAATCGTTTAAACATAAAACTGTTATATATATGTCAAAAGCGAGATAACGGAGTTGGTGAGCTATCCTCTGGCTGTGATGGTAGGTCACGATTCAACACCTCACCCAATACTGTAATAAGGATTGTACTTAAAAAACACTATTTCATGCAAAATGTATACACACAAATACAACAAAGAGAACACGAAGGAATCCCATCACACGTGTCAGCAGATAGTACTTTCCTGCCTTAGATAGGTTGGGTGGCCTTCACTGTAACCAAGGCGGTGGTGGTGGTGGTCCCTTCCCTCGACCATCCTAACCTGGCGGGAATTTTAGAGCAGCCCGGCCGTTCTTTCTGCTTCTTCTTCATCTATCTCGAGTCATCGTACAGATCACGAGGGTCCTACTACGACCTTGACATTCAACCCTGCATTCTTCAGCAAATTTCACCCATACATACCACTCTATCGTGCATACTTGCCCGATCGAGCCTTCTATCGGTGCGTTCTCTTTATTTCTTCCGCCCGTCTCCACCCCTGCGGCACCATATGACTGCTACCAAGAGTAAAGTACGACAAGTTGACCCTATGAACTGATTCTCACCGCAGCTAGCCGCCAGCCAACTCATTACACGGCTGCCATGGCCATGGCCATTTCACTGGCCTCTGTTGACGGAACCTTTTTTCCCAGCAGCAGACCGCAGGGGTTCTACCCATTTCGGGCCTTGAAGAGGCGGACTAAGTTGAAACCAACAATCCGCCCGCGCAAGCTCGATCTTTATAGGATCTGCAACCAGTTGGATCCTGCAAATTCCCCTTCGCGATTCGACGATTTCTTCCAGGGTCTTCTATCCCACCTGCCCCACCCTAGCAACCCACTTCCCCTTGCTGCCTTTGGATTTGCCTCTGGCCTTGCTTTCTCTCTTCCTGATAAGCTCAATTTGAAGCAGACAAATCAGAAAACGAGCAAGGGTCACCAATTTTCGAATTTCGGAGAGTGGATTCTGTTCACAAGCCCAACTCCGTTTAATCGTTTCGTGCTGCTGAGGTGCCCTTCGTTATTATTCGAGGACGGTGAGTTTCTCGAGGATGTTAATGATAGGCTTGTGAAGCAAGAAAGGCATTTTGTCAGCTTAGACAGTGGGAAGATTCAGTTGAGAACGGGAATTGATGGTAACAACGATGAGGAGGGCCCGGCGGAGAGAGCGAGGAAACCGCTGCTGGAATATTCGAGAATTTGCGTGCAAACGGATGATGGTGGAGTTGTGTCGCTTGATTGGCCAGCGAACCTTGATTTGAACGAAGAACGTGGATTGGATTCCACTATTTTGCTCATCCCAGGTTCTCCCGAGGGGAGCATGGCGGAGAATGTAAGATCTTTTGCTTTCGAGTGTCTGAAGAAAGGCTTCTTCCCTATTGTTATGAATCCTAGAGGCTGTGCTGGATCACCTTTGACCACTCCCCGGTAAGAGGATTTCTCAACTCCCTCGGAGTAGCTGTTACTTTTGATTAGTTCTTAAAAAGATCTAGGAGTGAAAGAGATGACAAGATTTTGCGATAGCTTTTTTGTTACTGTTTTCTCCGGTATTTGTAAATCGAGTTGCTATTTGCTTGATCGTGTTGAGTTATCAGCATGCGCAAGAGCTGCATGCCAGAGGAAGGTTTAGTGATCAGGATGTTGAGAGTAGGCGGTTCTTCCTGAGACTTAATTCTGCATGATCGAGGCCGATGTTTTATGGAAGTG
Organism: Limonium bicolor; assembly: GCA_023374045.1. NCBI lineage: Eukaryota > Viridiplantae > Streptophyta > Magnoliopsida > Caryophyllales > Plumbaginaceae > Limonium > Limonium bicolor. Next base: position 269,416,214 of record CM041776.1, read on the forward strand.
GTATTTTGCATCGTTGATCATAAACATATACTACTTGACCGCATACCGCTTGCCTATTCTACCACTCCTGTTGAGCTGTGAAGTTGGTTTAGGTCCTAGCTATTTTCTGCAAATCGGTAAGTAGAGGTTCAATTGGCTCCAAATGCATAGATGTGTGCCCAACGATATGATACTTCTGTTAGATTATTTTTTTAAATCTAAAGCTCACTTCTGATAACTTTAAGGATGTCTTTGCGATCTAACTAAAGGACCTAAACCAATATATTAAGCTCTAACGGATTTATTTGGGGGACTACACCGTAGTAGCTGATTTATTGATTCAACTCAGTCATTATTTAGTTAGAACAAATGGAAGATAATTTATACAGAGCCTGTTGCTTTTTAGGCTTTGCTGTTGGTGCATTCTTGTTTGGAGTTCATCTATCTTCATGATTTCTCATTCCCTAAAATTGTGTTATTTGCCTACTTTGACCATATGTTTGATCTACGTTTTAATTTGATAGCCTAACACAATAACGTTGCTGTCTACATAGGTTATTTTCAGCTGCTGATAGTGATGATATCTCATCAGCTATACGATTTCTCAGCAGAGCAAGACCGTGGTCAACCTTCATGGGTGTTGGCTGGGGTTATGGTGCTAACATGTTGACCAAATACCTTGCTGGAGTTGGGGAGACGACACCTCTGACTGCTGCAGCATGTATTGACAATCCTTTTGATTTGGAGGAAGCCACAAGATCCTGTACTGCCTCAAATGCTATTAGTGAGAAGCTCCTTGAAGGGTTGAAAGATATCTTGAGATCAAACAAGGTAGGGTCTTCCCTTGGTTATAAGCTATACATCAGTGCTGTACTTCACTTCAATATTTTATGATAGTTAACTTTTTAGGAACTTCTATGCTTTGCTGCTTTTTTATAATAGACTTGGGCTGTAACACCTTTATCTTGACAAAGCTTAACCTTGAATTGTTAGGCTGTTCCTTCATATGTGGATTTTGGCCTGTGAGATTCTGCTTAGGATTTATGGCAGCAAATTGACGAGTAATACCTTGCGCTTTCAGGAGCTATTTCAAGGAAGAAGTAAAACCTTTGATGTTGAAAAGGCTCTAACTGCCGAATCAGTTCGTGATTTTGATTCGGCAGTATCTATGGTTTCTTATGGGTTTGAGACCGTAGAAGAATTTTATGAAAAGTCTAGCACGAGATATGTAGTGGGAGATCTCAAGGTCCCAGTTCTTTTCATACAGGTTAGTTGTTTTTCATCCTACATATCCTGAGCTTGGTCACTGAAACAAATCTGTAGTTTTCTTCGAAAGTATAGAAGTTACATGCAAACATCAAATTTGTTGCCTTTAGCTCCATAATATATTGATCTGACAACCAAACTGATTTCTCTGAGAAGTACGCTTGGGTGTCATTGTTTGATAATTTTAAAATTGACCTTGTGTTTGTATAAATTTCAATATGATCATAGCTTCTAAAATACCCTCATATGAAACAGGAGAAGTTATTTCATCATAGATCTTTCATTTTTTTCATAGTTAAACGTTTTGGACGTGAGGTGTTAGTGTCATCATCAGTAGTAGCTACCTCATTCCTGCAAAGTGGTCCTCTATACTGACTGATTTTCCCCCACTTGATAGAGTGATGATGGGACTGTGCCATTGTTTTCTGTTCCTCGAGGCATGATTGCTGAAAATCCGTTTTCCAGCTTGCTTCTTTGTTCTTCTTCGCCATCTAATGCTGCTGAAAGTGTCAACCTAGTGATGTCATGGAGCCAAGAACTCGCAGTTGAGGTATAGCTGCTGACTTATTGTGAATTCGTTCCCAAGATATCAAAGTTGTAGACTTAATAAATAGTAATATGAATCATGTTTGCTGTAATTTTTTCTGAACATTTTTAGCAACTAGGCTTACACACTCTGATCTTGTAGAGGCTGAAGGGAAGTTGAAAAACTTCTCTTTTTCTCATACATTGATCTTGTTGGGGGCAGGTCTTTGTATAAGTACGCTGAACGTTCTGAACTTGAGTGATGAAGGTCTCCAGTCAAAATAGTTAACATAGCTCCACGATACTCTTCATAGTAGTGTATATTACTACAGCTTTGAATATATACCATAACATATTGATAGTATATGTTATGTAGGTGTACAATACTAAAGAAAATTAAGTCAAGATGTAGTAGAGAGGTTCAGAAAGAGGATATATTTCTTAGCTAGAGTTTAAGGCCAAAATTTTGTCGCATAGGTAGATATCATGTGATTACTTTGGACACCTTAGCCTAGCCCTTGTGGATTGGTCAGTAGAGGAGTGGTATCCTCGAACCAAAGGTCCTGGGTTCAAAACTTACCCCACTTATCAAAAAAAAAAAACTTTGGACACCTTAGTCGGTAAATATCCTGGAAATAAATCATATTTTTAGATCTTCTAGTGAAATTGTTTTTCATCAGTATGTAGTTTTGCTGGTTGAGGCATATATTACTGAGCCTTACCAATGCACTAGTATATGTATCTATATGGTTGTTACAGTCAATGACTAGATGCTTTTATTTGCAGTAGGTGTGGCGTAGTAGATACATGTGTGTACCACGTGTACAATCTTCTTGAACGCGGTGATACTTGCTAAGCTTTGTTTCCGGATTAAGTAGGATTATTCTTAATGGAACGCTACTTGTGATGCTTTGCTTTCCTGAACAAGACCTCATTTGCCTTCTTGGAGGATTTCCCTGGAAAATGAGAAAGTAGGGAAGGTCTGTATGGATCTTCAAACCCTTGTGCATAGCTTAGATGATAGTGATGCTGTATATTCCTATCAGACAGCCTTTATGTGCTTGTTGGAACCATTTCATGAATCTATGTCATCATATGGCTTAGGTGGTAAGCTATGTGGTTCATCTTCCATTGAGGTGTTGCTTAGCACATAAATGTGTCTTGAAATGAATGGAAGATGATAATGATGTTAAGCATTGATAACATTTCAGTTTTACTATTAGTAAGCCTTACTGTAATTTCTGAACCTGACATTTTTAACCTGACTTGTAGCCGATGTTACTACATAGGAGGATGTCTTAGAGTTTTCTAAACTCTACTTACAGAAAAAGGCGTGTAGTATTCTTGCTAAAAATTAGTTCGGCATATCCTCCCCAATATTAGTGGGCATGCCTTGACCTTATTAGCCGATTCAGCCGACCTGATTTAATCGCTAGTTATTGTATTCTATGAAATTAAAGAAACATGTTAGCGAATGCAGTAAGATATCGTGAGATCTGTAATCGTGTCAAGATGTCCCTTGTCATGATTTGTGGAACTGGCACATTATGTATTGCAGGTAATTAATTAGTATGTTTTAATTGAGTGCCGTTTTCTGAAACCAGCATATTTTTTAATAAAACCTTCATGCACATCTTAAAAGTCAAAGAAAAAAGTTGCAATTATGTGAGATGTTCGTGATGAGAATGCATTTGCAGTGGCTTGCTGCAGTAGAGCTTGCTCTTCTAAAGGGTCGCCATCCTCTGTTAAAGGATCTAGATGTTACCGTCAACCCTTCAACTGGCTTGGCTCTTGTAGACGGCTGGGCATCTGACGAAGACGAAAGTAATGGCGTCTTAGACATTACTAGATCAGATAATGTAAGTGGATATATGTTTAATCCACTGAAGGAAGATCCTGGAGCAGATCATGCTTCTAATTTGAGGTGTATAGAGGATGTGGATGAAAATGGCTATAAGGATATACGTCAAGAAACTTATGCTTCACACCATGAAGCAGGAGTAGTACATGAAGAATCAGCCGATGAGGCAGCAGCAGAGAAAGGCCAGGTTTTGCAGACAGCACATGTGGTCATGCATATGCTTGATGTGACAATGCCTGGTACTTTAAAAGAAGAAGATAAAGCTAAGGTAATTGTTTTATTTTCACCTCATTATAGGAATATGTTTGAACAATGATTCGTTGGGGGTAGATTTCATATGCTCTGTTATAATGCTACTTGGTGTGTTCATCATTTTGATCTTTTAGTGCATAAGCATATTGTTAAATTCTAAAGGAATTTGGTTGCATGCTGAAAGTTGTTCTAAAAGTTTTATGGAGTATGTACTCCAGCTGTACCAATTTGAGTGTTCTGTGAGGTCAACAAGTTTTTCCATTTCAATATTGAACCAATATGACAAAATTAGTGTATCTTTTATGTTAATTATTGAACTTAAAAGAACACACCACTGAGCAACAGACACTCAAAGTGGGAAGAAGGGAGTATAATTCAACAAAATTGAACTAACAGAGTGATTCAATCAATGTGTCATGGATTCTATCAATTGTGCAGTGCTTATCTTAGATATTTGCAGTAAAACAATTTAGCTGATCGTTAATTCTATCAATTATGCACTCATTAAGCATTTAGTTGACTGGACAGCTTGTGTCAGTTGACATTCATTTTTATTGTATTTAAGAGAAAGCGTCTCCATTGGTGAACTCTTTTTATTATTTATGTTATTTTCCTTTTTTTCTTTTTTTTTTTTTTGGGGGGGGGGGGGGGGGGGGGGAGGGGAGGGTGTTATGGCAGTTTAAATCGTGTGTACTTTCCATTTTCTTGGAACTTTTCTGTTGATCTGTAGGTTGCTTTAAGTTTTTCCCTACAAACCCGTGTCAATTGGCCTCCAATTTTGCAGTTTGCTCCAGCACTCTCTTGAGCTAAGAGGCTCAGAATAATATCAATTTGAAATAGACATTCCCAATCAGCACGTGCAATTATTAAGCACAAGAATATAAAACTGAGCCTTGAAGAAAATAATATATCTTGACTGACTAGATTCTGCTGCTTATACTCCTCTGGTACACTCAAACTTTTCGAAGAAGTTGTGTGTGTATATATATATATATACACTTATACAGGAAGTGTTTGCAGTTCTAGATGTCAGAATACTTTGAAAGAAAATTTCCACCAAAACCAGTTTTGTAAAGCTGAAAAATTGTCATGCCAATATGAAATATCCTAATTCAAATCCTTTCTAGGTCCGGCTGTGGTTACCCTGTAGCTGTTCACCTGGTCCCTTCTCTTCATGAAACCTGTATTATATTTACACTGTAGCCTCGGCCTCCTAATAACCAAAATGAATTGGTAAATGTATTTTTTACTTTTGCGAGAACAAAGGATTCGCAAAGCCTCTTTCCTAGTTAGATCCTTAACCATTAGTTGTTCCCTATCTTTGCAGGTTGATACTTCTCAGTTCACAACTTGTATTGCACAATCAGCATGTTTGTAGTCGAATCTGTAAACAAAATCTCTGCTGCGATTCTAACGTTCAACTCCATTTTTCATGTCTCTGCATTCTTTTGTGCTTTCCTGTGCAGTGGATATGCTTCTCTAATTGTGTATGTACAAATCTCTGTAAACTTCTAGGGCTGATGAAAAGAGTAATCTTTCTATTCTTTTTACACCTGTTGAGTTCCCTCAGGGAGTCAACGAAAATATCCCTCTGGATTGGAGATGGGAGGATGCTATACCTTATCAATTTCTTTCATAGTCAAATATATTGAAAAGGGAAAAAAATAAGGTTCATACCAAGTAGTGTCCCTGTAATAATTCTACGAAAGTTGACTAATGTTTCAGATCACTTGAGAGAATGCTTAATTTCATCTTCCATTTTTGTCTCCATTACTTAATCAGGAATTCAACGTGTATAATTATTTGAAGTAGTAAATGATCACTTGTTAATATTCTCTCTAAATAAAAATTTCAAATTCTTCTAGGGAATTTGATGCAGACCGCTGAGGATAGTTATCTGTTGTTCAGGATTGAATGATTTGCCTCATGATTTACCTACTCTCATGATATATTAATGATGCATTTCCTCTTGTATCAACATTAAAATTGATCAGGTCTTATTTAATGACATGTCTAATTTATAAAAGAGAGTCCTTCCCTAATTTGGATAGTTGACATGCTCTTTGTAGCTCCATCAGATATTGATACTGGTGTTCTCTTATGTGTTGCCTTGTTAATCTATAGGTTCTAGATGCTGTTGGCCAAGGGGAAACCCTCATTAAAGCTCTACAAGATGCTGTTCCTGAAGATGTTCGAGGCAGACTTACGTCTTCTGTTAATGAAATATTACAGACTCATGGGAAGAATTTGAACTTTGATGCATTCAATATAGACAAAATAGCCAATATATCATCAGACTTGAAAACAAGGATTGAAAGTAAATTGACTAGGAAAACCAGTGACGAAAATAAAAACAGCGATGGTACTTCATTGGATCAGAAAAAGCCCTTGAATGATCATTGTCAAACTCAAGAAAAAGTTACTAAATCTTCTGATGTTGATGATTCGGAGTCGGTCAATCAGCATGTAGACCCGGCATCAGAGAAGAAAGACACCGACGAGACACAGAATATACTTGGAAACAATGATAGATCTGCTCTTCCTTTTGAACATAATGAGAATTCTCATGAACCGCCTGATAATGCTAATCCGCCTATCCCTCCTGTAAGACCAGGTAGGCAAGAGGAAGGGAGCATCAAGAAGGACAGATGTCAGAATGGTGAATTAGCTCAGCAGAACATGGAACAAGACATAGACAGTGGAGCGGATTTCAGAAGCCAGGGTTTGCCAGAAGATAAAAGTAGAAAAATCTCTGGTACAGGTGTAGATGAAGCAATGGCTCCAGCAAATCCTCCTGATATAAATCTGTCTGAGAAACAGGATGATGGTTGTAACGAGAGAGAAGAGAGCCGGAGTTTGTCTGAAGATAAAAGTAGGAAAATCATGGCTACTGGTGTAGATGAAGCAGTCGCATCTTCAAATCCCCGTGAGACTAATCTATCAGAGAAACAGAATGATGGTGGTAACAAAAGAGAAGAGAGCCAGAGTTTGTCAGAAGATAAAAGTAGAAAAACCTTGGCTACTGGTGTGAATGAAGCAGTCGCACCAGCAAATCCTACTGATACTCATCTGTCAGGGAAACAGGATGATGATGGTGAGAAGAGAGATGAGAGAAGCTTTCAAATGAATCCGGAACTATATAAGCCAACTTCTATTCCTAATTCTCCATCATTCAGTGTCTCTCAAGCATTAGACGCCTTGACAGATTTGGATGATTCAACACAAGTGGCTGTAAACAGTGTATTTGGTGTTATTGAGGAGATGATTAATCATCTGGAAAATAAGAAAGAATCTGATGAAACTGAGAGGGTAGAGAATGTGGCTGTTAATGGGCATTTAGGATCTGCCCTCAAAGATGTCAAGGACCCTGTAGAAACATCAGAAGATGGTAATATTTAACATTTGTGTTTTCTGTGTATGATTTTGTATGTCAGTATTTGTAGTCTGATTGGTGGTTTCTGCAGGGATTAATGCTCCTCCTGTAAGCATTATACCTATCAACGGGAATGGTATTGATGCTCCAGTGGGAAGTAGCACAACTGGAGTTGCTGGTAAAGGCAAGGCTGATGAGTTGAGTACAAAAAATCTGGAGGTTGAAACTCTTGATGGCGATGCAAATGCTAATGGTCATCCTATACTGGTTGTAAATGCAGATCCGGGGTCTCTTCAGCATGATGATATGAGTAGAAGTTTAGTTTCAAAGTTGAAAAAGGCTAAGAGTTTGAATGTGGATATGACAGCTACCTTGTCTCTTCATTACATCCCAGAAGAGAAGCAATGGAAGCTGCCAGGTCAACAAGATTGCAACTCGGTGGGTAATTATGAGGCACCTAATGAAATAGACAACACTTACAGAGAGGTTGGTATTGTTGGAAATTCTAGTGAAAAGCACACAGTTATTGAGCCATCTTATAAGATCATAGATCTTGAGAGACAAAATGAGAATGTTGAAAAGTTTGAGAAGAGGGCGAGGTTGAGTGGGGATGATTCAAATATAGAAAAAACACTGGATCAATCAGCTAAGTTAATAAAAGGTGTTGTCTTGCAGTCCCTGAAAATTGAGGTTGTTCGAAGACTCTCTATGTATGGTACAAAGGAGATTCATCCAGTTCTTGCAAGTGAAATAGATGAAGTGGCTAATGTGGTATCTATGGCCGTGTGGCAAGAGAAAGAGCATACCTGGTGTCCTAGCACAGATAATTTGACTAATAGTGGTCAGTTTGATGGGGGTCATATCATAGAGGTGATCTCGACTGCTGTTAAAAATACCAGATATTTGAGGCAGATCCTACCAGTTGGTGTGATTGTGGGTTCCAGTTTAGCTTCTTTAAGGAAGTTTTATAATGTGGTTTCTCTCGATCGGGAGTATCAACATGAAGATTGGGACTTGCATGATGCTACACCAAAGACGCAACTGCTTGAAACAGAAGCTAGTTGGCCTCTTCCTTCTGATGAAAATGGGAATTCTTTTCCAGATGAACAACAAAGAAGAGATGGAGAATCCATTAATTCGGAAATCCCAAAAGAAATGAAAAACAACCTTGGAAGAAATGAAGGCCCTTTTGACCGAGACTCGGTCATGGTAGGTGCTGTGACTGCTGCACTTGGTGCATCGGCTTTAATGGCACATGAACAGGTACTTTTGACCAATTCAGTAAGCGTGACAAAACCCACCACCGGGGCTCTCGTTGCACATGTCTGTTTTGCTTCTATTGGGAGTTATATCTCAGCCTGTGCTCTCATGGTTCATAATAGGATGATGATGGAACAAGTGTAACCGGTCAAAGTCAATTAAAGTCTATTGAAAAGATTGGAAACCTTAAGAGGAGCCTAACAAGTAAGTGGGAGGCAGCTGAAGAAAAGCCGCAGACCAACATAGTCTCAAGTCTAGCAGAGAAAGCAATGTCAGTTGCTGCTCCTGTTGTCCCCACAAAAGAGGATGGTGAACTTGATCATGAAAGGTCTATTATTTGTAATTTCAGTTGGTAGTTCACACGTATCTCTTTATTCTCCTTTCTATAATTTATTTGCTTTGGATGATCAGGATGGTCACGATGCTTACTGAATTAGGACAGAAAGGTGGCATGCTAAGACTAGTAGGAAAATTAGCCTTGCTTTGGGGTGGCATTCGAGGTGCTATGAGTTTGACGGACAGACTGATCAAATTTCTGCGACTTGCTGAACGGCCTCTAGCTCAAAGGTAATTTCTGATGCAAGCAATTCAAATAAATCGAGTATAAATCTGTAACTTTGATTGTATTGTGGATAGAGATCAAGTTAAGGTTTAATTTGTAACTCTAATTGCTAGTTAACTAACTTCTTATGTACCTGGGGTTTTATTACACGTGCATATTGGGTGACACAGAGGTAGGATATTCTTTTGCTGGGCCTTATGTTACGGGAATAATCTGACTGTCCTTTTTTGGATTTTCTATAGTCGATTTATTTTCCGTAGGACCTTCCAGTGAATCTGCAACAATGTAATAGTCCTGTTTTAATGCTTGTAACTTTTACTCCCTACAGGATCCTTGGGTTCATCTGCATGGTACTTGTGTTGTGGTCTCCTGTGGTTCTTCCATTGATACCTACACTTGTGTATAACTGGACAACAAAGAACACTTCCAGGGTTGTTCAGTTTGCTTGCATAACGGGGTTCTATGCTGCCGCTGCTTTACTAATTGTGATATGGGGCAAAAGGATAAGAGGATATGAAAACCCACTCCAGAAATATGGTCTGGATCTTGTGTCTCCACACAAGGTATTGTTGTGGCTATACAAGTCATTTAGTTGACGTATCACAAATAGTAGCCTGACATTGATAAAGACATGTCATTGTGTTATTCAGTAATCTTCAGGAGTACGTTGGTTGATGATGTGTCGCGTATAGACTCATCTTTTCTTTCTTGATCTTCTGTAGATTCAAGAATATCTTAGTGGTCTGGCGGGAGGAATCATACTTGTTCTTTTGATACACGCTGCCAATGTAAGCCTTGGTTTTGTTGATGTTAATTGGCCATCGAGTTTCAGTGCATCAGATGCGGGCATGGTAGAGCGTGTCAGATCATGGGGGAAGCTACTAGGTATCGCGGCTCAAGGAATTGTAACTGCTACCTTTATTTCTTCAGTGGAAGAGTTGGTTTACAGATCTTGGCTGCCTGAAGAAATCAGTGCTGATCTTGGATATCATCGTGCAGTTATCCTATCAGCACTTGCATTTTCCTTATCTCAAAGGTAAATAAGCCTCCGACTGCTCAGAATAATGAAAAAAGAATCAGAATGTATTTAGTGCTCATGTATTTTGAAGCTTTGTTGTTCTTTATTCCTGGTAGGCATCGATGTTTATATTCATTGTGAAAACCAACTTTCGCTGTGTAGTTCTTTAACTGGCGTTTAAGGTTAACAGTTATTTGGTTGCCATTTTTCAGATCGTTGCAGACAATACCTGGCCTGTGGCTGCTATCACTGTTTTTGGCTGGACTTCGTCAGCGGAAACTAGGAAGCCTCTATAGCCCTATTGGTCTGCGGACTGGAGTAATAGCTTCCTGTTATGTATTACGGACGGGAGCACTCTTGATCAATAAACCTAACATGCCGCGTTGGTTGACGGGTACTAATGCTTTTCAACCATTTAGCGGGGCAGTGGGTCTTCTTTTTTCTCTAATATTAGCTACAATGATGTATCCTAGACAACCCATATCAAGAAAGAATATGCCCAGGACAATTAGGGAGTAGATCAGTGGCTTTTAAGGAAATAACAAGCCGATAGGGATGGTGGGATTTGGGTGGGAGGGGGATAGTGTACAGAGAAATATTTACAATGTACAGTACTGCAGTATAATTTTTCTTCTGCAGCATAAGTTTTTTTTAAAGCACAACCGATCATTTCATATCATCCAAATACAATCGAGCAGGCTCATCACAAGAAGGCTCTAGCCTTAAAAAAAACGTCGCAGTTAGGTTTTGATCATTTAACCGACACCAATTGCAACCAGGTCCAAACATGGGACGTTGTGTGAGTGTTACTAATGCAATAAATGGTCAAATCTAACCCACAATCCAACCAACACTACCAAAATAAGACTAAACTAAACATAAGAAAAGTTCATAACTACTAAAAAGTAAAATATATAACTAAAACTATTAGACCCATCTTAACTTAAAAGAGTTCCAACAAGCCCCGTAGCAACACAAGGATGTGAACGACATGGTTCTGGATTCAATTCAGGGTCTTAACATGTTCCTTGATTTATCCGGACACACTGTCAGTCATTAGATTAGGATAAATATGTATATAGGGTCCAGATTTAAACTAACTATGAATTATTAATCAAAATTGCTTTACCGGCAGTTACTTCATCCTATTTTATTGGAGAATATATTCTGTTGATATCTATTCTTTGTCAAATAAAAAGATTTTTACTCCGCTGACAACAATAAGACATCGTCATCTTCAATATATCATCATACGCCATTGAAGACTTTACTTCAGTTTGTGAGTTACCAAGGTCTTCAATGACACTAGTTCGTCGTTCCTTTACCGCATCACGCCACATGATAAACCAGATTTGCAATTACAAAATTCTTCACGACATCTTCAGCATTCTTTTAGATGGAAGAACATAGAGGTTTTCCGTCAGAGTCGCAAAGGATGGACGACTTCATTGATCTATCAGAGAGGCCAAATAATCAAGCTTCTTCATCTTCTACGCTTCCAAAAAACTCTGTTATGTTTCCGAATCCCCCATATTCATCAAGCTTGCAGTTGTCTTTGTTGACTGATGTCAATGGCAGAATAAATACGAATGAAGGTGAAATCGTTGATTTAAACATGGAACCGACATCATCGTTGCAAACTGATCTAAACTGTTACCCCGACGATTGTTGTGATAATGGTGGCGTAGTTCAGCAACTTACATGCGTTGAAGAAACCCAAGGAGAGGATGCTCGATTACGATGGTTAGTTTTATGTAATGTGATTAAGTTTTATGAGACAATCGATTTTGTATGAATTACAAGGTAGTTTAGTGACAATTATCTGGTATTATGTACACATATATTTGGTATGTCATCAACCAATATTTTTGTTTTATGACGTAAACAGAGGATGTTCGACTTAAAATTCGCGATGGTTAGTTTTATGTAATTTGATTAAGTTTTATGAGACAATCAACTTTTAATGGTACAACGTGCAGACTTATATGGTAGTTAATGGTAGTTAATTTAATGACAATTATCTGGTATTATGTACACATATGTTTGGTATGTCATCAACCAATATTTTAGTTTTATGACATAAAACATGATGAGAATGTTCAACTTAAAATTCACGATGATTAGTTTTATATGATGAGAATGTTCAACTTAAAATTCACGATGATTAGTTTTATATGATGAGAATGTTCAACTTAAAATTCACGATCATTAGTTTTATAGCATTTGATTACGTTTTACGGGACTATCAATTTTAAATGGTACAACATACAGACTTTTATGGTAGCTTAATGACATAAACATGATACTTTATATACATAGATTAGATAATGTTGGTTCCACCTGTATCAGATTATATTTATTTATAAACTGTTGGTATGTAAACAACTAATTAATTTGTCTACTCATCATGCAGGGCTCAGTGTATTAACACCACAAAATGAGGAGTACTGGTGAAAATTAGAGTTCGCCTCGGTTATTAGCTACAAAAAGTTTAACATCGACTACGCAAAAATTCCAGAGTACGTCAGGATGGCATGTAACCGGGCGGGCTTTAAAAAGGTAATAAACATGAGCTCTTATTATTAAGTACCATACGCATGCACACATAGGTAATAAACCTAAGCTCTTATTAGTACTAGCGTAATGCATAATAACAAGTACTATTCATTAAGAATAGAACAAAGGATCATGTACAAAAATATATAAAACAAGAAATGTTGAAGCTTCCTTGCATGGTGTTACAATAAGAATAATCAGTCACAGGTAGACAGATGCACCACCATATGCTAATTTAAATACTATCAAAATGCATAACAAAATACCTTACAATAACCATATAAGATACCAGTTTCAGGAATGTACAAAACCAGAGTGCTATAGATTTCCAATGCAAAACACATTAGCATTTATCATAAATAATAAAACCTTGAATGTGCCCTACATGCTCACATTAGAACCAACTACTTATATAAAGACATACCATTAATATTAAAATTAAGTACCATACGTATGCACACGTAAGTAAAAAATATGAGCACTTTTTAGTAATAGCGTGATGCATAATGACAAGTACCGTCCATTAAGAACAATACAAAGCATCATGTACAAGAGTGCATAAAATAAAAGATGCTGAATGTTCTTAAATAGTGATGCAAAAAGAGTAATCAGTCACAGGTAGACAGATGCACCAGCCATATGCTAATTTAAGTACTATCCAAATGCATAACAAAATACCTCACGATAACCATACAAGATATCAGCTTAAGGAATGTAAACAACCAGAATGCAATTGATTTCCACTATGACATAATATGTAACACCCCTATAATAATGAAACAACAGCGGAAAATAAACTAAAGGTGCTACAGACCATCGGGCTCCAAACACCCGGTACCAACCTCACCAATTACAACCATTACAATTAACTAAGTTACGGTCTGAACTTCGAGAAAACTTAACATAAACGTAACAATAATAAAACACATTCGCTCTCCATAAACCTAATCCCATCCCAATCACTCATGCTCGTCGTGGCCACCTGTAAATCAATTTGTACCTGCAAGATGAAACCAAGCAGCCCACCCCGAGAGGGGTGAGTCAGTTCCCTGGAATGGAACTGGTACAATTCTCCAAAAAAACAAACTTATAAAACATAACTCTTCAAAATAAACAGTAACATGAAAACAAACTCTTAAAAGTAAAACAGAGATAAAGCACTTCAAAACAATCAAGTTAAAGAGAAAAGAAAATAAGACAAAGATAGAGATAGAGAACTTTCAAACCAAGTCATCCACTTAAGTAGTCACACCACATAGTTAGTAAGCATCCATTGTTGATGTTAGAACCAATTCTGGTTAAGAAGAGAAAGACTTAAGTAGTCACAAAGGACTAGGAGTGACATTAATATCCATAACCCATGGTAGACAGTTTATGTCTCCACCATTTCAGAAGATGATTCCCATAGACAAAATATGCTCAAGAGTGGAATAAACCAATTGGGAGAGATGGCCCCCACCGCCAGTCAGTTGTCACAAGGACGAGGTAAACAGACCTCCGCTGTCAGTTGTCCAGATGGACGAGGTATAGCAGACCTCCGCTGCCACCGACCCGTTCTCGGTCATCGGTGAAAAGTGTGTGCACCACTTAATATAAATAATCCATACTCAGTACCAAGATTAACATTTCCCATATTCCCATTAGATTATTAACTGCACAAGAGCAATACCAAAACACTCAGTCCTACAGAGTGCAGAGGCGTAAACCTCAACAATTAATACCCAATAGAAAGAATCCATTCCCAATTAGGCTGATCAAACTCGACTCATGGATGAAACAATACCCATAGTCCAAAGGAAGAATTTACCAATACCAGATACTTTCCTATATTCCCAGTTACCCCACTAGATCATTAACTGCACCAGAGCAATACCAAAACACTCAGTCATACAGAGTGTAGAAGCGTAAACCCTAGGCAGTTAATATCTAGTGAAACAACTAGATAGGAGGAACCAATAACCAAGGAAGTTTCACATACAGGCTCAGTTAGTCACAACAAGCTCAGTTAGTCACCCAAACAGTTTCCTTTTGAAATCCATTCAAGATTAGTTGGTGTTCCAAAACATTCCATAAAGCCCATCAGCAAAAGTATCGAGTACGAGAAATCGTACAAAACATTCCATAGAGTCCAAAACACAACACGCTGAGTACGAGAAATCGTACCTGGGTAACGCTGTAGCAGTTCTAGTCAACTTGCGCAAACAATCAACAGTACTCTGAAGAATATTAAAGGTAGTCTATCATCAATCACTTGTAGCCTAAGTTAAGCTTAAATAAATTCCTTACTCTTATTCCAAGGTCTCAATTGTCTTTTAAGCCCTCACTTATGTGTTACGTATAATCTTTGACTTATCTGAGAACGTTGTATAGCCCAAGGTGGTAAGATCAAGGAATGTATTCGATTAACATTTGCTAATTGTCCACTCCTATCCACTTTATTCATACTTAACCACAATCCTCACATTCAAGACTTTTGAGACCTCTATATCATAAATGTGTTTATGTTATATAATTAAATCTAAGAATTTCGATAATAATCTTAAGCTCAATACCTTTATTCTTAATTTAGAATAAACATTGTATTATGACCTATGATGGACTCATCTCAGAATACTATACTATTATCTCACAATGTAAAGATTATGTATTTAAACAATATCTACTAGACAACCCATTATGATTAAGTCTTTCCCTTAACTTAATTAAGATCTACATCTTGTATATTGGAATCATAATGTTGTAGATACAATTTATTATAACTTAATTGAGCCACTAAACTCAATTATCATATCCTTAGTTCAGAATGACTTCCTATTATAACCGTCTAATAATCTTGCCATAAGATGTTGAATTACCTCTCATATTGAAACAACTATATTATAGTTAACTTAGATTATCGAACTCTTACTTTAGTATTCACAAGGTACATTATTTGCTTAATTATTACCTATATAATAAGGTGTTTAAATAAACATTTTATGTATCCTTACTTACCTTTAACCTCCTAAATGTTTTATTTTTACACACATACACTCTATAGACTATGTATAATCCTTTTGTACTAAACTTCAATAAACTTAAGCCTTAAATACGTTTTAAATTATTTTACAAAGCCTAAGGTTTCAAAGGAATAACTTAATAAATTAATTCCCTTTATTGTATTTAGGATGGACAATATATCATAGAGTAGAATGTATCAAAGAATTAAATTTTGGTTCGTAAGCGAAATTGTTAATTATCAAGATAATCTATTATGAAAATTCTCATATTTATATTCAAAATAACATTTCATAATTCCCATTACCGTAAAGTATATCAATATAATATCGTATGTAACTTAGTTTTATCTAATAAAAAGGTTCAAAGGTTTTAAGTATCAAATTCCTATCTAAAACCCTCCTAAAAATTCTCACCACTAAATATACCTCACTTAACTGTAAACTCACATCCTGAATATTGGTAATAAATGTATTTTATATGGCTTATCTAATTCTAAGAAACTTAAGGATAATTATTTAGATAAATTCCCAAATCATCGTTTATATAGATTATATCACAATCCTTTTTAATGATCCTATCTTAAAACATAAGTTATATTTCACCACCATAAATGTTAAGAAATGATTAAATCTAGACTTACTAATCCACCTCACATTTAGTAGGTAAAAGTATTTACTTATTTTATTATGGTTTATATATTAAGAATATTTAGATGTAATCATACTACATTTGTTTATCATTAATTATAGAATAAGATCTATTTATGCAACATTTTATGTAATCTAATCATAATTTTTCCTAAGTTTTAACTTATTAATTACTTAATCCCAATTTTAGATTTACATCCTGGTTATTGACAAATAATACTATACATGCATCTTAATATAGTTATATTAGAAACTCAAAGGAAATTCTTAAGCCTAACACATAACTATAATCTAATACCACCTCATATAATATTCTGCCATTAGTATTATGTAGAGGTTTAGTTT
This sequence comes from Limonium bicolor, assembly GCA_023374045.1. Classification (NCBI taxonomy): domain Eukaryota; kingdom Viridiplantae; phylum Streptophyta; class Magnoliopsida; order Caryophyllales; family Plumbaginaceae; genus Limonium; species Limonium bicolor. The sequence continues at coordinate 269,432,858 of CM041776.1, forward strand.
AACTTACTAATTCCTTCGTATTATATTTCCTATAAGGTAACTAATTTTATTTATATATATATATTTATATATACTAGGATTTGTTCAAAACATTATTTATGTAATTTATTGTATTTAATTATGTTTAAAAACTTTTAGGCATAACTACAACCGATATACGGTTTATAAAATAAAGTGTTTCCCTTTAATATATATAAGTATACCTGTATTAGAATTTAATTAAGACATTCCCTACGTAACTTATTATATTTAAACTATCTTATTACTAACTGCATTCCCTGTATGTTCTATAAAGTATTTCCTTTAACTATATCTTAGGATACTCTTATAATATTTAGTTATTATAAGTGTTAATTTATTAGTTCCTTGCTTTAACCTAAGTTACTATTTTATTCCTTTTATATATATGTATAGAAATATATATATGTATATATTTTCCTTAGTTTAAATTAAAAATATTAACTCCCATACAATATAGTAAATAAAATGTAGGATAATTAAATTCCTTAATTTATATAAGTTTCTACTTAAGTAAGTATATATACATATATGTAAATAATTTCACTTCTCTTAAAAGCTAATACAAAAACATTTATAAACTTACTGTTATAAAATGTTAATTTATTTTCCCTTATTTTCCCCAGCTTAAAAGTTAATTAACAAACCATACTTTAATTTTTGGTTACATTAAAAACCTTATATTATAGGTTATTCTTACGAAAACCTCATAAACACAATTTTAAAACCCTTTCCCATTGCCCAAAAATTCCCAAATTTAATATACAGTAACTATAACATTTTAGACATATTATACAATTTTTATTTCATAAAAAAATCTTTTTAATTTGGCCAAAAAATTCCAGAAAACCCGTAACTTGTAAAAATCATAACTTATGTTTAAAAACTCCAAAACCATATTAATTTACATAAAAATAAACTAGATTAAATAAGGAATCTATGGTTAAAATTTCAAGTCAAAATACCTTCGGGAAGGCCATTAACTAAAATCAACAAGTTAGAGCTATTTACTGAATTTTTATAGAAACTTAAAACAACTTTAAATCACCCGATCTAATCCTGGCCGTCCAATCTCTTAAAACGAGATCGGACGGCCCCTGAATCCCCAGTTCATCCCCGATTTCAGAATCTATATCGAGTACTAAATCTCGATTTACTCCAAATCTACAGAACGAAATCGAGTGATTCTTGTTTCTATGGATTCGTAATCAAATTTCGGTTCTATTGGTGTCAATTTCCCCAATTATAATGCAGTATACCTCAAGTTTCGAATTCGATTCGAGAGTTAGGGTTTATATTCGCTACTGAACCCATTCGAAAACAAAATCGACAATTACTCCCAACATGGCACGTAATTGACTAAATTAAAACATGGATTAAGTCGGAAACATGACTACAAACAGCAATATCGGAGCAATTTGATCGGAGACTCACCGGATTGTGCGAATTGTGCGAATTCCAATTCGGAAAATTGGGAAAAACTCGAACTTTAACCAGTTCGTGGTGCCAACTTTGAGGATCTATAACTAGCATTACAAATTGAGTTAGGTTATGAGTAAGGGCTCATTGGAAAGAACAAACGTAGATCTACGTATTGATAGCAAGAGCTAAACCTAACTCGAACCACACAGAAAGAAATTGAAGTCGCAAAACACGAGTTTACCTCTCTATTTCGGTGTTATTTTATGTGCTGGCGAGACCGAAACTTTAGACCTCTATATCTCCCAACTGGTTACGAATCGGACTTGGGCATAAACACAAAAATTGTAGAGGGATTAGAGATCTTTACAACGAGCTAAAGAAATCGAATTTTGGTTGAGTAACGAAGAAGTTATGATCGACGCAAGTTACCTGAAAACGAAGAGAATCTAGAATTCTGCAAACACGTTTCGCAAGGTGGCTACTTTGACTCGATTTTCCGGTTGATTCAGAAGGAGTTAGGGTTTGTATGAGTTATAGTTGTTTAGAGGGAATGTAGGAGAATACAAAAAAGAAGATGGCATTGAAAAATATGGAAAGATGAAGAAGTTATAGCCGTCTAAAGTTAGGTCAAAACACTGGAATCAGTTACCGAAATTCAGGGAAAGAATCGGCTAAGTGTGGGTGACCCATTACAGAGTGACACGTGGCATCTCTTAAAATTTTGATTCAAAACTTCAATCTAGCATAACTTTGGCTAGGATGATCCGTTTTTGACGTTCTTTTTATCGATTTTCATGGTTTTCCATAACCTATTTATTGGTATAGGTTTCATGGCCTGGTTTGACCATTCTCAAAAAGTCAACTCTAGCAAGGCTTAATAAGCTTTAAGGTTTCTAGAATTTTATATTGACTTTTATGTTTCAAAACAATGTTCCAACACTTCCTAAAATCTTTATAATATAGTTGGAGTGTTTAGGAATTTTCCCAAGATTTATTGACTTATAAATCTTATTATTAAATTCATAATACTATAATAATGTATAATAATTAGGGTTAAATAGGAGAAAACCCCTAAATAAATTTCACAATTCCATATAATAATTTAATATTCATAATTCCATATAATAATTTAATTTTTAATAAAAGAAATCCCCTAAATTAATTTAAGGGTATTTCATAATATCATTTTCCATAAACAATAAAACCTTGAATGTGAGCTACATTCTCACATCAGAACCAGCCCCTTATGTAAAGAAATACCAGTAATATTAAAATTAATACCATCCTCCCTTGTGGTACGTTTGTAGGTTCATCTTCCTTGAAAGATTATTTGTAGCGATATTATGAGGTTGTCCTTTTTGTGAAAGGCATGGAGTAGTAACATGTTACTACCTAACTGCGGTTGTACGTGTGTTTTTTTGCTCTTGCTCTAAGTTTGGTTGTAATACAATAGGACTGTACTTAGATGGGGGGTGCTCTTTTTCCTCCTTGGGCCTTTTTCCCACTGGGTTTTGCCTAAGGAGGTTTTAATGAGGCCCGTCTCACACCCATCCACCTGGTTTTCCAGGAATTTATTTAATCAAATGGCTTTAGGCCAATAAATAATTATAAAAAAAAAACATATGCATAAATAGGTAAAAACCATGAGCACTTTTTAGTAATAGCGTGACGCATAATGACAAGTACCATTCATTAATAATAGTACAAAGTATCATGTACACAAGTGCGTAAAATAAAAGATGCCGAAGGCTCTTAATTAGTGATGCAAAAAGAATAATAAGTCACAGGTAGACAGGTGCACCGGCCATAAGCTAATTAAAGTACTATTCAAAGGCATTACAAAATACCTCATAATTACAATACAAGGTACCAGCTTAAGGAATCTACAAAACCAGAGGGCAATATACTTCCAATATAAACACAATAGCATTTCTCATAAATAATAAAACATTGAATGTGAGCTACATGCTCACATCAGAACCAGACCCTTATATTAAGAAATACCAGTAATATTATTATTAAGTATCATACTTTTGCACACATAAGTAAAAACATGAGCACTTTTTAGTAATGATGTGATGCATAATGACAAGTACCATTCATTAAGAACAGTACAAAGCATCATGTACAAGGGTGCATAAAATAAAAGATGCTTAAGTTTCTTAAATAGTGATACAAAAAGAATAATCAGTCACAGGTAAACAGATGCACCAGCCATATGCTAATTTAAGTACTATCAAAATGCATAACAAAATACCTCACAATAACCATACAAGTACCAGCTTCAAGAATGTACAAAACCAGAATGCAATTGATTTCCACTATAAAATATAATAGCCTTTTTCATTAATAATAAAACCTTGAATGTGAGCTACATGCTCACATCAAAACTAACCCCTTATATAAAGACACCCCCTTATACAAAGACATACCAGTATTATTAAAATTAAGTATCATACGTATGCACAAACATGAGCACTTTTTAGTAATAGCATGATGCATAATGACAAGTACCATTCATTAAGAATAGTATAAAGCATCATGTACAAGAGTGTATAAAATAAAAGATGGTGAAGGTTCTTAAATAGTGATGCAAAAAGAATAATCAGTCACAGGTAGACAGATGCACCAGCCATAAGCTAATTTAAGTACTATCCAAATGCATAACAAAATACCTCACAATTACATTACAAGGTACCAGCTTAAGGAATGTACAAAACCAGACCAGAGTGCAATAGATTTCCAATGCAAAACACATTAGCATTTACATAAATAATACCTTGAATGTGATATCAAACATAATTAACAAAAAAATCAAACAAAGATAATAATAAACAATAACATTATTATCAATAAAGTATTTAAAGTAATCATCTTATAAAACGTAATATGAGAGTTTCAAACACTCACTGTCTTCTTCCTTCTTGATTTCATGCACAACATTGGATGATTCAACCCGGATGTTGACATATCACTAAAGAAACACCTTATCAAAAAAATATCACTGAAGAAACACAAAGAAGAACCATTACAATGGATCAGCCTTAATTTAATAAAAACAAACATTAAAAACTTAAAGACTAGATTGTGAATATTCCAGAATATTGTGAACACATTTGTGTTTTTGATAAAGCAGGGTCATTTCAAATTGTTAGCACCATATATTGACCATAAAAATACCAGACATGAAAACAATATAATACCATCCACAACTGTCGGGTAATACCACCCATGAACATCATACATAACTGATCTGATTATGAAAAGGTGTACCACAAATCTTAAAAGAAAGTACCAGACTATTAGGGTTAATAGACCATATGCACGCAAAAACTAGAAGAACTTGGTTATAGCAGGAAATTTTGCATTATGGATACTAAACAAATTTTGCAACAGCCGATACGCATACACAACAATATAGTTACACAAGCATAAACCAACACCAAAAAATAATGGGTTCAAATTGTGCGACAAAAAAACCTAATTACAGTGATGTCGCAACAACGGCAAAGAAGTGGAAGATTCAAAAATGTACCTTGGTATAAAAAAGAATGGTTTCATAAGCAAAACCAAACCACGGGTAGAGATTGGACGCCTACAATGGGAAGGACGGCGAACAGGGTGAGATAACTATTGACCGAAATTGATGAAATTATGTACAATGTGTGATGTCTTACCTCTACAGAAGAACTCAAACAAAACACCAGCAACAGTCATCAGGTATTAGGCGTCAGATTGTTCGTATACCACCCGTTAAGGTTTTCAAAGCTGATGTGAGCCGGTGCAGCAGGTGACGGCAAATAAGTGGAAATTGCAGATATTTAGTAGTATAGCGTCAAGAAGCTGAAGAAATGATGACCAAAGGCAATATGATTTGTTTCAACAAATTAAGGATGAAATGATGACCAAAGGCAGTATGGCCATGGAGATATAAGAGCTGGTATAAACTTGAAGTTGAGAGCGATGGTGGACTAATGACTTCGATCGTTAGTATAGATTTCCAAAGTTTTTTTACTACCTATGTTTGTAGCTGTAGTCTCGTTTTCTTGCTTTCTATTTTTCTTGTCTAGTTGCTGGTTAAGGACTTTCCTAAGTTGTTTAGACCGGTCCGGTCTATGTACTGCTACTTATGTAGCCCCCTTATAAAAAAAAAAAAAAGCTGAAGAAGAGTGCCGATGTATCCAAATGGAGTGGGTATCAGCTTTGTTCTTTGATCAAATGGAGAAAAAACTGATGGAACGAGAATGCAGATAGAGACGGATTAAAAGTGTAATTTTTAGTTAATTGGTAGTAGATCGTCGGGCAGCTGGATAAAAATGCAGAGCTGTGTGGAAGGAATCGTAAAGCTTACTGGAGAAGAACACCACAGAAGGAGAATTTAGGAGCGGGAATTGTAACGGTTTTTCCTCTCGTCCATATCTGCCGATCTGCACCAAAAGCGAGGAGCGTGGCATAACTTCAAGGAGGTAAATACAAATACTTTTATGACATTAATGAGGGCATACATTGATAATGGTATGCATATTATGGTAGTAACACAAGTCGTAAGGTTTGTGGGGCGAAGGCTTATGTCCGGCAGTGTTTGATTATCGTCAGTTCTTACGGTTGTCAGGATTTTGGGACAGTGACAAGCATAACGTGGTCTTCTTGTTATCGGTTCAGCAGTCGAGATCTACCGGTATGAATTTATTTAGTTAATCAGTGTTGTCAGGGTTCAGATTTTGATGGATAGTTTGTCAGTTTTGAAATCGGTTATATTTACAGAATTATTCTCACAGTCTCAAATATCCAGTTGATTCAGGAAGGATCATAACATCAATTTAGGAGGATTTAACAGTGCTCTCGGTTTATCAGGTAGGTGATAAACAGATTCAATTTGGGTGCGGTTGACCTTATAAAATTATTTTCGTATTAACCATCCCAGTTTGATGATTTTCGTGGCCGTTCATACTCAGAATAATTTTGACAACCTCATATGGCGTTAACATTTCCGATATTTTGGTTCATTAATTTTTCTTTGTATTAAAGTATACATTTTGTGAATGTGACTTTTGCTGCTATGTTCGGTATATAAACGTTTTTTGTATGATCAAGATTTTGCTAGTTTTAAAGTCCGACACTATTATAGTAATTCCAATGAAGTACTTTTCACTTACTAATATATATATATTTTAACACACAATACTTGAATGCTCATACATGGCATATATGTATACTTCACATCTTTTAATATGGTCTTCACGTGCTGTCTTCCGAGTATTTATTTTGAAATCGTTCTCTTGTTTTTAATCCTTCGATAATAAGCGTATAGCATGTGTTACGTATTAAGCATGCCGTTTTACAAAATTCTTTTTTTTTTAATTGTGTGCGATGTACAATTATAAGTATACAAATATAATTTGACTTCAGATATAAACCTTATGATTTCGGTTTGTGAAATGATATGTTTTGGGACCTAGTTTATTGCTTTCTGTGCCGTGGATGACTGGGTCGAGTTATCCCGTAGCGCGGTGCGTAGGACGTTCTTCTGTATCTGTATCATGGGTATTCCCCGTTCTGTTATCTGGAGTCGACGGGCTCATTCTGTTATCTGGGGTCTTCTGACCCATTCTGTTATCTGGGGTCTTCGGACCTATTCTGTATTCTCCGAACTAGGGTCCCTTTAAAACTCTGTTTCCGATATGTTCTGATTTGTATAAGTCTCTGCTCTGTTTCACTGAGATTTGAATTCCGGTTTCAGTATTTGTGTTACTAGTATCTTGATACATATATATATATATATATAATTATGTTCAGTAAAAATGTTTTGAGTGTTGCTCATTTTGTTGACGTTTGTTGCTTACTGAGCGTGTGGTTGCTCACCCCTTTCCACTACAACATTTTGCAGATTAAGGATTAACCAGCTGGAGGTCCTTTACTTTTATTTGCCGTTCCAGTTCAGCTTTATTCATATGCTATTTTGAACTTATTCTTATGGTCTTATTTATCCGACCTTATGTTTAGATACTTAGATCTTTTTTCGGCCTATGTATATTGGGCTTTATTAGTATTCGGTTTGGACTGTTCACTTATGGTTATTGGACAATATTTGTAATCTGAATTTTTGGGAAGCCTTGCGTGCTCCTAGTCTTTCATTAGCACGCGGCGTGTCTATACCTTAGAACTAGGCCGGTTTTGGGGTTGTGACATTTAGTGGTATTAGAGCCATGTTTGATTTTGTTGGGAGTAAAACCGGGTTATGTCTGCCTAACTGTGTTCCGATGATTATTTACAAGGGAAGTGGCTAATGGTTAAAGGATTTTGTTTCTCAGAATGCCACCACGCAGAGAAGTCAGAAATTCCTCTTAAGGCGAAGCTCCACAAGGGGATATCGCCGCTATTGTGCAACAAGTGGTGACTCAGGTGTTGCAAAATGTGGGGAACATTGGAGCGGCAGCGGGAGCTTCTAGTGGTGGCAGCAATGTTAAAGCTTTGCAAGAATTCATGAAATTGAAACCCCTTCTTTTGATGGAAGTGGCAACCCACAGGAGGCAAGCCATTGGATTACTGCAATCGAGGATCTTCTGAAGGTGATGGGATGTAGCGAGGACCAAAAAGTTGATTTTGCTACATTCATGTTCCAAGCTGAGGCTAAAGAATGGTGGAAGACCGTGGAAAATCAGTTTCCCCATCCATGGTCATGGGAGCAATTTATTGAGCGCTTCAACAAACAGTTTTATCCCGATGTGTACCGCGACCATAAGATCGTGGAGTACGGGAGGCTTAGACAGGGGAGAGACATGTCAATAGAGGAGTACGTGCGCAAGTTCAACTCATTGTTCAAGTATGTCCCGGAGTCAGACGAGAACCGCAAGGCGCGAAAGTTTGAGAGCGGCCTCAGTTCAGACATCAGAGCTGCAGTAGCTCCCTTCCGGCATAAAACGTTCAGAGACGTAGCTGACGTAGCTCTGGTGGTCGAGAGCGAGCTGAAGTTGAAGCAGTCGGTGGTCAAGGATCAGAAGAGAAAGCACATACCGGGTGACTCTGGCAAGAAGGACTATACCCCCTCACATAAGAAGCCAAATTTTGGAGATCGCAAGACCTCTACCTCAGGCCTGAAGTGTGATACTTGTGGCAAGTCTCATCCCGGTAGGGAGTGTTACAAGAAAACTGGAGCATGTTTTAAGTGTGGGTCATTGGAGCATCGCATTGCAGAGTGCCCGAAGTATGATAAGAACCGAAGTACTCCTGGAGGTAAAAATGACAGCCCAGTGTGTCTGGATCCAAGGGGAGGATGGATCAGAAGAAGCCCCAAGCTCAGGCCCGGGTGTTTGCTTTGTCAGGGGAGTATGATCGAGATGCAAAGAAGGTCGTTTCAGGTATTCTTGAAGTACTTTCTCGACCTGTCTTTTGTTTATTTGATTCGGGTGCTTCGCAGTCTTTTATTTCCTCTGATTTGGTGGATGAACTTAAGCTATCTCTTGAGCCTTTTGATGTGGATTTACGTGTGACTAGTCCTTTAGAAAGGACCTCTCCTGTTGTGCTAAGTTCTGTGTGTAGAGGTTGTCCTCTTGTAGTGAAGGATAGAATTATGCTAGCTGATCTCATTCCCCTGAGGATGAGTTGTTTTGATATGATCTTGGGGATGGACTGGCTGTCTTCTCATCATGCCTCCATAGATTGTTCGGCCAAGAAGGTGATTTTCAAGGAGCCGGATAAGCCTCGTCTAGTATTCGTGGGGAATGATGTTCCCTGTTCTCCTCCAGTCATATCGGCGATGCAGGCTTTTCAGTATCTGAAGAAGGGATGTCAAGGCTATTTGTGCTTCATTCCAGAAATTAAAGAAGAGGTAAAGCTTGAAGATATACCGGTAGTCAGTGAATTTCCTGAGGTATTTCGTGACGATGTTCCTGGACTTCCCCCAGTCAGGGAAGTTGAGTTTTCAATTGAGACTGCACCAGGGACGCAACCAATTTCTAAAGCTCCTTATCGCATGAGTCCAGCTGAGCTGAAGGAATTGAAAGTTCAACTACAAGAGTTGCTGGACAAAGGTTTTATTCGCCCCAGTGTTTCTCCGTGGGGCGCACCTGTGTTGTTCGTTAAGAAGAAAGATGGAACTTTGAGATTATGCATAGACTACCGGGAGCTCAACAAGGTGACTGTCAAGAATAAGTATCCTCTTCCTCGTATTGACGATTTATTTGATCAGTTAGCTGGAGCTTGTGTATTTTCGAAGATTGATCTTCGTTCGGGCTATCATCAATTGAGGATCAAAGCAGATGATGTTCCTAAGTCAGCTTTCAGGACGCGTTATGGGCATTATTAGTGTTCGATTTTGATTATTCATTTATAGTTATTGAACAATATCTGCAATCTGGATTTTGGAAGCCTTGCGTGCTCCTAGTGGTTTAATAGCACGCGACGTGTCTATACCTTGGAACTAGACAGGTTTTGGGGTTGTGACATTTAGTGCAAAAACCATGTTGCGAGACGTGAATAACAAGCGACATACTTACACATGTATGGACCCATCATTTGGACCAACATGCATGTACAGAGGAAGTTTATGGGTGGATCGATCCATACATCGGGCGTGGATCACGAGACAGACTCAAAATTTCCGTCACCACGACGGAACTTTTTCAATACAGCGAGCCATGACCGAACAAAAATGTTAGAGGAATGCTTATCGTATTGTATATTTTTTTATTTCATTATTAGCTAGCTTAGTCATACTCTTGTTATAAATTATTTCAGAGAAGTGTTATTTATAGTAATCAAATTATTTTAGACAGTAACTTTTCATAAAATAAATGTAAACTTTTTATTAGTTTATAATTTGTAACCAATTGTCTATAAAAATGTTAATTTCTCAAACATGAAAGTTTTCTTTTATTTTTTTTACTATATTACTATATATATCATACAAGAAAATTATTATTTGTAATATCAATTAAATGGTTTAAAGATTCTGGAAGAATAAAAGATAATAATAATAAGCTTTTAAGGTAACTTAAGAATATTCAATATACGATAAATCGAAATACTATTTTTGTCTTTCTTGAAAATATTAAGTTAGTATCATTTTTTTAAATAGTGATGGAAGCGATTATACAAAATTGTGCACACGTTACTAATCATTAATGGAAATGTTTATAAATAATTATGGATATATAAACCCTAGGTTATTAAATACATAAAATCGACTCCAACAACTTAGTTTATCATTTTTAACCGTTTACAACTTCTGCTTTATTAATCAGTCAAGTTTTTTAAACTGATAAATGATAAGAAAATATTCTTATACATGCTGATTTGATCAAAATGACCAAGGAAAAAGATATATAACAACTAGTGTCATCTCTTTCAAAATAGAGATGAAAACAATTATAGAATGATGTGTACATGTTTCTTATCATCAGTGGATATGTTTAAAATTATCATGGATATGTAAAAATAGAGCTAATAAATGCATAAATCGACTCCCACAACTCAGTGTGTTGTTTCCAAATATTTGTAGCCTTCAGGTTAATCAATCACTCAATCTTTGTGAACAAATAAATGCTAAGAAAAAAAATTCTCATACATAATAATTCAATGAGAATGGTCAAGAGAAAAAATATCGGTTACATAAGCTAGGTTGTGGAAATGTTTTAATCATCATTGGAAACGTTAATAAATTATTGTGGAGCCCTTGACTTCATAAAGATTACCCTACACCGCACACCCTAAAAACCACCATAGAAAAGATAAAAAAATGTCGAAGACATTTTTAGGGCTTATAGTGTAGGGTTTAGGGTCTAACGACCCTAAACCCTAAACCACAAACCCTAAAAACTTGTCGAGACTATAACAAAAATATAAAATGTAGAACCAATGCCAAACAGATTACATACCCTACCCCCCAAACACCCTAAAAATTACCCTAGGAATGCTAAAAATGTCAAAGGCATTTTTAGGATGGTGTCGAGTCTATAACGACAATATGAAGTGTAGAACCAATGCCAAAAAGATTACCCTACCCCCCCCCCCCCAAACACCCTAAAAACCACCCTAATAATGCTAAAAACGTCAAAGATATTTTTAGGGTCTGTGGTTCAGGGTTTAAGGTCTAATTGCAATATAGAGTGTAGAACCAATGCCAAAAAGATAACCCTAGCCCCCAAATACCCTAAAAACCACCTTGGGAATGCTAAAAACATCGAAGATATTTGTAGCGTTGGTAGCACAGGGTTTAGGGTCTAACGACCCTAAACCCTATACCACAAACCCTAAAAGACTACCGAGTCAGTGACGACAATATAAAGTGTAGAACTAATTCCAAACAAGATTACCCTACCCTCCAAACACCATAAAAATCACCCTAGGAATGCTAAAAACGTCGTTGTCAATAATTTTAGTACTTACTTATATAGCTTTTAATCATCGTATATATTTCACTATAGTTGTAATACTATTTCATTTATATTATTGTTTTTACTATATTGTTGTAAATTAAGGAAATCCAATATTTATCTTTATAGATTAATTTTCAGCTTTGTGATTTATCTACAACCTAATTTTATTAAAATATTTATGAGTAATTAGTATGTATAGTACATAGTTCAACTTCACATATATATAAATAAGTTTTAATTTTAATACTAATATACTTTTTATAGCACATATTTATTATTGTCACCAAATTGTCCAATTATTAATACCCTTAAATTACAATTCTTATTATATGTTTAGCCCAATTCCATTTTTTCTAAATGAATCCATTTTTTTCAATTTAGAATAAATCAAATATATTTATATTTTTAGTTAAAAATTAACCATTTATAATCTATTCGTCTTTGATGCATGCTCTTATATATACATATAAAAGATATATATTATAAAAATATATTTTAATGAAGTAGAGGCCCCTTTATGTAAAATAGTTTAATATTAGATATTATCATATAGATTTATAAAAAATGCTGCAATAAAATCATGTTTCTGGGTGTTTTTCATCATTTACGGGCAATGAAGTTGGTGTATAACTTTCCGTTGTGGAAAGAAAAAGAGTTTCTATTAACGGCTGAGATTGAAATTTTATTTTTAAAATGGATGACCTGGATCCAATCCATCAGGGATGGAAATTGGTCATCCGTCACGAAAGCCCCTGCGCCATACATCTTATACACATCAAAGAATTACAGCCGCGTGATTTTCATGCACGAGAGGTAATGACATATTTTTTTTTTGAAATAAAGAGATGTGTATATATATATATCAGGGGAAAAAGAAATGTAGCAGAGGATACATAGGAGCCCTATATATCTGATAACTAGGCGGGGGCAAGACTGTTATGGGAAGGGTGGGTAAACAAAAACCTCCCTTGCAAAAAAACCTAAAGCCAAGAAATGGAAAACAAAACTGCAGCTCAAAGATCAATTACAACAAAATATTCAGATGAACAAAACTCTACTTCTAGGAGCAGAGAACTCTATCAAGCCAATCAAAGTCAGCACTGGAGCTTTTCATCTTTGTCCAAATTATAGCTTTGATAGCTGCTTTGATATCATAGATTATGGAGGAGTGGTCCCTGGCCTGGTTGGCCATAGCACGCTTGCATCTTTCAATCCAGAGGTGGTAGACGACGCTGGCGACTGCTGCTCTTCTCACTAGGTCTATCGGACGATGCCTCTTACAATAGCGGGTGATCCAGTTGGAGCAGCTTCGTAGACTTTTCCGGTTGGTAGGGATTCCCAGCCAGTCACATATAATCCACCAAACCCTGTTAGAGTACCTGCATTGGAAAAAAAGATGGTTGCTTGTCTCTTGAGCACGCTCACAGAGCCAGCATCTGTTAGCAAGACATATGCCCCAAGATTGGAGCTGATCACAAGTTTTAAGTCTACCCTTCAAGGTAATCCACAGTATAAATTTAGCTTTGGGGATAGTCCAAGTTTTCCAGCACACATTGTACCATTGGAAGTTTTGGATAGGGGTGGCAACATCATTGTAGAAGGAGCTGACCCTGGGATAGGTGGGGTAGGAACTGAAGAGGGACGAGGCATCATAGGATGACCCACATTGCTTTATCCACCAGTCCCTGGCATGGAGGATAGTTTTCCAGGTCCATGGGTCATTACCTTTGGCCGTGATCGTCCATATGTTGCTACGGCCCGGTAAGAAGAGCTTGTGGATCCATTGGATCCAAAGACGCTCCGGGTCATGGATAATGGCTGAGATGGTTTTGAGCGTGAAGCACATATTCCATTTGTGGATGTCCTTTAGCCCTAGGCCTCCATTTTTCTTGGTGTTTGTGAGAACGCTCCAGGCCACAGAAGGAGTAACATTGCTGTCAGTGTCGCCAGACCAAAGAAACGAACACAGACATTTAATGACTCTTTTGATAACATTCTTTGGTATAGTGATGCAGGAGGCCCAGAAGCCCACTATACCAAAGAGAGTGCTCTGGATCAGGGAAAGTCTCCCCGCAAAGGAGAGAGATTTGCTACCCCATGCAGAGATGGATTTACGGATACTGTCGAGGGGGGGTTAAACTCTGCAACTTTAGGTTTCCTAGCAGTGATCGGGATGCCAAGATAGCGGAATGGAAAGGACCCCTGATTAAACCCCGTAAAGTGGACAAGTGATTCGGCAAGAGAGGGGCTGACCCCCCCAAGGAATAAGTCCGATTTTGAAGGGTTGAGCATAAGGCCAGATGCTTTGGAGAAGAGGTTGACTTTATTGAGCATGAGGGAAATGGAGTCCTGGTCACCTCTGCAGAATAAGAGGGCATCGTCAGCGAAAAAGAGGTGGGAGATACGGAGAGATTTGCAGGATGGGTGGAAGTGAAAACCTGGAGTGGTGTAAAGCTGATCAAGGAGCCGGGATAGCATATCCATAATAAGAGCGAAGAGGTAGGGAGAGAGAGGGTCTCCCTGGCGAAGCCCTCGCTCCCCTTTAAAAGAGGTCGAGGGGGAGCCGTTTATGTTGATTGAGAACGAGGTGGTGGTGACACACTGCAGGATCCAATTACTAAACTCAGGGGGGAAATTAAGGAACGATAGGGTATCTTGGAGGAAACCCTAGTCGACGGTGTCAAAAGCCTTCCTGATGTCCATTTTCATAGTGCATCGCGGGGAGATGTGAGCTCTTTGATAGTTTTTCATAAGGCACGAGCAAAGCTGGATGTTATCTGAGATAAGGCGGCCTTTGATAAAAGCGCCTTGGCTAGGATTCACAAGGGTAGGAAGGACCATTTTGAGCCTATCAGTCAGGATCTTGCTAATGATCTTGTACAGAGTATTGCAGTAGGAAATAGGTCTATAGTCACCCGGGGCAGAGGCATTGTCCACTTTTGGAATAAGGGTGATTAGAGTAGCGTTGATTTCTTTGAGAAGCCAGCCCCTGTGAAAAAAACTTTTAATAGCACCACAAATATCCTCCCCAATAATGTCCCAGGCTGATTTGAAGAATTTGGCAGAGTAGCCATCCGGGCCCGGCGCTTTATCATCTCCTATGGAGAAAAGAGCAGATTTAATATCATTGTTATCCATAGGCCGGGTAAGGTGAGCCCACGAGGATGGATCAAGGGTTCTGACATTATCCAAGTTAAGGTCAACAAGGGAGCTTTCAGCGGGAGTTTTAGAGCCAAGAGATTGACGGAAGTGGCCAACTAAGCAGTTCTCTATGTCCGTAGGGGTATTGAGCACCTCCCCAAGAGCATTTGTAATGGACGTAATGGAGTTCTTATTCCTTCTCGCCTTAATGGCTCTATGGAAAAATGAAGTATTTGAGTCGGCGAGCTTAAGCCAGCGGGTCTTAGCTAGCTGGCGAAGGAAAAGAAGCTCATGAGAGTCCCTACGCATGAGGTTATGCCTAAGAGTCTTTTCTTGGGATATGAGTGTTGGGTTCCAGGGATCTAGATCCAAGCTTCTTTGGACGTCACTGAGCTCGTTTCTAATGGTTTGGCTTTTGTTCCCAAGGGATCCAAACTCAGTCTTATGAAGGTTTATAAGGCCGGCTCTGAGATGTCGTAGCCTTTGGACAACAGAGAAAAGTCGACTTCCCATAGGAGGGGCATCCCACGCATCACGGACAAGAGGAAGAAAGGAGGTGTCTTTGGTCCAGATATTGAGAAATTTAAACCTTCTCTTGCGAGGGGCAGGAGCGGGGAGAGATATAACCATGGGGCTATGATCTGAAATCAGGGGAGGGAGGAAGGAAGCATAG
The DNA here is from genome assembly GCA_023374045.1 of Limonium bicolor. Classification (NCBI taxonomy): domain Eukaryota; kingdom Viridiplantae; phylum Streptophyta; class Magnoliopsida; order Caryophyllales; family Plumbaginaceae; genus Limonium; species Limonium bicolor. Next base: position 269,448,488 of record CM041776.1, read on the forward strand.
CTGGTGGGAAAAGCTAGTATCCATTCCTCGTTAACTAACACCCTATCTATCTTCCCTAGGATGCGACCATGATCGAATTGATTATTCCACCAAGTGAAGAAACGCCCATAAAAGCGGAGATCCTGCAACTCTGCCCTAGCAACGCATTCTGCAAAGTCTCTGTAGTCTCTAGGATGAGGGCTGCGACTGCTAATCCTATCTTGAGCATGGAGAATATTATTAAAATCCCCAGCCATAACCCAAGGGCCGTTGATGCTTTGGTTGAGAGTGGTAATATCGTCCCAAAGGGGAGTTCTAAGAGCTGGGTTGTTCCTCCTGTAAACAACAGAAAGGGTAAAGTTCATAGAGCCTAGAAGAGTCGCCTTGCAAGTGAGGACTTGGTCCGAGCAGTGGATAAGGGAGAGAGCAATGATGGAGGGGTTGAAAAGAACCCAGATGCGACCGCTATGGTCCGCCTCGTAGTTATGGAGAAAACTCCAGGTGGGGAAGAAACGAGCAAGAATAGGTAAGTGGTTGTTAAACGAAACATGAGTTTCAAGCAGGCCAAACGCACAAAGGTTATTGTTAGCCACGAATTTTTGGATCTCTAGTAGTTTGGGGCGCTTGTTGCAACCCCTTATATTCCAAATTGCTAAATTCATAACGATGGGGTATTGAGAAGAGAGGGGGAGGGAGGAGCATAGCCTTCATCGAGAGCATCAAAAGAATTAGTCAGCGCGAGCGAGGGGTCATCAGGAACAGGTATAAAGGCCTTACCAACAGGACTTTTACCATTAGGGAGGACCAGCTGCCAAGCATCCTCAGGGTTGGGCGCGAGCACAAGCTGAAGGGAGGGTGACATCGACGTAACAGGGAGGTTAGAGAGAGGGCCTGAGTTACTAGGACTAGGGGGATCTAGTGTAGCAGAGGGGTCCAGGACAATGCCTGGCTCGGCAGACTGAAAAGACGGCGTAGGGAGAATGGGGGGTTTAGTGGTTGACTGATCTAGAGCCACTGAAGCAGGATCGGCTTTGGCAGCATGCGGCTGCGCCAAGTCCGGCAATGAGGAAACCTTCTTGACAAAGGGAGCCTTGGCCACTGAAGAGAGGATGGGGGCTCCCGGGGAATGATTTGGGAGATCCGAACGGGGCACCCGAGCTTGCCCTGAACGTGAGGGTCCAGGGCAGACAGTGGTCGGACAGCGGGCAGAGGAGTGTCCCAGGAGACTACAGGAGGAGCAGGAAATTGGTTCCCACTCATAAACAACTTGCTGAACCAGAGAGCCACTGGGGGCGCGAATTTTGATATCTCTAACTAGGTCAATATTGAAGTCAACTTCGACAAGGACTCTAGCATAGGAGATTCTGCTTTTGGAGGCCGTAGAGAGGTCAGTATGAAGGGGAGAACCAATTTTGGAGCAGATTTTCTTAAGGCTGGACTGGGACCAAAGACTAGTATGGAGGCCAGGTAGTTGAATCCAAACAGGGATGTGATTAAGGTCTTTCGGATTGAAAGAAAAATCAGGAGACCATTTCTTGAGAACCAGAGGGGAGGAATAAAGGAGCCATGGGCCCCTGTCTAACACTTGTTGGAGGTCTTCCTCCTTATCGAAATGGAATAAGAACCATCCCTCTTCATGGAGAAGGATTTGAGGGGTAGCTACAAAGTTGCAGGCTCTTTTCACATACTCTTTGACAATATTAAAGCCAAATTTCTTACCCCATATATGCCCCACTAATGCATTCTTCCAGTAGTCTATTTCAGGCAAAATATCATTCGCTTCAATCGTGACATAAGGGCTGTCCGTGTCTATAATGTCATTATTATCCAAGCGTAAAGACATGCCGCAATTCGATTTTTGTTTAGCAAGTAACATGTCCAAGAATGAGGGATTAGCGTTCGTACCTGTAGTTGTTTTACCCGTGGCGGTAGGACGAGAAGTTCTCTTGGCCCAAGCGGTCTTCCTGCCAGCTGGTATTGAGTGTACCGGGACTTTAGAGAGTGGCGGAAAATCCTCGGCCGCAGCCCCAGATGAAAGCGTAGTGGTTCGATTCAAATACTCCTGTAAGACCACGTCCACTGGAGGACCCGAGAGTTCAACTACTAGGTCGATGGCTGGGGTGGGGGGGGGGGGCCGTCGGAGACTGCTTGGACACACCCATTGTTATGAAAAATAACACTCGGTTCCCGGCTTGTGGCATGGCCAACAGACCCGACCACTGGGGACGAACACGATCCGGCCTCAGGGTGAGGAACAACCGTACGAAGTCTACCACTCGGGACCAAATCACCCGGTAAAGCAGATTCAGAAGCAGGGACTAAATCCCCCAAAACAGATTGCTCAACAATTTCGGTGAAATCAGAAACAGGGCCGCTTTCAAAATTTGCTGGTTGTTCAAAATTAACCAATTGCTCAACTTGTTCAGAGGTTAGATCAGGTGGTTGGTAAACCACCACCGAGGAGTCAACAGGCAGCGTGACCCCACCCAAAGAAAAAGGGGATCCCGCGCCAGCAGTAGCATCCGATGATAAGGGGGAGCCCGCGCCTGCCGAAGCTGTTGTCGCCTGAGCCGCCGGAAGGAGAGGGACGCCTGCACAGAGGGAGGCCTCGCCTGGAGCAACGACACCCGACTGCTGGGGGTTGGCAGCTGAGGTCGACACCGCTGGAGCTGCGCCGGGGGAGGACGAGGAAGACAACGGCTGGGACTTGGGAGGAGGAGCGGCGGCACCGAGGGAAGCGCCAGGGGGCTCATCCACTCTTGGGGTGGTAAGGGTAGCTGGCCGGCGACCTCGTTTCATGGCTGCAACTTGAGAGCTTGCACCGGCGAGAGGAGACGGCAGGGAGGAAGCAGAGGGGGGGGGGGGAGGGAGGAGCACACCGTAGGGGGCCTTGGCCACCAGGCGGAGGCCCGGCGGCGGCGGCGGAACCACCGGGGTGCACCTCAGCTGACAGAGCGGCGGAAAGCTTGAAGGAACGCCAGGGCTGAAACGCAGGGAGGGCTGGGGGAGGAAGAAGACAGCGCGTGGGGGCGCGTTGTTTTCTAACGGGTAGTTTATGTTGTTTGTGTTTTATGACGAGTAAATTGAATGAGGTAATGACATATTCGTGGTATACATGTGAGCATATATATATTGTGGCATATGTAATTTTGGTCTAATTTTTTCATTTGTTGTTTGGTTGAAAAAGGCATAAATGCCAGCACAAATATCAGCAGCATATGTTGCTCTTTATCTTTCTGTGTCTGCACTTCTGTTTCTCTTCTTTCCTTTGTAATTACTGTAACTATTGATTAAAAAAACTATTTATCTTATGACATTTTTACAAGTTATTTTATTTGTTATAAATTACACAATGCTTCATATAACTTAATAGAAATAGTACTACTTCTTGTTAGCCAAATTCAAAAGAACCCACATTAATAATACTAATTCACAATATATTATTTATGATACCACATAGATTAATAAAACAAAAAAACAAAAAATATACACTTGTCGATATATAACTTAAAATATTAAAAAAGTATATAAAAATATGAATGTATATAAATTTATTAACATACAAAGTTACAAAAAATATAATATATTATTAAAAGTTACAATTTCACTAAATAAATTCAGATAAGATTATTAGAAAGTTTGAAACTCTTGTTCTTTTTTTGTTACGTTTTTATATTTGTAAGAATTATAAAATTATAGGAAATAATAATATATTGTTAGAAGTTGTAATTTTTACTTAAATACTAAAAATTGAAATTTTATTGGTTATATAAATATTTTTATTTTCTTTGGTTTCTCCTATAAGTTTTTTACTATAAATTAAATACTCATAGTAATATATTGTTTGTGAATTTTTCCTTCTATTTTTTTTAACAAAATATAGTTTGAACTGTAATATAATATTTATTATTGTAGTATAGAAAACGGTAAACACTGTGCACATAAGTAACTTAACTAACTTATGCTGTAAATATGCCGCACTACCAAACAACAGTTTTCAAAACAACTATAAATATGTCAGTACAAAACTATTAGCAAATATGCTAGCGCAAAACAGCTATTCAATTGTACTACAAATGTGCTACCAAAATAGCCATGTTGAACAGAGCCTATACTCCTGCAAGGGATTAGCAGCATACCGGCCACATTACGAAACAATTTTCTAAACCCTACCTGGGCACTAATAGAGCAGCAGAAAACAGAGTCAAGTTCGAGAGCAGATTGGGGACCGCAACAACGGAGCAGATCTAGATTTCGTCATCAGCAGGGATAACTCTTGGCATGTTTTGCAAGTGTCATGGAACAGGGATCCCATTTTTAGGGGACCCAAATTTGTGGGTTTTATATTTTTTAAAGTTCCTATTTAAAAAAAATAAAAAGAAAATATATATATACAAACAAATAAATAACTAATTGAATTTAAAAATATTAAGTTTTTTAGAAGACAAAAATCTATTTGTATGCCGGGATTACCTATTCGGTAAAGGGTACACCTCCTATTACCGCTATACATATTTGATGGCTTTCTCTTCTTCTTTTATTGTTGTTTCCGCTTTCTTCATGTCTGAGTAGTTTGGTTGAATCCTAGTTATTATGAAACCCTAATTTCTGATTTCTTGTTCCTATTGAGTTTACAAATAATTCTATATAGATTGTAGTTTTATTCCTTATTTACTTGTTCAATTATTTTGTGATTTATAATTTCTTGAGTTTTTCTTGTTTGATTGCTTACAAGTGAGAATTGCGACATTCAATAGACTACAAGAATACTACCAGCGAAACTTGAGATGAACATTTCTCGGTATTAGCTTACTACAAACCAGATAAAATTTAAACACTTTTAGTTAACTAGTAAATTCGTAATGATAGTTCAGATTTAGTAAACACTAGTAAGAATCTATTTAGTGGGAAACCGGGAGTAGAGCAATTTAGATATGAGGTTGCAATCTAGAATTAGGAAAACATTTAGGAAGAGAAATTGAAGAACTAAGGGGAAGAAGTAAATCAAGATTCCTTGTTAGAACCGTTAAGAAGATCACCTATAATTGTTTTTCTTTTAGGTTATTTGTTTTCTGCAAACAAAACCCCAAAATATCATTGTTGTTTTCATTTAATTTTATTAGTTAGATCACTAGAATAAGTCTCAAACTAGACACTGCCTCCGCTGGTTCAATAACTCAGGGAATACAATCTAGGAAAACTTGTTGTGATAGACTGGTACACTTGCTGTTAGGTTTACCCCGTACAACAACCCCAAAACCGGGATATGTCTAAGGTCTTGAAATACCCCATAAATTAATATAAATTAATTTAGGGGATTTCTTTTACTGAACCCTAAATAATACTATTAAACATTAAATTATTATATAGTATTATGAATTTAATAACAAGATTTATAAGTCAATAAATCTTGGAAAAATTTCAAGACACTCAAATTATATTATAAAGATTTTAGAAGTATTTGGAACATTGATTTGAATCATAAAAGTCAATATAAAATCATAGGAACCTTAAAGCTCTTTAGCCTTGCTAGGGTTGACTTTTTGAGAATGGTCAAAGCAGCCTAAGAAACTTATACCAATAAAAGTATTATGGAAAAACAAGAACATTGATAATAAGAACGTCAAATTTGGATCATCCTAGCTCAAGTTACGATCTAATGAAGTTTAGTGTCAAAATTTCAAGAGTTGATGACGTGGCTCTCACTAGGGTTCCGTACGACTCAGCCAGCGCCTTGATTTTCATGCCAACACATCAAATCTGCCCAAATTAGCTAAGTATCCTAACAAACTCTAACAAATCGTGTGTTCATCTTTAGACAACCATAACTTTCGTTCTGTTCATCCAATTGCCGTCAAACCTTTGCCATTCTCTTCTCCTTTTAACCTAGTATTTAACTATCTATCCAGATAAATCTAATTTCCGTCACACAAAAAGTTAAGTCATCTTAAAGTTGCCTCCTCAGCCTGATGAACCCAGAAATCCAGATTTGTCAGGTAAAAAGTCTGTTTTTGCTCTAGCTATAACTCTCTTGTTCTTGAGCCAAATTCGTTTTGTCATAGCTCATTATAAATATCTTTGATTCCTCTTCAACTTCTATTTATACACCTAAGGCTGAATCACTACCAATTGGTATAGAAAGTCGTATAAAGTTCGTCACCTGATTCAGTTCGTGAATTTTCTGCCTAGAATTTCTAGAAATAAATGGTAAACCCGACTTTTGTCATTGTCATAACTTTCTCATCCTTGTATGAAAATTCATGCACCATATTTTTTTGGAAAACTCTTTAACTCCTCTTCAACTTTCCTTAAGGCAGCCAAAGCTGAATCGTCCTCATTTTAGGGGTAAACTCGAATCATGAAGAGTCTATAACTTTCTCCACAGTGCTCCTTTTTCAATTATTTTTTCACCCATGTGTAGAGCTAAAATTATTCTTTTAAACTTGATAAAGACCTTGGATTGAATCGCTTTAGGTTGTGAGAACTAGATCTGAGAAGTTGGCATCTTGAACTGCACATGAATTAATGAATCTTGGTAAGGTCGAATCTTGTTTGACTAATTAAATGATCTTCCCGTATGAATTTTGACATGAAATTTTGTACACGTGTGAATTATAATGTATATTTTGTTTTGATATAAATTAATATAAATTTGGAGTTATAAAACGTAAGTTAGGATTTTTATAAGTTACGACCTTGTATGAATCAACTTAGCTATTTAATAAAGTAATTTTTAGGAAATAAAAATTTTAGAATATATCTAAAATGTTATAGTTACCATACGTAAAATTTGGGAATTTCTAGATAATGGGAAATAAGTTTAATAAATGATTTTCTCAATCTTTCCTAAGTAACTTTATAATATATAGTTTTAATGTAATGATAAGTTTATGAGTGATTGAATACTATACTTTATAGATTGAAAATAATATTAGGAGGTTACAATAACATTTAATACTGTATGTTGATAATTACATTAGGTTATAAACTTTCATGAAGAAATAAAAGAATTAAAATGTTACTTTAGGGTAAATAGAGAAATATAATCAACTCATTTATATTATTAACTTTAAGTTATGGAAATTAATATAGGAAGTTAAGAATAAGGGAAATACTTTACTGTATAAGTTGTACACCGATTAAGATTTAATTACAAGATATTAGGATAATTAAATGGGTTACATGAAGGGTTACCTAAATATATATATTATTACATGATTAATAATAAAATAAGAGAAATACTTTTTATTAATAAAATGTGGGAATATTAGTAATTTTAAATGTAATCCTTACATGATATTCACAGTACTAAATGATAGTTCAACATCTTAAGATAATACTATTAAAATAATATTATATGAGGTGGTATTAAATTATGGTTATGAAATTAAGCTTAAAGACTTACCTTTGAATTTCTAAGATTTATATAAACCATACTAAAATACATGTATAATATTATTTGTCAATGGCCAGAATGTAAATCTATAATTGGGTTAAGTAATTAATAAGTTAAGACTAAGGAAAATTTGTAATTAGATTACATAAAATGTTACACTAATAGATCTTATTATATAATTAATAATAAAATAAACGAAACACTTTTACATCTAAATGTGAAGTGGATTAATAAGTTTAGATTTAATCATTTCATAACATTTATAGTATTGAATAATAATTTAATGTTTTAAGATAAAATCATTAAAAGGATTATGATATAAAACTATATTAAACTATGATTAGGAAATTAATCTAAATAATAATCCTTAATTTTCTTAGAATTTGATAAGCCATATAAAATACATTTATAACATTAATTACCAATATTCAAATTGTGAGTTTATAATTAAGTGATGTATTAAGTAGTTAGAACTTATAAAAGGTTTGTAAATAGAAATTAGATACTTAAAACCTTTGAACCTTTAATTAGATGAAACTAAGTTACATAAGATATTATATTGTTCTACTTTACGACACTGAAAATATTAATATGTCATTTGAATATAAGGTATGAGGATTTTTCAGAATAGATGATCTTATTAAATAATTGACAATTTCACTTATGAATGAGAATTTAATTCTTAGATAAAATTTACCTTATGTTAAGATATAATGTTTATCCTAAAACATAATAAATGAAATTAATTTATTAAGTTGTTCCTTTGAAACCTTAGGTTTTGTAATTAATCTAAAATGTATTTAAGACATAAGTTTATTAAAATTTAGTATAAAAGGATTATACATAGTCTATAGAGAGAATGTGTGTAAAAATAAAACATTTAGGAAATTAAATGTAAGTAAGGATACATAAAAGGTTATCTTAAAACACCTTATTATATAGGTAATAATAAAGCAAATAATATACCTTATGAATACTAAATGTAAGAGTTCGATAAGTCTAAGTTAATTAAAATATAGTTATTTCAAGATGAAAAGTAATTTAACATCTTATGACAAGATTATTAAATGGTTGTAATAAAAAGTCATTCTGAACTAAAGATAAAATAATTGAGTTTGGTTGAAATACCCCTGAACATTTAAACGCATAAAATCATAACACGTTTTATAATTCGGACGTAAAATAACGTACGAACAATTAAACTTAGTATATATACATGTCCGTATGCGTGACGACATTATATATTAATATAGTCACGTACTTGTACGAAAACTACATGTACATAACGTTACGACATTGTAACGTTGTAATAAAAATGGTAACGTCGCATAACTTCATAACAAAAAAATAAATAGATATAACGCGATATATTATATGGTATTACATATATAAATAAGCATGTATAACTTATACAAAAAAAAGGAGAAAAAGGAGCAAAGACACTCCCGCTGAGGTTCAAACCCCGTACCTCTCGTATGCCTAGTGAACGTCTTAACCGGTTGAGCTATGCTCAAATTCGGTATTAGATATTCACGAATTACAACTAGTCATGTGACTACCACTGTAACTACAAAAAAAAAGATAACAACGAACCCAAACAGACTTCATCTGTGCCGCTTATTCCTTTGTTTTCTTCCTCGGCATTACTCCTGATCGATCAAAAAAAAATGAGAAGAAAACCACAAACCAGATTGCAGTAGCAATGGCGACAAGAATCTCATTTCAGATTCTTGAAAATTCATGCCCCCCATTCCTTTGTAACTCTAAGAGCGTTATCCCCTCTGTTGAGTCCAGAGCATGGCTTTGCCCCCACCACCTCAGTACTGTTTTTTCACACGCACCCAACAGGTGACAGTTCTGTCAAATAGCACTTTATCGATGATTGCAATTCTTAGATTCTCAAAGCAATGTCGGGTGCTGGTTGTTAGTTGCCACATAAGCAGTCAAGGAGGCATTCACCTGGGAGACTACAAGCTCCATCTGTTTCACTATGTTTTCAGTAAAAGTAGTGCAAATGACAGAAGGTGTGCATAAGAGTTCGTTCCTCCTCAAACTTCCACAAATTCTCTCTTGAAACTTTCACCCAGTAACAGGTTAATTTATTTCCTGCATTCAGTCTTCTCTTGCCCCTGTCTTTTTGTTAATACACTTGCTCAGTTTTTTTTTCCTCCTCACTTGCATGCTCACTGTAACACCCCTATTAACCATAAATACAGCGGAAATAAAACTCTAAGGCGATTACAGACCATCGGGTTCCAAACACCCGGCACCAAACCTCACCAATTTACAACTTACAATCCACAAAAGCTACGGTCTGAACTCGAGAAAAACCTAACACAACATAATAGAAATTAAACATATTCTCTCTCCACAAAACCTAGTCCCATCCCAAACACTCATTCTCTTCGTGGCCACCTGTAAATCAATTCGTACCTGCAAGATGAAACCAAGCAGCCCACCCCAAAAGGGGCGGGTCAGTTCCCTGGAATGGAACTGGTACAATTCTCCAAAAACAACTTATAAAACATAACTCTTCAAAATAAACAGTAATATGAAAACAACCTCTTAAAAATGAAATAGAGATAAAGCACTTCAAACAACCGAGTTAAAGAGAAAAGAAAACAAGACAAAGATAGAGATAGAGAACTTCCAAAACAAGTCATCCACTTAAGTAGTCACACCACATAGTTAGTAAGCATCCATTGTTGATGTTAGAACCAATTCCCGTTTGGAGTATAAAGACTCAGATAGTCACAAGGACTAGGAATAATACGATAGATCCAAGAACCAATAACTCAAGAGTGGAATAATTCAATTGGGAGAGATGGCCCCCACCGCCAGATATCAATGTCCATATGGACGAGGGATATACAGCCCCCTGCTGTCAGATTTAAATGTCCTGGTGGACGAGGGATATACAGCCCCCTGCTGTTAAATATCAATGCCCCTATGGGCGAGGGATATACAGCCCCCTGCTGTTAAATTAAAAATGTCCTGATGGACGAGGGATATACAGCCCCCTGCTGTTAAATATCAATGCCCCTATGGGCGAGGGATATACAGCCCCCTGCTGTTACCATTGAAGACGCGCGCACGTCGAAAGAAAGATTTCCAAGATTGACCTTTTCCAAATTCCCACTAGATCACTAACTACCCAGAGCAATACCAAAACACTCAGTCCTACAGAGTGCAGAAGCGTAAACCCTAAGCAGTCAATGTCTAACGGGACACCAAGTAGAAGAAACCAATACCCAAGCGAGTTCCACATCCAAGGCTCAGTTAGTCACACAAGCTGAGTCAGTCACACAACCATTTCCTTTTTAGAAGTTCCTCTTAAAGTCAGTTAGCGTTTTCCAAAACGTTCCACAAGTCAACCAGCAAAAATAACGTAGTACGAGAAATCGTACAAAACATTTCAGAAAGTCCAAAACACAACAAGCTGAGTACGAGAAATCGTACAAAACATTCCATAAGGTCCAAAACACAACAAGCTGAGTACGAGAAATCGTACCTGGATAACGCTGTAGCAGTTCTAGTCAACTTGCGCAAGCAATCAACAATACTCTGAAGAATATTAAAGGTAGTCTATCATCAATCACTTGTAGCCTACGTTAAGCTTAAATAAACTCCTCACTCATATTTCTAAGTCCCAATTGTCTTTTAAGCCCTCACTTAAATGTTATGCATAACCTTTGGCTTGTCTTAGAATGTTGTATACCCCAAGGTTGTAAGACCAAGGAATGTATTTTACTAACACTTGTTAATTGTTCCACCCTTATCCACTTTACCCATACTTAACCATAATTCCTACATAAAAGACCTTTATAACATAAGTGCATTATATGTTATTCAACCAATCTTAGAATTTCAATGACAATTCTTAAGCTCAATAATTTTATTCTTACTTTAGAAACATCGTCTCATGACCTATAATAGGTTTATCTTAGAATACTATACTATTAATTCACAATGTAATGATTATGTACTTTATCAATATTACCAATAAACCATCATGATTAGGTTCCCCCTTAACTTAATTAAGATCTACATCTTGTATATTGGAATCATAGTGTTGTAGACACATTTTATTATAACTTAGTTGAGCCACTAAACTCAATTATCATATCCTTAGTTCAGAATGACTTCCTATTATAACTGTCTAATAATCTTGTCATAAGATGTTGAATTACCTCTCATATTGAAACAACTATATTATAGTTAACTTAGACTTAACGAACTCTTACATTTAGTATTCACAAGGTACATCATTTACTTAACCATAACTTTATAATAAGGTGTTTTAAGATAACCTTTTATGTATCCTTACTTACATTTAATTCCCTAACTGTTTTACTTTTACACACATTCTCTCTATAGACCATGTATAATCCTTTTATATTAAACTTCGTTAAACTCAAGTCTTAAATACATTTTATATTGTTTACAAAACCTAAAGTTTCAAAAGCATAACTTAATAAATTAATTTCCTTTATTGTATTTAGGGTGGACATTATATCTTAGCATGAGGTAGAATTTATCAAAAAATTAAATTCCGGTTCATAAGTGAAATTGTCAATTACTTAATAAGATAATATATTCTGAACAATCTCCATACCTTATATTCAAATGACACATTAATATTTCCAGTGTCAAAAGGTAAATCAATATAATCTTATGTAACCCAGTTTCATCTAATTAAAGGTTTAAAGATTTTAAGTATCTAATTTCTATTTACAAACCTCCTTATAAATTCTAACTACTAAATACATTACTTAACTATAAACTCACATCCTGAATATTGGTGTTAAATGTATTTATATGGCTTAACTAGTTGTAAGAAACTTAAGGATTATTATTTAGATTAAATTCCTAATCATAGTTTAATGTAGTTTTAAATCATAATCCCTTTTAATGATTTTATCTTAAAATATAAGTTATTACTCAATACTATAAATATTAAGAAATAATTAAATCTAGACTTATTTATCCTCTTCACATTTAGATGTACAAGTAACTCATTTATTTTACTATTGTTTATATAATAAGAACATTTAAATGTAAAAGTATTTCATTCATTCTATTATTAATTATATAATAAGATCTATTTGTGTAACCCTTTATGTAGACCAATTACAAATATTCCTAAATTTCAACTTATTAATTTCTTAACCAAATTATAAATTTACATTGTGGTTATTGACTAAATAAATACATGTGTTTAAATACGGTTTATATAAATCTTAGAAACTCAAAGATAACTAAAAACTCAACCTATAACCATAAATTAATACCACCTCATATAATATTCTTTTATTAGTATCATGTAGAGGTTTAGTTTAACTCATTAATTCCTTCATATTATATTTTCTATAAGGTATTTTATTCCTTTTATCTATTTATTTATTGTATATATATATATATATATATATATATATATATATATATATCCTTCCTATTACATTTCTCACAAGGAATGTTATTTCCTTTATCTATTATGTATTTATATACATATATATATATATATATATATATATATATATATATATATATCCACATATATCAAGATTTATCCAGAACATTCTTTAAGAAATTCTTGTATTTAATTATATTTAATATCTTTTAGACATATCCACAACTGATTTATGGTTTATAAAATAGAGTATATTCCCTTAGTTTTAGTTAAACATATTAGCTTCCATATTATATATAATAAATAAAATGTAGTTTAGTTAAATTCCTTGATTTAATATAAGTTTCTATTTATTCTCTCATTAAAATAATATATATATAAATATATGTAACAATTTTTACTTCACTTAAAGTTAATACCCAAAATATTTATAAACATACTGTATTAAATGTTAATTAGTCTTATTATATTTTCCCCAACCTATAAAGTTCATTAATCAACTATACTTTAATTTTTGATTACATTAAAACTATATTATAAGTTATTCTTATGAAAAACTCACAAACACAATTTTTAAAACCTTTTCCCGTTGCCCAAAAATTCCCAAACTTAATATACAGTAACTATAACATTTTAGACATATTATAAAATTTTTATTTCATAAAAGTATCTTTTTAATTTAACCAAATAATTTCAGAAAACCCGTAACTTGTAAAAATCATAACTTATGTTTAAAAACTCCAAAACCATAATAATTTACATCAAAATAAACTAGATTAAATAAGGAATCTATGGTTAAAATTTCAAGTCAAAATACATTCGGGAAGATATTTAAATTAACCCAACAAGTTAGGACTATTTACTGAAATTTTTATAGAAACTTAAATAACTTATAATTGCCCGATCTAATCTTGGCCGTCCAATCTCTTAAAGCAAGATCGGACGGCCCCTGTGTCGCGAGTTCATCAGCGAAAACTAAAGTCAGGTCGAGTACGAATTCACCAATATCTCCTAATCTACAGAACGAAATCGAATGATTCTTGTTTCTATGGATTCGAAATCAAATTTCGGTTCTAATGGTACCGCTTTCCCCAATTATAATGCGATACATATCAAGATTCAAAATTGTTTCGAGAGTTAGGGTTCGTATCGGGAACCGAATACAAATCTGTCAAATTCTCTCAACCTAATGCATAATAGGGGAAATTGTTACATGGGTTTGGTCGACAATGAAGAGTAGTTTAGCATCGTCGGAAGAATTTGTGGAAAACTCACCGGGAATTGCAGAACAGAACTAGCTAATCGATTTGTTTTCTGGAAACACATTCGAACCTTGCCTGTTCGAGTAGTCAACTTCGGGGATCTATAAAATACGTTCTAGATCGAGTTAGGCCATGTTCTTGGGCTCATTAGAAAGAAGAAACATAGACTACACAATGATAGCAAGCTCTAATCCTAACTCGCATCACACAGAAGAAATCGAAGTCACAAAACACGAGTTTACCTCTCTGTTTCGGTATTATTTTATGTGCTGGCAAGACCGAAACTTTAGGCTCTATATCTCCCAACTGGTTACGAATTGGACTTGGGCATAAACACGAAAGTTGTAGAGGGATTAGAGATCTTTACAACGAGCTAAAGAAATCGAATTTTGGTCGATTAACGAAGAAGTTATGATCGACGCAAGTTACCTGAAAACGAAGGGAATTCTGGAATTCTGGAAACAGTCTCGCAAGGTGGCTACTTTGGCTCGATTTTCCGGTTGACTCAGAAGGATCTATAGGGTTTGTATGAGTAATGGTTGGAAAGAGGAATTGTAGGAGAAGAGAGTGGTGAAGACGGCATGGAAAAATATTGAGTTATGTGAAAGTTATAGCCGTCTAAAGTTAGGGCTAGGAAGTGAAATCGGTTACGAAAATCAGGGAAGGAAATCGGCTAAGTGTGGGCGACCCATTACAGAGTGACACGTGGCACTTCTTAAAATTTTGATTCAAAACTTCAATCTAGCATAACTTTGGCTAGGATGATCCGTTTTTGACGTTCTTTTTATCGATCTTCATGGTTTTTCATAACCTATTTATTGGTATAGGTTTCATGACCTGGTTTGACCATTCTCAAAAAGTCAACTCTAGCAAGGCTTAATAAGCTTTAAGGTTTCTAGAATTTTATATTGACTTTTATATTTCAAAACAATGTTCCAACACTTCCTAAAATCTTTATAATATATTTGGAGTGTTTAATAATTTTCCCAAGATTTATTGACTTATAAATCTTATTATTAAATTCATAATACTATATAATAATAAGGAGAAAACCCCTAAATAAATTTCACAACCCCATATAATAATTTAATATTCATAATTCCATATAATAATCTAATATTCCTCATTCCATATAATAATTTAATACTTAATAATATTATTAAAGGTTTAATAAAAGAAATCCCCTAAATTAATTTAAATTAATTTAGGGGTATTTCACTCACGCCAGAAGCAATTCAGGAGTCTCTGCTACCTTGTTCTACATGCGTGATGGTAAGCCAAGCCTCCATGGCTGTGCTCCTGTTCTACCTGAAATCTTCTTCCCTGATCGAAACCCATTCTTGAGTCATTCCTGTCTGGTTGTTTTCTGTTCGAAGAGGAATTGGCACTTTACTCTTGCATTTTCCCGACTAATCAGTGAACTCATCCTCCTTGGCCCCTCTTTCTGTCTAATAGATCAAGCGCCTCAAATCCTGGAGACTGACAAGTAATCCAGTAGTGAAAGGAAAAAAAAACACAGTGAAGTAAACTGCTACTGCAACAGTACTCAATCCTTTTTATTCCCTTGTGTTTTCCTACTTTTTCTGCTCTCTGGTTAAAACAATAACCTGTTGATTGATCACTCTTCTCAGATTGTTGCCGAGAGTGTAAGTGCTGGAAGTCTTGTTTTGTGCCAAAGATCAACCAAGGGAAAATCTGCTAAGCTACTTGAGTGGTGAGTTATTTCTAAACTAGTTTCATGATCTGAAAACAAGGCAATCTATCAAGTTTCACCGGTTAAGCAGTTCGAGTTCAGTAGATTTTGTTTTTCTGTATACTATACTCCCAGAAGTAATAGGAGGGTTTAGTGGACTTGATAACGAATTTAAAACAATGCTTAAACCCTGTACTAACCTGATATACATGTGAGGAAAGTAAAGACAGATCTAGGAATGAAAAGAGAAACAAATGAAAAAAAAATGTTTGTCAGTTTCATACCTCGGTTTTCTTTTATTAGAATTTTGATAGTGTGTGTTTGTATAAACGTAACTAGTTGTAGATCTGTAAAGGAATATCTTTCTGTATGTATTATTGTGTATCAAATACAGAGCCAAAGCATGCTTAATATAGCAGTGCAGAATAATGAGAGAGATTTCATTGTAGACAAAATCTGTATCTTAACTACCAAGTCTATCTCAACAAACAGCTTGATTTTCTCTAGCTATACTTGGGCCTATGAGGTGGACGGGACTTATTAAACTCATAAACTTAATACTCCAATATCTATGTGTAGATAAGTTGAGGAAGCTATGGAGCAGGTTGAGAAACAGATGAGAAAGATAGAAGGCGACAGATTTGTAGTATTCCAAGTTTCAGTTTCTTCTAGTTTCTGTTTTCATTTCTCAGAGATGTGTCCCTGGTTGCCTTGGGTATTTTGAGGATAAAACTATATAAACCATTCAATTACATGGATTGGGAATGAGGGAGAACCTAGAAGACAGATTAGTAGAGCAAAAAGGAAAACAACAGAAGAAGAAGAAAGGAATATCAGTTTTAGGTTTCAGTCTTGTTTCAGGTGGTTCAATTTTCTAGTTTCAGTAGTAGGATGATATTGTAACACTTGCAAGATTGGTCGGGGTGGTTTAAAGTTAAAACAATGCTGATGCAGGTAATTAGATGGATAAACAATTGAGGGGAGTCAATTGACATGCTAAAACAGCAGAAAAACATATAGAGATGTATATCAGTTTCATGGTTCCAAGTTTACAGATTTCCTAGTTTCAGAGTTACAACCTTTGGTAGTTGTAGCAGATTGGTTCTGGGGTCTGTGTCGTGATGAAAAAAACTGGTAATACACTTAACTAGGTGGGCTATCAGGTTGAAGAGAAAATTTAAAGGCAGGTTGATGAACAGACAGAAGGAAATCAAAGAGAGAACATCAGGTGGTTGTTTCAGTTTCTTGAAGTTTATGTTGCAGTATGAGAAGTGCATCGAGGGGTTTAACAGGAGGGACTAGGTGGTCTTGGGTGTAAGAGATAGCTAGAGCCCTTAAGTAAGTGAGTGAGTACTTGAGGATGAGCTAGAAATCAAGTTTAAATAACCGGAAGAAAGCAACAGAAAAGGGCAGTTCAGTCTTTGTGATTCCAGTTTATCAGTTTCCTGGTTTCTGTGTCAAGAACTTTCGGAGGGCATTGCCTAGGCTAGTTGGGACTGTTATTGAATTCTAAAAAAAACTTCATAACACACTTAACCACACGAGAAAGTGAGGGAGAAGGATTGAAAAGTCAAATTCAGGGACAAGAAGTGAGAAAGAACAAGCTATATCAGTTTTTGGTACCTTCTGTTTTCTGCAACTATTACCAGTTCAGTATGAGGAGTTTCCAGAGATGTTGTCTAGGTGAGGTTGAGTCTGTTCTAGAATTCAAAATCTTGATAAAACACTTAACCAACTGGGTAAACAAATTGGGAGTCAAAATTGTGAACTGAGAAAAGAAACAGAGGGAGGAAATGATGTAGCAGTTTCTGTTAAGCTTTCTTTTCTTTGAAATCCCTGCCTCTGTGTAACCGAAGTTCAGGTGGCATAGAAGTGTTGTATCCACCTGTTATTAAACCCAACACCTAGCTAATCAACCCAACTGATTCTATACAAGGCAATTGAGTGGATTAGAACTGATAAACGAACTAGGAATAAGAAATGAGGAAGAAATAATACAGCTTGGATTCAGTTTTCGGTAGATACTGTTTCTATACAGAAGTTAGGTGAGTGTTTTACTAATTTATTTTTGAGGTTAAAACATTGATAACACCCATATTCAGTGGGGTAGCTACCATGAGAAAGAGTAAGCCTCAGCTAAAGTAACTAGAAACAAGAATCACAAGATACATGGGGTTGTTGCCTCAGTTTTCTTTTCAATGATATTACGGTTCTGTATAACTAGGCTTTAAAAGTATTTTAAAGATTATATTACCTGGATAATAGGGTTAAAATAGTGTTAGTATACCTAGCTATTTGCTGAAGCGTTTTGGGATAAAGAAAGCCACCATTGGTTCATTAAATGAGAGGTTAAGTGTGATTCAATACCGTAACTATGTGACAGTTTTATAAATGTTGAGACTTCTGTATAAATGGGTTCTAGGGATTTCTTGAAGACTATATTATTGGGATACTAGGTTTAAACCATTGCTCACCTATGTAGCTAAGGAGGGAATACATTTTAGACAAGTTATATCCCTCTTATGTAACTTGTTACATAATTAACTCTTAAAACGCCCCAAAACATTAACTAAGGAAAAAGGACTTAGTTAATGAATAAAACAAAGGTGTGAATGTCCTAGGAGTAAGTTAAGCCTGGAATTAATACATGTGAAGTTCTAAGAGTAATATAAACTAAGTATTTAACAACATACCTAGGGAATAATACCCAATATAAAGTGTCATCACATGAAATAATAAACTGACACATTGTTTTAATTAACGCTAGGGTCGTAGTGGACTCCGACCGGGACTCCGAGTGTGAGACAACTTGTACTTTCGAATAAGGTATGGACATGTGTGGTCCGTATGTTGCCGTGTTACACGGCTTGTGTGCTGTGTGCCTTGTTTGACTATGACCACAAGACTAATGCATGAAAATGAATGTTTGTTTTACCGTGCTTATTTGTCTGTTGTGAGCTTGTGTAAAGCATATGAATGGATTGTTTATTTTCCTTGCTTACCCGCTTGCTATTATTGTGCATATTGCTTGCGCGCACACAGTAGTGTAGTCCCTTCTCGTTGATGAATCCTTGAGATGAAATACAACAAACTTCGTAAACAAAACCAAGGAACTACATAAAGGGAAAACTCCTCTTAACTATAGAGGACCTTTGAAGACACCCACTATGGTGTCGAACTATCAATGATAATGATAAGCCAATACTCGTTAAAAATGAATAGGGAGACGGACCCTTTGTATCCGGGGTAGAGACCAATAATATGAAAAGGCATAGGGAGACGGACCCTTCGTATCCGGGGTAGAGACCAATAATATAAAAAGGAATAGGGAGATGGACCCTTTGTATCCGGGGTAGAGACCAATAATATAAAAAGGAATAGGGAGACAGACCCTTTGTATCTGGGGTAGAGACCAATAATATAAATAGGGAGACGGACCCTTCGTATCCGGGGTAGAGACCAATAATATTAAAAGGAATAGGGAGACAGACCCTTTGTATCCGGGGTAGAGACCAGAACATTAAGAGGCATAGGGAGACAGACCCTTTGTATCCGGGGCAGAGGCTAGTAACATGGAAAAGGAATAGGGAGACGGACCCTAGGTATCCGGGGCAGTGGCTAGTAACATTTAAAAACAACAGAGATAGGAAGAGCTATCCGGGAATGGAGGACTAGCTATGAAGAAGACGTTCTCCAAATGGTGGTGATAAGAGAATTCACAAATAACCCTTAAAGAAACAAGGAAAGACTAGCACCTACATGAGATGGTCACGGGATCTAAACTATATCCCCAAACCTGGTGCAAGGAAAGAGAAAGAAAATACAATTTACGGGAACAAGAGAAAAGAAATGAAAACACACAACGCTCGTATGATCCCATAGTGAGGGTCATGGGTATAATATACCTATGCACACGTTTTATTACTTACATGATTGTTGTTGTTATACTAGCAGCTCGTTGTGCTTGGTTGCATGTTTGATGTACTATGATGCCAGCATGTTATGCTTGGATGTTTGTTGATATTGCTTTGCTACCTTAAAGTGGGTATGATATCATGACATATTGTGGTGTGCCTTACTGCTTTATTATAGCATGTAAATTGACTTAATAATATTCGACCAAGTAGTCGTGTGGCCCGGCAACATACGGGCTACACACGTTCACACTCAGCATGGTTTTGCTGAGTCCTTTATTTTTATAGGTATGGATCTGGACGATGGCGGAGAGTAGGTAGGGTGACTACCATGGGGGTAGCCCATATGGGCAAGACCTTTTAATTAGTATGTTTTCCTATGTATGGGTTGTGACTATGTAACACAAAACCCTGGATGTGTGTTTCGGATTGCGTTATTTTAATTAAGAACTCATGATGTAGACTCTCGGTACTCGTTTTGTATCTCCTGTTTTGTACTTGGATTTGGTTAAGGTTTTAATTCCAGTCATTCAGACCGTAGCTTGTTGTTGATGGAGTTGTTGTGTCAACCACGTGGGTGGTTGGCGTCTGTGACACCCGGATGGATGTGAATCCGCTGCTTGGACTTATTGTAATATTGTTTGGAGCACTATTCAGTCTACTGGTTGGTTATTCGGGGGTGTTACATTGGTGGTTGTCTCTGAATTCTAAGATCAATTAAGTTATAATAAAATGCATCTACAACACTATGATTCCAATATATAGGATGTAGATCTTAATTAAGTTAAGGGGGAGATTTAATCATAATGGATTAACTAGTAGATATTGATAAAAATACATAATCATTACATTGTGAAATAATAGTATAGTATTCTAAGATAAACCTATCATAGGTCATAATACGATGTTTATCCTAAAGTAAGAATAAAAGTATTGAGCTTAAGAGTTATTATTGAAATTCTAAGATTAATTGAATAATATAAAATGCATTTATGATATAAAGGTCTCAAAAATCTTGAATGTGAGAATTATGGTTAAGTATTAGTAAAGTGGATAAGAGTGGAACAATTAATAAGTGTTAATAAAATACATTCCTTGATCTTACAACCTTGGGCTATATAACATTCTATAATAAGTCAAAGGTTATACATAACATTTAATTGAGGGCTTACAAGATAATTGAGATTTAGAAATTAGAGCGATGAATTTATTTAAATTTGTCTTAGGCTATAAGTTATTGATAATAGACTACCTTTAATATTCCTCAGAGTATTGTTGAATATTTGCACGAGTCTACCAGAACTGCTACAGCATTAATCAGGTACGATTTCTCGTACTTAGATACTTCTACTAACAGATTTAAGGAAAAGTTTTTAAAAATACTAACTAAGCTTAAAATGAATTTCAAAAAGAAAACTACTTGTGTGACTAACCCAGCTTGATGTGACTAACTGAGCCTTGGATGTATAACTTGTATGGTTATGGGAAAATGTCAAATCTTGGTAAATTCTCCCTTTTGACTCTGGGTACTAATTCATCCATGAGTCGAGTCTTTGGTCAGCCTTCTTGAGTATGGAGTCTTTTTATTAAGTTTTGCGCACACTTTTCACCGACAACCGAGCACGGGTCAGTGGCAGCGGAGGTCTGCTTTACCTCGTCCATGTGGACAACTGACTGGTGGTGGGGGCCACTGTCTACCACGGGTTATGGATATTCTTGTCGTTCCTAGTCCTATGTGACTACCTGAGTCATTCTCCTCTTAAGTGGAACTGAATCTAACATTAATAATGAATGCTTATTGACTTTATGGTGTGTTTTCTTTAGTGATTGACTTGGTTTTGATGTTCTTCATTTCTATCTTTGTCTTATTCTCTGATCTCTATGACTTGATTGCCTTGAAGTGCCTTATTACTCTTTTTTACTTTTAAGAGTTTAATTTCAAGTTACTATTTTATTTTAAGAGTTATGTTTTAATTCTTTGTTTTAGAGAATTGTACCAGTTCCATTCCAGGGAACTGACTCATCCTTCCCGGGGTGCAGGGCCATCTTAGAAAATTTTGGGGCCCTGGGCTCAATACCTAAAATGAGGCCCTTTATATGTAAAATATCATATAAATATAAAACAAGTATAAAATTGTATTATGATGTGATTTGTTGTTCTTTCTCTTTTATGCTTCATGTCTTAGTCACACATTTGATTAATGTAAGCACCAATCATTCCACCATCCAAAATCAACACCTAAAAAATGAAGAGCATACTTAATTATTATATTTACTTTATAAAAAATCCAAATAGAGGAAAAATAAAATTAAAGTATAAATCACACAATAAAAAATATCCAAATATAATCAGACTCACAAAAGATTAAAATAACTATCAGATTCAAGTAAATTACAATCAATAATTTTAGTTTTGCCTTCACAGAATTTTGCTTCGCCTAATTTCTTTTTGGTAGATTATTTGAATTTTCATGGCTGTTTTAAAATTTGAATTGATTGTATACATTTCTAAGAAAATATGCGCTAACTATTTAATTATTTAATATTATCCTAGAAAACTTTAAATTTCAACTTATTAATTAACCACTCCTATACTGTGTATGTTAGGGTTGACAAATAATTAAATTAACATATCAGACCCTAAGGATTATGAGAAATTAAGGGAAAAATAATTAACAACTAAGCTAGTGATGCACCAATGGTAGAGAGTGAATATAAAAAGAAATCCTCTATTATTACTCCCTCCGTCCCTATTTGACCTTCTGGTTTACTCCCGTTTACAAATCTAAGTTTTATAATGGAATCCTTATGTCAAAAACTATTTGTTATAGAAAGTTGTTTTATAAAATTATTTAATCTTATATGTTTAATATTGAAGTAGAAAAACATGCCAAAAAGCAAACAGGAAGGTAAAAGTGGGACGGAGGTAGTAATAAATAAGTACCTACTGCACACCACTCCTATACAGTATATTACAATTCACAAATAATTAAATTAACATATCACCTGTTATCAATTACGAGAAATTAATGGAAAAAATAATTAACAATTGAAGCTAGTGATGTACTGATGCTAGATAGTGAAAAGAAAATAGAAAGAAGTCTGGGACCTGCTGCACATCACTTCCACTGTTTGGCAGTTCTACAGTGAAGAAAAGGTTAAAAAAAAGGTCTTGACTATGAGTGATTTTCTAATTGATTGTGACTGTGTGTGAGAGTTGAGTTGATAGTTCTGGTTGAGAGTAATACCTATATATAGGTAAAGAGCCATCCCTCCGACGATTAATTATTTTACTGGAAACCAAAAAGACTATTCCAGTAGTTTCTTACAATGCTATCAGACACTATTAATATAAAGAAAAGGGATAAATAGTTACTTTCTAGACGAATCGATACAAAGTCATAATGATAGTTGGTCAGAACAATACGTATTACCAGTAACAGTCTAACAGACATAAAAAAAAAATTTGAGCCCTAAAAATTAGGAGGCCCTGTGCAATGGCACCGGTTGCACATGCTCAGAGCTAGGCCTGCCGGGGTGGCCTGCTTTGGTTTCATCATGGCAGGTACACACTGTTTGCAGATAACCACGAAGTGACTGAGAGATGGCTTGGGATTCTTATTATTCTGCTCGTTGTTTTCTTTTCTTGAGTTCAGACCGTAGCTTAGACAATTTTAATGGATGTAATCAAGTGAGGTTTTATACTGGGTGTTTAGTGCCCGATGATCTGTAAACGCCAATAGACATTTTATATTCCGTTGTAATTATTTTAAATATGGGCGTTACAGGCAGTGGCGGACCCAGAAGTTTAAGTCTGTGGGGGCATTTTTGATAATATAAAATTTTAATTAGTAATCAAAACATTTAAATTAAATTTAAAAGTATTTTTAACATTTGAATTACAATTGCCCTCTACGGGTCTTCATCGCCTGAAAATGATACATAATAGTATTATTGTTAATGGTCTCAAAGACATCTGCCTCTACATAAGTGATTAGGTAATCACTAAGTAATTCATCTCCCATCTTGTTCCGCAAATCCGTCTTGATGTATTTCATGGAAGAGAATGCTCTTTCAACTGTAGCAGTAGCAACCGGTAGAATTAATGCAAGCTTCAATAACAAATAGACTCTAGAAAATGTCAGATGTTGTTTTGTTTCAACCAACTTTTTTGCAAGCTCACCAATTCCCTTCAAATTGAAAAACCTTGAATCATCATGCATACTTGCAATGAAATTATCAAGTTGGCAACTGAGCTCTTCAATCTTGTTTTCACTACCAAAATCATCTGGATACAAACGTGCCATTGCCAACAACTTATTTTTGTCAAAGCTAGAAAATGAATCATCTGGGTTCAAGCAAGCTATGCCAAGTAGCAATTCAGTGTTCACCTCACTGAAGCGACAATTAAGTTCTTCAATCTGCATATCAATAACAGCATATAAAACACTCACACGATAGTAATGCTCATTCGACACATCGTCAACTCTTCGGAAAAATCTGGATCCTCGACAAACATGCATAGCATCCATATCGACAATATCGATATCTTGTTGACAACATAAAGAAGTTATCTTCCCAATAAGATCTTCCCAACCATCATCTCTCATTGCTTGCAATCTTCTTTTAGCTGTAGCAAGTAAAACCATGGCATTGACAATAGTTTGTTCTCTTCTTTGTAAAGCAGTATTTAACTCATTGGTAATTGCTAACACTTCCTTCAACAAATGCAGCATGAAAACAAATCTGAATGATAGCAAAGAATCTAGAATACCCCGAGCCTTCTGCCGATCATCTGCATTAGAGCCCTCTATTGCTATATGACCAACAACCTTAACCAAAGATGGAAACATAACAATCATATTCCTCACAGAATGAAAATGAGAACCCCACCGAGTAGCACCGGCCTTTTTAAGCCCAAGCTCTTGGTTCAAACCTCGACCGCTTTCAATGTCACCCAATCGCAGTTCTTCTTCTATTCGCTTTGCTTCTTCTCTCCGGACATCATCTTAATTTTTGAAGGATGCACCAAGTAAGTTCAAGACGATACCAACTATTTCAAAAAGCCATGCAACATCCTCATGAATCTTTGCAACTGCTACAAGGGTCAATTGAAGTTTGTTGAAGACTGAAGTTTTGCAGATGATTGCCTCCTCAGTCAAAGTAGCGATGCAGAGAGACTTGGCGTGATACAGAAAGACGTTTTACTATCACAGCTCGAGCACCTCTGCAGAAGCATCTGACCGCGAATCTCTACATGCCAAGAAGCGGGACGTTACTGAAGTGGTTGCGGAAATCTCGGTTAGTTGGGAGCGCAAGCAGACGTGAGAACGTGACGCACAAGGAGCTCCATAATTCCGATACTTGCGGAACCAACTCAACAAGCCGTTTTACATGAAGACTTCACCGAAGATTTAGGATATAGTTGACAAGTATATAAGTGTATGGGCGTAATTAGTTAAGTAGTGCATTCGAGATTATCTAGAGAAAACACCGCCCTTGAGAGAGAAAATATTCTTGAGAGATCTTAGTGAGATAGTGTCAATTAGCTTAGGTATTTATTACCTAGAGAGCACACATAGAACATTCCCCTTTACTCCTTGTTACGCATTGATCTAAGCCGAGAGTAGAGCGAGTGTTGGATGAGACAGAGTACCTCTGTCGAATCCCAAGATAGGAAGCTAGGTTGTAATTCACATTGAATTTCAATACAAGCAAAAGTCCTATCTTGTCAATTTAAAACAAAAGCTTCCGCGTTATTAGTTTCTGCATACATTCATTCTTCAAGCAGAGTTGGTCTGAGACTAACACCTCAGACCTACTCGGTCAGCACCCCGATCCCATCAAGTGGTATCAGAGCCTGCGTTGGCTGACAAATCTCTCAAAATGGCGGAAATCTCAAACACCAACAACAACAACAGAATGCAAGTGGAGAATCCAAAGCTAACTTCCACAAACTACAACATGTGGAAAAACGAGATGGAGTCACACCTCCAGTCCTTGAATCAACAACTCTGGACGGTAGTGACGAAAGGCAATTTCCCAGTACCTGAAGGGAAAGATCCCAGCTCCTATACTGCTGAGGAGCGCAGATGCGTTGAGCTAAATGCCCAAGCCGTCGAGTCATCTACACAGTCTCTCTCCACCTGAAAGAAGAAGAGTGTATCACATCAAAGTAGCCAAAGACATCTGGGATCACCTTCGAGCTGTTCACGAAGGAAATACTGAGCTTCGAAAGTCAAAATACAAGAACTGAAGATGGACTACGAAAACTTCGTAGGAAAGCCTGGAGAATCCCTCAGCGACATGCTGCACGATTCACTGAACTCACTGCTACTATGGAAGAGCTGCAGATTGGAGAGTCAAATGAAAATATCAACAACAAATTTCTGGATAGTCTGGGTGAGGAATGGACCGAGAGCGTTATCTCTACGAAGGCGTCCAAAAGTCTAGAGAAATGGACTTTGACTGACTTGGGATCCTATCTTCAGTCCATCAACAAATAAGATGAATATCAAAAATAGAGGTACTTCTCACTAAACCATGCTGTTTCGTTTTCCAACGTGAATCAAGCTTTGCAGGTAAAGACTACACCCAGCCAGACAGCAGCTCACCAGAATGAATCATTCCACTATGACACTACCTCTCCAAACCTGGATTTAATCCAGCAGCTTCGGGACACTCTGATTGACGGCATAATAGAGAAGGATCAGCGAACACCTTCGAAGATGGCCATGCTGGTCAAGAACTTTAAGAGATTCATGCGAGATCGATCAGAAAGGAACAGTCCAAACAGGTTCAGCCAAAATCAAAACCGACAATATCAATCCTACAACCGTAATCAGCAAGGTACTACGGGAACTGGAGACCGAGTATGCTTCAAATGCCTGAAGCCGGGGCACTACGCCAACAACTGTCCTCTCAAGAAGAAAGATGATCGCGAGCAATCATCACTGATAGCAAATTCAGCATGGGGAGACTCTGACTCAGAAGAACCTGAGATGGGAACGTCAAGCCTAATCTGCCTCATGGCACAAAAGTCAGGTATGCAAGAGTCCCTCTTCAGAGGTAACTGAATATTTCTCAGACACATGTGCTATTCCTCTTTAGATTTATCTACTTACTACATCGACCCAAATCATCCTGAATTTGAATTAACTGAAGAACAAGAAGAATAGCCTCTCTTTATGAAGAAATCATGTGCTAAAAGGTCATGTCAACAACGATCGTCTAAATTGCAAAAATCTGAAGAAAAGGCCGAAACTTGAAAAAGAGTTAGAGACGCTCACAACCTCATCAACTCCTTACAAACCAAGTTCTTCCCTACAGAAAAATCGTTCCAAAATTCCACAAAAATTCTTCAAACCAATCACCTTTGTTCGTGAGGTTGCTATGCAAAAGCCAAAATTTTTGAAAACGAACTCCGTGAGTCAAAAGAAAGACAAGTTCGACTTGAGAAAGAGGTCGATTCCCTGAATATCGCTCTTAAAAAGGCACGGATGGAATCGGTCTCATCATCTAATCCTCCTCATTGGCTGAGAAATAAAGGCAAAGTAATCTGCCAAAAATAGCCACAAAACCCAATGATCTTCAAAGAAGGAAACTCCAAAAAGAAAAATTTGAAAACAAATTCCGTTGGCAAAAGAAGTACGTTCATCTACCTTCTTTACTAATTTGTGGTTACTGTGGCTACGACGGACATATTCACTCTCGTGTCATAAGCTTGGCAAAGATTTATCTTTAATATGCAACGTTTACATACTCTGTCTAAAGCACGACATGGTTATAGCTCTCTTTCAAAGAGGGAACCCAAGTTCGCCTGGGTTCCCAAGTCTAACTTTTGATTATCTTGTAGGGAGAGACCGTGGACAATGACTCTTGGTTTCTAGATAGTGGATGCTCACGACATATGACAGGAGACCCTGACAAGTTCACGACTCTCTCTCAACACCACGGGGGGAAAGTCACTTTCGGCGACAATGCTCATGGTGAAATCATTGGTATTGGAACCGTCGGTAATCCTCTCTCTTTAAAATAGAAAATGTTAATTTAGTAAATGGACTTGGACACAGCCTTCTAAGTATCTCTCAAATTGTGATCTCTCTAATGTTGTTCTTTTCTCGCCTCTGACTGCAAAATCTTTGACGAGCAAACAGGTCTTCTGAAAGCCACTGGTATAAGGGTGAACAATCTTTACAATTATCTCTTGAAAACCCTAACCTAGATGGTACTTTGTCTTAGTGTACAGGACAAAATATCTCCTTATGGCACTTTCGCCTAGGTCATGCACACGGCAAA
Source organism: Limonium bicolor (assembly GCA_023374045.1). Lineage (NCBI taxonomy): Eukaryota > Viridiplantae > Streptophyta > Magnoliopsida > Caryophyllales > Plumbaginaceae > Limonium > Limonium bicolor. Next base: position 269,476,440 of record CM041776.1, read on the forward strand.
CTACTAAACAAAATCAAAAACAGAAATCTTGTAGTGGGACTTCCTCAGACAAACTTCTTCCAGACCGACATCCTCTGTCCTGCATGCGTACAAGGGAAACATTCTAGAGCAAGCTTTCCAGGTAAAACAGATATGTCTACATCATCTCCACTGGACATGCTACACATGGATCTATGTGGACCAATGCGTGTTCAAAAAAAAGTGGTAAGAAGTACGCTCTAGTCATCGTCGATGACTATTCGCGCTGGACATGGGTACTCTTTCTTAAGAACAAGTCGGAAACATTTTCTGAATTCGAAACCCTATTCAAACTGATTACTAACAAAATGTCCACCTCTGTCAAGACAATTCGATCTGACAACGGTACAGAATTTTGCAATATTCAGTTTTCAGAATTCTGCAGGGAAAAGGAATCATGCATCAAACATCAGCTGCTCGTACTCCACAACAAAATGGAGTTGTAGAACGAAAGAATCGCACCTTGTAGAAATGGCAAGAACAATGCTCATGATAGTAACCTTCCAGCCACATACTGGGCAGAAGCTATCAACACTGCAGCATATCCTAAATCGAGCATCAATTCATCCATTCATCGGCAAAACCCCATATGAAATTATCAAAGGCCGTCCACCTTCAGTCACACATCTACGGCGCTTTGGATGCAAGTGTTTCATACACAACAATGGAAAAGACAATCTCGGCAAGTTTGCTTCTAAGAGTGATGAAGGAATCTTCCTTGGCTACTCATCACAAAGTCGAGCTTACAGAGTACTCAATAAACGTACATCCTGTCTTGAAGAAAGTCCTCATATTCGTTTTGAAGAGCTCTCTAACTCTAGCAACTGTGAACACAACAAAATGAACCACACGAAGATGCCGCAGATACTACCTTCATTGAAATACCAGTAGCTACTATCCCTGCACCACAAACACCTCTTGCAACAGACTCATCCTCTGACAGCGGACGACCCTGATGACTCATTCAAGGATGCCTCACCTACTCCCACACAGGAACCACTACCTCCTCCACAAAACACAACGACACCCACACCTAACGATCACCAACACCAGATCCTCCACTAGTCTTCCATCAACCTCCGCAAGAAAATTTCAACAAGCCTCCGCTCACCCATTCTCAAATCCTGAGTGATCCATCCAAAGGCGTTCAAACACGTAGTGCGCATCAGAATCTCTGTTCAATGCCTTTCTATCCAAAATCGAACCTAAGAATGTCAACCAAGCTCTACAGGATCATGACTGGATACTCGCCATGCAAGAAGAACTACATTCTCTGCAAAGACACTCTGTCTGGCGACTTGTTCCGTGTCCAACCAACCATAAACCAATTGGTAAAATGGGTGTTTCGCAACAAGTTAGATGATCAAGGAAATATCTCTCGCAACAAAGCCAGACTGGTAGTTCAGGGATACGCTCAAGCTGAAGGAATTGATTACGATGAAACTTATGCTCCAGTAGCTCGAATTGAGGCAATTCGAATACTCGTGGCCTACGCAGCATCGAGGTAAAACTCTACCAAATGGATGTAAAAACTGCATTTCTACATGGATACATCGACAGAGATGTATATGTTGCTCAACCACCGGGTTTCGAAGATCCACATCACCCGGAGTATGTCTACAAGTTAGATAAAGTTATATGGCCTGAAGCAGGCACCTCGGGCATGGTATGAGCGTCTTTCTTCTTATTGTCCCATGGATTCATTCGAGGTAAAGTTGACAAAACTCTTTTCACTCTCACCAAAGGTGAAGACATACTCATTGTGCAAATATACGTGGATGACATAATTTATGGATCCACTATTCCTGAACTATGTTCATTCTTTTCTGATCTCATGAGTAAAGAATTTGAAATGAGTGCTCTTGGAGAATTGAAATTCTTTTTAGGTCTACAAGTCATTCAACAGAAAACGGGACTCAAATTCATCAACAGAAATACATTCACGAGCTATTAATCAAATACAAGATGCAGGATTCAAAAGCCACACCCACTCCAATGACAACAGAGAAACATCGATGAAAAAGGAATTGCCGTTGATGCTACACTATACAGAGGTATGATAGGTTCCCTCTTTATTAACAGCAAGTAGGCCTGACATTCTATGCTGTATGTCTCTGTGCAAGATTTCAGGCAAACCCAAAAGAATCACACCTACAAGGTAAAGCGAATTTTTCGCTATCTGAAAAGCACCCAAGACCTGTACCTCTGGTACCCAAGTACTCCTGATTTCACTCTAATGGGTTATAGTGATTCTGATTTTGCAAGCTCCTTATTAGACAGGAAAAGCACGTCTGGTACTGCACAATTTTTAGGACTTGTCTTGTCGCCTGGAGTTCAAAGAAGCAAAACACGGTAGCCTGTCATCCGCCGAGGCCGAATATGTCTCCGCCGCTGCTTGCTGTGCACAGATTCTCTGGATACAACAACAACTACAGGATTATCTCATTCCTCCGACTTGTACTACAATTTTTGTGACAATAATAGTGCTATTGATTTATCTAAAAATCCTGTTCATCATTCCAGGACAAAGCACATTGAAATTCGTCACCATTTCTTAAGGGATTGCGTTGAAAAAGGACAGATACAACTAGAATATGTTCCTACTTCAGATCAACTTGCAGACATATTCACCAAACCATTGCAACGAGGTCCTTTTGAAGCACTACGTTCACAACTAGGTATGACCCGTATGACTTAGCTAAGGTGTATCTCCTTCTCGTGTTTTGTAATATCTGGGTGAAATGTATGAATATGTCTGATGACCTAGTCTGTCTGTAAAGAAACAAAAACAGGCGTAAAAACAAGAGTTTTTATTTCTGATAAACCTCCGCGAAATTCTCGCCCAACAATCCGCAACACCCCAGCTCAACCAATCAGCCCACATTACCCTGACACACGACGTCTGCCTATATTCCGACGTCAATAACTTCACTCCCACGTCCAATCCTACCCACCTGCTTTCTTTGCCTCTTTCGTCTTCTACACCTTTTGCCTACTACGATCAACTCCGATCACCATGGCTTCCAACCCTAACCCTAACACCATGTTTTCCGACGCCGAATTACCTAACGACCCTCTGCTCCTCCAAGCTCTAATCAACAAACTCACCAACCTCCAAGCCAAACAAACCCCTACTTCCACCTCGACTCAACCGCCGTAGCCCCGCAATGTCCATCGACACTCAACCCATCACCACCCCTTTACCCACCGTCAACTGAACCCACCGCCATAGTCCACACTACGGCACCCGATCAGAAGACACCATCCCCAACCAAACAATCAACACCTCCCACCACCCCGATCATACCCACCCCTGATACCATAACCAAATCCCGACCAAACTCAGTTCGGATCTCTTCCACCCACTGATGAAGAAACACAGAACCCACAACCCAACCTCCTGCTAAAGAACCCACTGAGGTACTTGACCTCGAAGCCCAGCCAGCTGCTCCTGAATGTTCACCACACCAAGAAAACCCGCCGTGCTAAATCCAACGTCCCCGCCCTCCAGCTACTCGAACCCTTCGATCTCGAGCCAAAAATCCTCAGTCATCTTCAAAACCCAGTTCTGATGCTCCTGTTCCTGCCCATCCCCTGTAGTCACGGCACCAACTAATGAAGAAAAGCCGCGCAGCACCACCAACTCGTCAACCCAGGCGGACTCCGACACGGCAACGACTTCCACTAGAAAGCGACTCCGTCCTCGCTCCGAGTCTGTCCCACCTTCACCTGCTCAACGACTAGGTCTGATCGACACCCACTCTCGTCTACTCCCTACCAGCCGACGATTCTGCTGAATCCCGAAACTTGGTAAAGGGAAAGCTACTCGACCTGGACTGGCTCCACTCGATGGAGTTCGACATGTTCGAGGAGATGCTTCGTTCAAAACTGGATCCATCTCTTCCACGGCATTCAGACCTACCATGAGGCAGAGGCGTATCAGTTCTACCAGAATTGCGTCATTCGCAAGGGGAATAATGACAGAGGTACATGCAAAGCTATCCTTCTCGATTCAAACTCAATAGCAACCCATCTAGCAATTCCAACTAGCGGACTAGAATTTTATGATAGGGCTGGTTTTCCTGATCTAGGGTTTATAAGTGCAAAAGAGGTCTATGACTTCTTCCTACCAAACAGCAGAGTCGGTCACTCTTTAGACCGACCAGCTCTGTCAAATACCCACCAAATGCTTCATACCTTGGTGATCAAAAACTTAGTCCCTAGAAAGGAAGGAAACCAGTTTGTCCGCCCGCTAGATCTTGCTATATGTACTGTCTGATCCACCACAAAAGATAAACCTCCCAAAATTAATCCTCAACCACATAGCCTCAACCATCTCCTCACCCCGACACAGCCTGGGGTACATATTCTGGCTCCCGAAAATTCTTACCCACTGTGATGTGTCCTGATCCCTCCAAAGCCAGTCGCATAATGGATACTGACATCCTTGGTCAGATCCTGTACAACAAAACCCCTCTTTCCAGATCAAATCGGTCTCCAAGCAAACCCTTCCAAAAAGCTAGCCCCACCAAAACCCGCATCACCCCCTGACACAGCCTCTTTATCTGAAAGGGTAGCAGCGATTGAGAACAACCTCGCCACTCTATCCAAGAAGATGACATGCTCATCGACGTCCTCAACAAAACCACAAACAGACGATGAACATCTTTGCAGGGGGAGTCAGAAGCTGGCAGAGGAGTTCCGGGAAACATTTGCTGAAACTCTGGAAGCGGCTAAGCGATTGGATGGCGCTGGGACTTCGGGGGAAGATGGAGCAAGGGATGAGGACACAGGAATGGATGGAGGAGATGACTAACTCTTTACCCCAATTTTTAACCCTAGGAAGTACTGACTCTGAATACTTGATTTACTGGTGGTTTGTTTTACTGACTGTTTCGGATTATGGTTTTTTGGATATTTTTGTGTTTCCCCTGATGTTGGCAAACGGGGGAAGCGGTGTATCCCGCGGCTGGTGTCTGCGGGTAACTATGTGTGGATACTGAGTGCCTCTGAAGGCCTCATCTGTTTTGTTTGGTCGTTTTTTTTGCAACGTGGTATTGAAGTAGTTTACGTACTATGGTTTTTATCTGTTCTTATCAACTGCATTACCTTAAGGGGGAATATGTGTTTAAGGGGGAACAAACAGCAAGTTGTTCTCCCGATAGTTGCTCGCCTTGTTGTCTGTTTTGTTTGCAGGTACATCTACACAAAACCTCAAGTCACGCTGGATACACTGAGTTTGCCATCATCAGCAAAAAGGGGGAATTTGTTGAAGACTAAGTTTTGCAGATGATTGCCTCCTCAGTCAAAGTAGCGATGCAGAGAGACTTGGCGTGATACAGAAAGACGTTTTACTATCACAGCTCGAGCACCTCTGCAGAAGCATCTGACCGCGAAAATCTCGGTTAGTTGGGAGCGCAAGCAGACGTGAGAACGTGACGCACAAGGAGCTCCATAATTCCGATACTTGCGGAACCAACTCAAAAGCCGTTTTACATGAAGAATTCACCGAAGATTTAGGATAGTTGACAAGTATATAAGTGTATGGGCGTAATTAGTTAAGTAGTGCATTTGAGATTATCTAGAGAAAAACACCGCCCTTGAGAGAGAAAATATTCTTGAGAGATCTTAGTGAGATAGTGTCAATTAGCTTAGGTATTTATTACCTAGAGAGCACACATAGAACATTCCCCTTTACTCCTTGTTACGCATTGATCTAAGCCGAGAGTAGAGCGAGTGTTGGATGAGACAGAGTACCTCTGTCGAATCCCAAGATAGGAAGCTAGGTTGTAATTCGCATTGAATTTCAATACAAGAAAAAGTCCTATCTTGTCAATTTAAAACAAAAGCTTCCGCGTTATTAGTTTCTGCATACATTCATTCTTCAAGTAGAGTTGGTCTGAGACTAACACCTCAGACCTACTTGGTCAGCACCCCGATCCCATCAAAGTTGATGAGCAAAACAATGAATACTATGCGCTGATCTAGAATCACTCATAATTAGAGTTCTCAATCCATTCATATGCCCTTGCATATTACTTGCTCCATCATAGCACTGACCGCGGATTTGGTGTGGACTAAGAGAAAGTTGAGAAAGCAAAGAGTAAACCGCATCTTTTAAAGCAATTGCCGTTGTTTCCTCAACATGAGCAATACCAACTAATCTCTTCATAACAAATCCTCTTCTATCCACATACCTTAAAACAAGTGTCATTTGCTCCTTATGAGATACATCTCGAGATTCATCAACTAGTAAAGCAAAATAATCATCCCCAATATCCTTTATGATAGCCTTCACTGTCTCACTAGCACAAGCATTCACAATGTCTTTTTGAATCTTGGGAGAAGTCATCTGCAAATTTTTTGGAGCATTCCTTAAAACCACGTCTCCAACTTTTTCAGTATGCTTAGCAAGCCAATCCAACAAACTCAAGAAATTTCCTCTCCTATTAGAAGATTGACTTTCATCATGACCTCAAAAAGCCAACCCAGATGTCAAAAGAAATCTCGCAACATCAATTGACGCATTCAATCGAGTTTGATATGCGGTCCTAACCTGCTTTGTTTGCTTTTCCATAGCTGTCTGTATAGATTGATTCTGATTCATAAGATCAAGAAACATTTTGGAACACTGACTATGCATACTAGAAGGCCCACCAATATGTACAGCAAGTCTTTCTGATTTTTTCCACGTATTAAAACCTTTAGATGAAAATACATCTCCTCCACCATGTCCAAGTTTCTCCGCATGAAACAAATAGCACGGAAGACAATATACTGCATCTTTCTTCATACTGTACTCCAACCAATTTGGATATAGATCAAACCATGAAGAATTAAATTGTCGAAACTTGTCTTTGTCAATAGTTTTAGGATAATTTTCCATTCGAGGTTGACACGGACCTTTTAAGATGTAGTGTCTTCTAACCGCATCATGAATATTAGGATGAAAGAGGATAATCGACTTTCTATCTGCTGGGTCAGCTGGTAAAGAAGAGATATCAACTTCATCTATTAATAGAGGAACTTCAGCAGCTTCTTTTACGGGCATAGATTTGACTTGATTAAGAACTTCTTCATCAGAATTTGAGCATCCAACTTCAACGTGATTTGTCTTCTCATTAAGCGAAGATGTTTGTGACGAAATAGATTATTTGGAGTTCCATAACTTGATGTAATAATCCATTATAAACCTGTAAATATTATCAATAGTTTAGTTAATTAAGGTCAGAAGACAAACATTGAAAATAACAGTTATTAGCAACTTAGCATACTAATTTGATAGTTGCTGCAACAAGACAAAATATAGTATTAAACAATGGAAGAAATGCTTCCATCCTTATTTCTTGATTCCACATGTTACGTGTCTATACTAAGACTAAATTAAAAACCAAAAAGTATATTATCCCCTCTCAGTCACAGAGCAGCAACAAGGCTCTCTTCTAAGTCTTCTCCACTTGCGGCAACATAAACAATTTTTTTTGAAAGCAAGCAGCGACATATACAAAATAAAGGGATGAGATGAGATTACTTTAATGCTGGAGCAAAATTAACTTTAATAAACTAACCTGCAAGAATAGATCTTTGAGGAGCGGCAGAATCAGTCGAGACTTTTTATGTGAATTTTGAAATTACGAAACCCTAACATTTGGGGCTTTCTGGTCGAAGCGGGAAAAGAGAAATAGAGATTATGTCCGCCACTGTGTTAAGTGAGACAAACAAAAAAGGAATATGTTTGAGTTGGGTACGATTCGAACCTGCCGTTTAATACATGTTAAAATTTTAAACTTACACTACACCAGCTAAACTTAAGTAACTTGTTGTCTATTTTTTCTATACATACATAACTTACTGGATTTTTTTAAAAAAACCTGTGGGGGCACGTGCCCCCACAGCCTCTAATATGAGTCCGCCACTGGTTACAGGTCCTAATTCACCACCAGCCATAACAAAACTAAGGGCACACAAGGCGACTAAGATCGATCAAAGTGTCCAAATTCTACCTCTTATATAAAAGGATTAAAACCAAAGTTAAAAAATACCCCAAAACAAAAATGAATCAAATCAAAGTACCAAACATTGTAAATAGTTCAAAATCCTAACTCCACAAATGTCACAAGCAAATAGAGAAATCACTTCGAAAAACATGTAGAGAACCTCTAGTTGACCGACTTACTACATATGCAAAATAGTGATGTAACACCCCTAATCCTAAACTTGTAATAGCGTCGCAAGTCGTAGCATAATAAATAACGTTCGCATCGGAAAATAAAACTATCTATCCTTGGTGTTACACGCCGTTACTCACCCTTGTGAGTAACAAGGCATCCTTACTCCTTCCAACAACTTCAACTCCTCACGCTGTGATGAACAAGATACTGTGCACCCTTAATATTACAAACCAAATCCAAACTGAGCAACTAAATGAAATACAACAAACTCCAAAAATACAGTACATAATAAAACTACAGAGTGTTTATTAAAACACATCAGCTACCTTGTTTCCCCGCACTCCGGCCTGTGTCTTCTTCAGTAACCTGAAATGTTTTGCCCATTGAAGGGGTCATCAATCGAAATGCTGGTATGCTAAATGTAGTCCTAAGTCATCTAGATTCCTTAAGTCGTTTAGCCATCTTGACATTAGATTCATTACATGAAATACCGGTTTACAATAATAACAGTAATAATTGTAAATGCTAAACCAACACATAACAGTTCACCTGTAAATCACATCTCATAATAGTAAACAACAACCAGATAATCAAACACCAATAATCCGTAACAATAACCAAACAAGATACGCGTATTAATTATCTGTACTTGTTAGTAGGTCACAAGACCCTTATCCTTTTAACCAACCACTTAAACTTTTCCAGATAATTCCACCTCAGGCGTCATGTTAAGACAACCCTTAATATCTTAATAATGGACAGTAGTCCCCTGGGTTCTAGTGGAACCGTTACCAGCTGACCTTATGGCCCTGGATAAATATTTTGACCGATCCGGTCGAACCTGTGCACCAACGGTAGTGCCCTCCGCCATCGTCGAATATGGACAATGGATTCCCTTGAGTGACTCCCCATTGAAGTCTCTCGTAGTGATCACGATGCGCAACCAGAAAGTCGAAACAGTCTGGATTCCTCTCTTTATAAGTTAGCCCTTTTGTCAGTGATATAACATCCAACCCTTGAGTTAAGACTATAACAGTTGACCATCAGTTAGGTTCTCATAATACCTAAAGGTCAGTTAGTCTTGTTCCAGTTTAGATGTATAAACTTCCAGTCAAAAGACGTTCGCGTAAAATAAAACGGAGTGGTGTCGAGCAATACAGTATACAAGATAATATACATAAATCACAGATATCGCTCTTAACAATTAAAAACACAACGTCTGGACCTTAGGAAAATCCTTATGACATTCAGACCACACAATTAACATACCGTTCACCGTGTAACTGGCTAGCTTGACAATTCACACTTTAACAGTTTCTCCCCGTACGCTGTTATATTTACTTGCAATACCGGGTAATATTAATACAACTATTTGCTGAATACTATAGTACTGTCACTACAGAACTAATACTCGTAGTATACTAACCCCGTATGTTCTTTATTTTCTCCCTGTTATTTTACAGTGGCTCGAGGTAGTTCAACAGTTCGTTATTTTATGTGATATCCACATGTGATAATGAAATTCTATTTTATGGTATATCTTCATCTCATTAATTATATGCTCATAATTGTTCCCACTTATTCCATATATTAATATAATTTGGTTATCTTTATTATAACCACAATCATTTTATAAACTTTATATTATACTCCATAATATACCATATTACTTAATTTTAATTCCTTTCTTTATTAAATTACAAAACCAACCTTATAATTTTGGTAATTGTATATTGGACACATTAACTTTTATAAATTGCCAAATAACCTTATAACTTTTATAATTTACTAATTATCCACATTAACTTTCAGAAATTGCAAAACAAATATATTAATTATCCACAATTATTTTCGGTCTTAACATATAATTCTCTTATATTCACAATCTAACCCCAAAACTTTATATAAGTTACATATTAACTTATAAACTATAGTTTTAATATTTAATTCCCTTAAATAACCGAAATGACACATATATTTTCATAAATTACATTTCCGCCCCATGTCCATTTAGGTTTTACATATTAATTCTTATAAATTACATATTCACCCCAAAACTTTTATAAACTTAATATTTTATGTCATAAATCATTTTAACCCAAAGTTTTTTGTCAACACTTTGACCAAGACTTAATTTCATAATTAATACTTTAATATACCCAAAAAACATATGTAATTCGGCTTTCACACTATATTTCCCATAAATTACAAAATAGTCCCAAAACTTTATAAATTGTTATTTTAACACTTAAACACATATTTAAATTCACCAAAATTCATAATATTAATTCCTACCTTATATTATATCATAACTATACCAAACAACTCCTTAAACTCTCGGCAATTATAATTATTACACCAATCTTTTCAAAATTTACAATTTAGCCACATAACTTTATAAACTAGCCATTTAATACTTGTAGCTATTTTTAATATTCCCAAAATTTATAATATAAGTTAATATACTTATATATTTCGAAAATCACCAAATAAACTATTTAATTCTCGGTTGTAACTTTATTTTACTATATGGTTTTAAAACTTGATTTAAACTTTATAATATGTATATATAAATGTATATAAGCCATATAACACTTCTAAAAATTATGTTAATGACTTAGAATGATTATAAACTGAAAATAGAACAAATAACTCTTAGACAATTCGGTTTAATAATATGTGTATCATATTTAATTTTTGTGACACAATTTTATACCTTAAGGTAATAATCTTACCTTATATGTTATAAATTATTTTTCTTGACATTATAACCCATAGTATTTCGGCGTTAATATTACTAAGGCTTATACATAATTTTTATACCAAAGTTTGAGGCTTAAATCAAACTTAAACTTAATAAACCTTAATTATAGAAACTTACTCATTAAATCAAGACAATTCTTGTACTTGATTTCTCCTTGAACTCCAAGCTCTTCAAATGCTATTTGGATGAAGAGAATTCGGCCTCCTTGTATATATTTGGGAGATCCATTTGTTAGACTCCTAACAAGGATTTATAAATAAGATTTGGAATAGTTTTACAAGAGTTTACCTTAGGTATTTTCCAAGGAATTTTTGGTACACCTTGGGATGATTGTTGATCTAAGTTTCCTTCATGAAATGATGAAGAGAATATAGATTTAGAAGCCTAGAATTTTCAGAAATGCCTTATGGAATTTACTAGGATTTTTAACATGAAAATATACCTTAACTTGATCTTGTTGTTCCTTGTGTTGTTGTTGAATCTAGGAACCTCCTTGGAACACTAATGCTTGACGAATTCTTGTAGGTTTGCTAGGATGATTCTTGCTTCAAGACTTAGGAGATTTAACAAGGAATTTACATAGAAATGATGTTAGAACTTAAAACACCATTAATGAACCTTTGAAGCTCTAAGGAATGAACTAGCAAGTGAAGAAGAAAAGAGAGGGAATGACAATGCTTACCAATCGGCTTGAAGTGAGCAAGGAAAGAATGACAAGCTCACGTAGGGAAATAAGGTAAGGCAAGGATATAATTATTTTGATACAATAATTGTCAAATTGTTTAGTCTTTTCTTTGTTTATTATTTGATTGTTTGGCTCCATAAAATGCCCATTATTGAGGCTAGGTTTCGGCTGATTGACAAGGGAATAAGAGACATTGATTGTCAATTAGAACTAGAAGACAAGAGCTAAGGTAGATAGCTTATTCTTTTGAATTTTCTAAACTGAATTCACATGCTCATTTCCTTGTAGTCTTGGCAATTGGAGTGTATGGCAGTTCTTGTTTTTCTTCCTTGATTTCGGTAATGTTGTATATAGGTAGGCAAATTGATTTTTGTCAATATTAGACAAGGGAACATGCTAATTAGGTGATGTCTTCTTTTGACTAGATAAAGAGCAAATAATACTGATTCCTCCTAGATGATTATCAGCTGCATATGCTAGTAACATGGGCTGTTTCATTAGTTTATAGTCTTGTACAAAAAGCTAGATCTACTTTCTTTATTTGATTGTATTATTTTTCCTAACTTATTCCTTGTTGTTTTCTTGCAGGTCATACGGTAATGGAGCCTTCCTTGACTGAGTTTCTCATGATATAATATCATATGGTATGTGATAAGATGAGTCACCATCCATAAGACAAGATTTTTAAGATAAACTAGTCCAAAATATACCCTAAATGGCACACACAATAGGGAGTAATTGGGACTGATTTTTAATTTGATTCCTGTTACACTATATTGTATTAAGACCATATTATAACATGTAATAGGTTCCAGCATTTAATTGGTACATTTATACTAGGATAAAAGATGAAAGTTCTAAGGTAAAAATGCTGATTTTAGGTACCTTTTTGATCTAAAAATAGGCCCTGTTTGTGCTATGTGTTTAGCACTGGCTTTAATTTATTTAGATGGTAAATTCATCCCCTTTTAATATTATCAACTCGTGGCTCCTCAAAAGCTTCAAGGTAATTGCGTAAAACGTGTTTTTATGACACCCGAAGGTGCGTTTTTGTGCTTTAAGAATATTCTGGAAAATAAGTAGTCACTATGAGTTCCAAGTGTTTATAAACATTTTTATAGTCAATAATAATATTTTAAGGTGTTACATTGAGTTATATGGGGTTATATCAACTCAAGACACAACTTCCGGGCTACCGGGACACTCCCGGGGCAAAAAGGAGCGTTAAGAAATTCCCCCGAGCACTTTGTGTATTTTTGAAAAAGTAGCTCAAGCATTCTCTTTAGAATGATGAATATTAATGATAGGAACTCTAAGAATGATTTATATTGGAGTTTTGTGCCACTTCGGTACCTCTCCGGGGCATTCCTAGGGGTTTATGGGGCCCTCAACGGGAACCTCCGAGCACTTTGTCTTTAACTGAGAATTTATCATGAGGACTTCATCTTATATGTTTAATAAAGTGTTATGGTGCATTTGGAATGAAGTGTAATGCTCTATTTCATTTAATAAAGTATTTCCGAGACTTTCGGGCCTTAAGGGCCTTTAAGGGAACTCCCGGGCATTTTGTATTTTTACTCAGTTTTAGATGAGGTCCTGTGTTCTAATGGTCATATAATGATCCTTGATTAACTTCATATGATGTTCATAGCTTATATAACTTGATTTGCTTAAGGTCCGGCTTAACGCTCGTTTATGACCTTAAGGAGTTTAGGTGCGTTTTTAACGTCTAACTGTTTATATACTTTTTATCAGGGTTTAATAATCCCCCAAATAATATATATTTCCCTTTATTTAATTATTTAAAGGTTAGGGGTATTTCAGTCTACCCCCCTTAAAAGGACTTCGTCCCGAAGTCATAACTTCTACTTACATATCCTATGGAATCAAGTTCCTCGTATCTATTCCCTGTATTGAAACACCCCTAAACGGTTAAGTACATAAAATCATAACCACGTGAAGATTATTCGATTATAACGTGTCACATTATGCGGGACATGTAATAATTTACGAACAATCAAACTAGCCCGGACATATATATCCGAGAAAGTGACAACATGTCACCACCTAAGGTATACTATAAGGCCTAGATAAATTGTGACCTAACCTACTATAAATGATTACACTTGGAACAAAATAACAATATGGTGTAAGCAAATACATGATTTAAATATGTAAGTACATATAACACCTTACTTACACTATTATGCATAGCTAGTACGATTCCGTAATACATTAAACCAAGAGAAATCAAGCACACCTAATTCTAGTGCTAACCGGAAATCAAATAGAACAAGGGACATTAAGGCAGCCCTTATACCTTAAGGTTGTAACGTACATTAAACCTGCACGTAACTAACATTTCAAACCATGTTCTAACATGATTGTTCCAAGGCGCCAATAGCCTTTACATCCTGTCCGAGTTCAGCTGTAATAAGCAGCCATGGAGACAACAATGTGCAGCAGAATTGTGCCCCTAATTCCCCACAATTTCCTAAAAGTTTGAAGTCATAAGTTACCATATACCAAGCCATACTACGTGAGTTAAACTAACAGAGAAAAAAAACTGATCCTTAAGTCTCAAAATCAGTCAAGGAGACATTCCCCTCTTGGGAACTGCAGCCACACTAACTCCCTTTCTCTTGCCCTCACTCCCTGGTTACCTAATTGAAAGTCACAAAAAAAACATGTACTGAAATAAGCGTGAAGGTGACAGTTTTACTCTTGGAAGTTGAGTTCCCAAACTCCCATTCCGGTCCTCGTAACTTGATGCACTATTGCTACTGGGACTAGGAGATAATCAGTCACCGAACACAGAGGCAAAGGCTACCAGTAACAAAAAAAATGAGAAGAACCAGACAGCTTTTACAGCCTTGAAGTTTGGTTCCATTAGCTGCATATTTTAAAGTCAGATCATCAAAGACCACACCCACGTTCTAGGAACTAGTTAGCCCTGCCTTCATGTCCTCCTCCTTTGTAGCATTAACTACCCCAGCAAGGAACACCATTCCCGTTGGACCTGAGGCTACCCGAACATAACCAAAGAGAAAAAAAAAACTGCATGCAACTCCTGTACATTTCTGTACTCAGGCAAGTAAATAAAACTTGTGTCCCTCCCCTCTTCGGTGCCGATTCAGACCCAAAGAAATCAACTAAGGAAACCAGGAAACATTCCCAGAAACACATGTATTGTTGATTCGAACACCAATTCAAGGTGAGCCCGTAAGACCACTATGTTTCAGTCTCATTTTCTGTTTTTCTGATGTCCGGAACAAAATGTCGTCTCACTCAAACTCTCCTGCTTCCTCCATGCATGAGCCTTTCAAGCAGTCCTCTTAGATCTGTTCGAGAAAAAAATCACTTGGGAGAAGCTGCCCAATACCTCTCTGAAGCGCAACAGGAAGGTAACAGCTTCAAAACAACTTTCTGGTTTCTCCAGCCCCCTATCTTTCTTTGTTTGGTTTGTCAAGCCTAATCCTGAGTAATCTCTTCAGTAAGGCAGAAAGTTCAAAGCCCGGAGAGTCTCATAGTGTGTCATCAACAAGGGAAACGGCTGAGCTATTAAGGAGGTGAGCTAACTGTAAACTCAACATTGAACAGAAAACGAAACAAGTTGTCAAGTTCAGTTGTTCAGTATTTCAGATTCTGTAACTTCTCCTCCTCTGTGTAATCAAATTCAGAAACAGTGTGAATGTTGTGTAGGTCGAAGCTTGAGCTTAAAAGACTTACTAAGATACTTAAATCAATGACTAACCCAGGTTGAGGAAAAAGGAAACTGAAAGATAGGTCTGTAAATGAAAGAAAAACAGAGAAGAAGAATAAACCAGTTCATGCTTTTAGTTTGTTTTCTTCTGATTTCTGTCTTCTGTATAACTGAGTTACATGAGTTATATGAGTGTGACATAGGGGTACTAGGGAATCCAGACAACCACCTGAAAAGAATTAGAAACAAATGTAACAGATGTAACCGATTAAGAAAAAAAAATGAAACAATCGATGAGTGTATATCAGTTTCTGCTGATCTTTCTGTTCAGGTTATGAATTACACCACTGGGGTTAATGGGATGGTCTAAATAGTTTTTGAGTTTTAACTATGGCTAGAACACTGAATTAGATGAGTAAATACTTAGTAATAAATCGAATGACAGAAATGTGAATAAACAGAAAGAAACCGATTAAGTTATCAATTCTGTTGAGCATTTTCTTTCTGTGCTGTGTAGCTTAGTGCAGAGAGTCTTGAAGGTGTTATATTGGGGCTGTTATGAGCCTAAAACCTTACTGATTCATCTAACAAAAATGTGTTAACATTTTAAGAGAATCGAAGTCAAACTCAGAGACAAGGTAGAAAAGAAGATAACAAAACTTTGGATGTTTCTGAATTTCCAACTTTCCCTGAAACTCTTGCTCTCCGTGTAACAGTATTACAGAGGGTGGTAGAAGTTGATGTGAGAAGGTAATGAACCTAAACACACCTATCACGCATGAGTAAAGTTATAGGCACTTGTAGGATGAATCCAAAAATCAGTCTAAGAACCAACAGATGAAGGAAAGGAATAACGTACCAGTTCTCTTTCCAGATTAGCATTTGTATATGTTTCTGTGTAATTGTTACAGCAGCCATCTGTGGGTTGTATTGGGTTGAGAGTGGACTTATAACCCCTCTAATTCAGGTAACTAAGAGTGCAAACCCTTTGGGTGAGATCTGAAAGGCAGATTTTCGAACAAACAGAAAGAAAACCAAGGAGAGTTAGCAGGTGCATGCTTCAGTTTTTGCGAATTCCTAGTTCATTCTGTTTCAGTACAAGAATATACTAGAGGGGTTCATAGTGGTGTTTGAGTTGTTCCTGAGTTTAAAATATAGCTTGAACCCTTGATTAGATAAGTGGAACTTGCTTGGTGCAGTGTAGGATGATTCTGTAACATAGACAGAGTTGCTTGGAGTCTAAAACTTTAATAAGACACTTAACTATGTGATTTATCAATGAGAGAAATTTTGGAAGGCAGGTTATTACACAGACAATAAACAACAGAAGGGGAACATGCTTCAGTTTCAGGACTTTGGGTTTTCAGGCTTCTGTCTTATGTACATTGAATACGCCAGTGGGTTTAATAGGACTGTCTAGGTAGTTTTGGGTTGATACATAGCAATAACACTTGATTTAGTAGGTGAGTGCTCTGAGATGAATCAACAGACGGATTAACAACAAACAGAAAGGAAAGAAAGAGAGGTTAACAAGTCTTGACATTTCAATTCCTGTTACAGATTTGTTTCAGTTCTGTATAGATAAGTAAGTGAGTATTAGTGGAGTGGTTTTGAGTTAAAAACATTATAAACATCTATACCTAGTTGGGTAATGCTGTGGGAAGAAGTGAGACATCAGTTGAACTAGAGAGTAGCAAGAAACAAGAAGAAATACTTAGACTTGTAGTTTCAGTTTTTCACTGGTATTATAGGTTCTGTATAACTGTGTTACTAGGGTGTTATAAGTGTGATCCTAGCTTAATAATGAACTTAAGTAACAGCTAATGAACATAACTAGAATACCAAAGCGTGTGGAGAAAGTTATACATCAATTACCGCATTAAAAGTGAAGTTAAATAAGGTATTACAAGGACTTGTGTTTCAGATTTTGAAACTTATGGACTTTTGTATAAATGGGTTTTAGGGGTACTCTATGATCTACATTATCATTATACAAAGGTTAAAACAGTGTGCACCTGTTTACCTAAGGAGGGGATACATACTAGACAAGTTATATCTATTTTACATAAACTTGTTACATAAATAGCACCTAAAACGCTCTAAACCATTTACTAAGGAAACAGGACTTAGTTAACATGTAAAACAAAGATATGAATAATCTAGGAGTAAGTTAAGCCTATAATTAATGCATGTGAAGTTCTAAGAGTCAATATAAACCAAGTATGTAACAACATACCTAGGGAATAACATACGATATAAAGTGTCATCACATAAAATAATAAACTGACACATTGTTTTAATTAACGCTAGGGCCGTAGCGAGCTCCGACCGGGACTTTGAGTGTAAGACAACTCGTGCTTTCGATTAAGGTATGGACATGTGTGGTTCGTATGTTGCCGTGTTACACGGCTTGTGTGTTGTGTGCTTTGTTTGAAAATGACTATAAGACTATAGCATGAAATTGGATTGCTTCTTGTGGCTTGCTTATATGCTTGTTATATATCCTTGTGGCATATTGCTTGCGCGCACACAGTAGTTTAGTCCCTTTCTCGTTTATGGAACTTGAGACGAACTACTACGAATTATGAAAACAAAGAAAACTCTATAAGGGGAACTCCTCTCTGAACCATTGAGGACTATCATGACACCCACTATGGTGTCTATTCATTAATGATAATGAAGAGCAAGTCTCATTTGCTGGGATATGACGAACCACGTAGACAAAACAAAAGAACTATACAAAGAGACAACTCCTCTCTAACTTTAGAGGACCGCTAATGACACCCACTATGGTGTCGAGATTATAATGATAATGAAACGACAAGTACCAACTGTGAAACACGAGAACAACCCGGGAAGACAACAGCTCGGGCCACGCGGTATGGATGATCGGGAGTTGGCATCTGCATCAGATCCTTCGACCGGCTATGGTGGAATATATTTTGGGGATCCCTGGGTGACCCCACTTTCTCAGCACATCCTGGAGTCTAGATATGACTCCGCTTTCTCGACCCTGGGTGTCGGGAATGGGGGAGTGACAAATTGGTGGAGCTTATCCTGGAGTCTAGAGGTGACTCCGCTTTCTCGACCCTGGGTGTCGGGAATGGGGGGCTAGCTATGGAGGAGACGTCCTCCAACGTGCGGTGATAAAAGAATTCCCAAACAGTTCTTAAAGAAATAAGGAACGATTAGCACCTGCATAATGAAGTCTCGGGATCTAATCTATATCCCCTGACTCGGTGCCAGAGAATAAAGGAAAACTTGTGTAATGAGACCAAGCAAACAAGAAAAATTCACAAATGTGATCCTTTAAGAAACAAGGAATGAATAGCACCTACATAATAAAGTCTCAGGATCTAACCTATATCCCCTGACTCGGTGCCAGAGAAGGAAGGAAAACATGTGTAATGAGAACAAGGAAAGAATACGTAATCTCTTGAATGATCTCATAGTAAGGATTGACGGTATGATATACCTACGCACACGTCCTATAAACTACTTGATTGTTGTTGCTACATTAGCAGCTTGTTGTGTTGGGTTGCTTTTTGACATTGCTATGCTACTTGCAAGTTGTGCTTGGTTGCTTTTTGACATTGCTATGCTACTTGCAAGTTGTGCTTGGTTGCTTATTGATATTGCTATGCTGATGTTGAATGTTGGGTGTTATTGCTTTACTATAGCATGCAAATTGACTTAATCATATTCGACCAAGTAGTCGTGTAGCCCGGTAACATGCGGGCTTCACACGTTCATACTCGGCATAGTTTTGCTGAGTCCTTTATTTTTACAGGCATGAAACGGGAAACAGACAGAGAGTAGGCAAGGGCGACTACCATAGGGGCAGTCCGTACAGGCAAGACTTTTGTGTAGTATGTTTAATGTAGGAGTTGTGATAATGTAACACTAAACCCTTGTTGTATGTTTCGGTTGTGTAACTTAAGTAAGAACTTATGATGTAGACTCTCGGTACTTGGCTTGTATTTTCCCGTCGTACTTGGAATTGGTCATGGTTTCTAATTCCAGTCATTCAGACCGTAACTTGGTGTTGGAAGAGTGGTCGAGTCAACCACGTGGGTGGTTGGCGTCTGTGACACCCGGGTGATGTTGAGAATCCGCTGCTTAGACCTTTGTAATATCGTTTGGTGCAACGTTCAGACTACTGTTGAGCTAATCGGGGGTGTTACAGAAAGTGGTATCAGAGCGTAGTTACGCTCTGATGACTGGAACAGAGAAGTACCGAGAATAGGAAAATCTAAATTTGGGAAACGGGGTTAAGGGTTAGTAATGTGAGGCACGACTTTACTGATCTAAACCGCTTGCAAGGGCAATAATAACTTGCAGTAAGATCTTGTGATTGTTTTAGACTAATAAATAACATTCTCAGATGTCCGGGCGACGAGGTCGAGGACGAGACCGAGGCCAAATGGAGCAAGACAGCGTAGCTGCAGGGCAGACCATAGCTGAGATAGTAGCAGCAGCCCTAGGTCACATAGGTTTCCAGCCAGGAGCCCAGCAGGCACCACCGCCACCACAGCCTCACCCACCCAGGGGGACAAACTGGGTGAAGAGCTTAGCAGACCTTCGACCAGCTGAGTTCCGAGGAGAGACCGACCCCACCTACCTAGAGAACTACATCAGCC
This sequence comes from Limonium bicolor, assembly GCA_023374045.1. NCBI lineage: Eukaryota > Viridiplantae > Streptophyta > Magnoliopsida > Caryophyllales > Plumbaginaceae > Limonium > Limonium bicolor. Next base: position 269,496,421 of record CM041776.1, read on the forward strand.
TCCTAGAGACCGCCTTCGAGACTTTGAATGTTCCAGCAGAGGTTAAGGTCAGACTCGCAGCCTATTACCTACGAGAGTCAGCGAGCGATTGGTGGAAACTTGTGAAGGATGCTCACCTAGCCGACCCCACATTTGGATGGGATGCTTACACTGCGTTGCTGAGGGCTAAGTACTACCCCCCACCTCCGGACCAAGAAGCGAGTTGAGCTAGACACCCTGAGACGGACCAAGGGGATGACCATAGACAAATACTACTCGGCGTTCACTGCTCTACTTCGTGTACTTCCAGGCTTGGGATATTCAGATGAGATCTTAGTGGAGCGTTTTTATGGTGGACTAAATCACCGCATCAGATATGGCATGGGGCCCAGTCGTTACGCCATGATCCAGGTTGAACTTGAACTATGAATTTGAATTAACTACTATATTGTGAAGAGTTTCACTAAACCCTAGTATGCACAGGACTGCTATCATGCAGCATCCCAGGTCGAGATCACCGTTCAGATGCGGGATGAGGAATTCGCTAAGAAAAGGAAGGCGAAAGACGATGACTCGGAGGACCGTAAACAGAAGAGTGCGGACAAGAATAAGCGCTACCCGAACAGGAAACAGGGGAGATACCATAGGAACAAGCCTACGGAGGCACTTCAGCTAAGCCACCCGGCGAATTCGGCTAAGCCGCTACACTCCAACCCACATAAGGGTAAACTGAACCCAACTCTAATGCTTAAGTACCGTTACAATTGTCGTGACCTGACCAGTTGTTGACTAACCAAATCACATATTCAGGGTCTGAAGCCGGCCCGAGCAAAAAGTCCGAGCGCCGATTCAAATGTAGACGATGCTCGAAGAACCACCCCGGAGTTGATTGCCAGGGCGAACCGGTAGAGTGCTTTTACTGTAAGAAGACCGGGCACAGGGCCTTTGAGTGCTTCGCGAACCCCGAGAGCAAGAGTTACAAGCCCGGCTATATTACGGGAGGCTAGTCCTAGAAGCCACATGGGAATTAGAGGATAAAAGGAAAACTATGCACCCCTATCTTTTCATCGATGTTTCGGCTTAGTGTAGGGTACGGGGGCGTACCCCTCTTTTAAGGGGGGTAAGCGCGTTTTGTTTTGGAAGTGTGTTGATTTATTATGTTGTATTCCTACAACCACTCGTGGTTGGTTGGTAGGTTTGTGTGTTGGGATTGAGTGTGAAGATGTTATGTACGTATATGTACGCTTGGGATGAATGAATGTTGAGTGCCATGGTTTGCACCTTAGCATGTTATATGCTCTCTATGAATGAATGTTGTGTGTCTTGGCCTGCACTTTAGCATGTTATACACATTGCTAGCTTCTTGGTCTACTATGAGAACTTGTGTGAAGCCACTGATGTGGCACGGTGCTTAGAAGCACCAAGCATGTTATAATTATGGACTTAATCCTTTGGGTATCGATAATGAATTCGGGACTGGATCCCTAAGATTACCAGGAGTGGAAATATAAGTTAAGGAAGTAAGACTTCGGGACAAAGTCTCTTTTAAGGGGGGAAGTTGAAACACCCCTAAACGGTTAAGTACATAAAATCATAACCATGTGAAGATTATTCGATAATAACGTGTCACATTATGCGGGACACGTAATAATTTACGAACAATCAAACTAAGCTCGGACATATATATGTCCGAGAACGTGACAACATGTCACCACCTAAGGTATACTATAAAGCCTAGATAAATTGTGTACAACCTAATATATAATGATTACACTTGGAACAAAATAACAATATGGTTGTAAGGCATAATACATGATTTAAATATGTAAGTACATATAACACCTTACTTACACTATTATGCATAGCTAGTACGATTCCGTAATACATTAAACCAAGAGAAATCAAGCACACCTAATTCTAGTGCTAACCGGAAATCAAATAGAACAAGGGACATTAAGGCAGCCCTTATACCTTAAGGTTGTAACGTACATTAAACCTGCACGTAACTAACATTTCAAACCATGTTCTACCATGATTGTTCCAAGGCGCCAATAGCCTTTACATCCTGTCCGAGTTTAGCTGCAATAAGCAGCCATGGAGACAACAATGTGCAGCAGAATTGTGCCCCTAATTCCCCACAATTTCCTAAAAGTTTGAAGTCATAAGTTACCATATACCAAGCCATACTACGTGAGTTAAACTAACAGAGAAAAAAAAACTGATCCTTAAGTCTCAAAATCAGTCATGGAGACATTCCCCTCTTGGGAACTGCAGCCACACTAACTCCCTTTCTCTTGCCCTCACTCCCTGGTTACCTAATTGAAAGTTACAAAAAAACATGTACTGAAATAAGCGTGAAGGTGACAGTTTTACTCTTGGAAGTTGAGTTCCCAAACTCCCATTCCTGTCCTCGTAACTTGATGCACTATTGCTACTGGGACTAGGAGATAATCAGTCACCGAACATAGAGGCAAAGGCAATCGGTAACAAAAAAAAATGAGAAGAACCAGACAGCTTTTACAGCCTTGAAGTTTGGTTCCATTAGCTGCATATTTTAAAGTCAGATCATCAAAGACCACACCCACGTTCTAGGAGCTAGTTAGCCCTGCCTACATGTCCTCCTCCTCTGTAGCATTAACTACCCCAGCAAGGAACACCATTCCCGTTGGACCTGAGGCTACCCGAACATAACCAAAGAGAAAAAAAAACTGCATGCAACTCCTGTACATTTCTGTACTCAGGCAAGTAAATAAAACCTGTGTCCCTCCCCTCTTCGGTGCCGATTCAGACCCACAGAAATCAACTAAGGAAACCAGGAAACATTCCTAGAAACACCTGTTGTAAATGTATATTTACCGAAGGTTTTTGATGTGGCAAAATCCCCAAACCAAGGCTGCCTATATTATCTCAACAACCTCTACAGTCAGCAGCTTTGAGTGAAGATCTTAACAGAATATTTCTTAATAATAAGAAGGAGTGAAATCAGAGGCGCCAGCATTATACTAGGAAATAGTTAGAGATATTTTAGGATCTTGTATTTTGTATTTATATTGGTTTTAGATAAAGATTGTTTGTAGATATTTAGGAGGTTGTTATCTGCCTCTAAGTAGTATAAATGTACAGCAAAAACATCAGAAAAGGTAGAGCTTCTACCGCAAAAAGAGAGTCTTGAGAGAGAAGAGAGTTGTTGATAGTAATCAACGTTTTTGTCTAGAATTAGACGTGAGAGTGATTGTTCAAAGTGTTGAACAGATCAGGTGAGGAGTTTTCAAGTTATCAATAATAAGATTGATAGCGGAGTTTTTCTTCTAAACACTTTCTGTCTCGTTTCTCGTTTCTGCTCTCTGTCAGTCTTGTACTGAGGCTTCTGATTTTATACTTTACGAACTTACAAGTGGTATCAGAGCAGGTTTACCCAATATAGAGGTTAACACTTCTGGGTAGATCGTGAAAGATGAGTTCGTATTATGTAAAAGCACCAAGGTTGACGAAATTCAATTATTTCAAGTGGTGCGAACAGATGGAAGCGCAGTTGATGTCCATGGATTACAAGGTTTGGAAGGTGGTGGCGCAAGGTGATTACAAACCTACTATGGTTGTTGAAGGTGTGAAACAGACCAAACCTGAGGATCAATGGACGGAAGCCGATGAAAAACTTTTAAGCAAAAATAAACAAGCTCTTCGTATTCTTGTCTCCTCCTTGTCCGACGAAGATCAAGGAAGAGTCTTGGGTATAAGAACGGCAAAAGAAGTATGGGACTTCTTGAAGATTGCTTATCAAGGAACGAAATCAATCCGCAAAGCCAAGGAGAAACAGTTTCAACGAGATTTTAACAAGTTTAAAATGTCAGAGGGTGCGAGTCTAGCACTGACGGTGGAAAGGTTCAATCAAGTGCTTATGGAACTCAAAACGGTTGGGGTAACTCTTTCTAATGAGACTATTAATGAAAGATTTCTTGATTCACTAACCAAAGATTGGCTTAACTATACATCACTTCTTGAGAAAATGAAAGAATTATCATCTATGTCATTTGAAGAATTGTGTTCAGATTTGATGGTTCATGAAAGCAAGATGGAGGAACAAAATCTAGTGGTGCACAAGGATCTTGCACTAAAGGCAAAGATTAACGTAGATACATCATACTGGGAGTATGATGATGACATGGAGAATGAGATCACTATGCTAGCACAAGGACTGAAGCGTATTCTTAGTCGAAAACGTGGAGGTCACCACGGTGAAAATTCTAAACGTGAGTATAATACCCGCAAGCATGAATGTTTCCGATGTCACAAAATAGGACATTTGATAAAGGATTGTCCTTTACCATCAAAACCTCCACAACATCGAGGATGTGAGTCACGCATGGAAGCAGCCGTATGGGATGAGAGTGATACTGAATCAGATGGCATAGAAAGCAATGCAGCACATTATTGCATGACTGCAATCCATCGGTCTCATACTGACACTGCCAAATATGATGAAACTATGTGTTTGATGGCCGGAGATAAGGCTCTTCAATCTCTCATTAGGGATCAGGTAAGTTCTCAAAGCTTGAATGATTTTTATGATAGTTCTACTAAGTCACAAGTGTTTGATGTGTTGAAAGATGCTCTTTCGAAAATTAGGGATTTGGAAGTGAAACAGGGACATAACACTGAGTCTCATACTGTGATTAGTAAACTACAAGAAGAGATTATTGTTTTGAAAGAACAAAATAAGGAGTTGGCATCTCAGTTATCTTAAACTCAGCTAAGGTTGTTCAATCCACGTTTACTGCACCCGTCAACTAAACTGAGTTCTATTCCTGAGTGGGCAGAAAAAGAAATTCAATCACTCAAAGCTGATAATGAGTGGATACGTCAGGATAATGTTGATCTACAAAGGCAGTATGACACTTAGTAGAAAATTAGACATTATGACTTTGAAAAATCCCTCTTGGTATAAAGGAAAAGCTAAACTTAATGAAATGGTAGGTCGACCTAATCAAGGACGTGCTGGTCTAGGGTTTTATGGCACTACTTCATCGACGTCTAATGTTTTACCCCAGAAACAAAGTTCACAGACTAGGACTGATCCTACAAGATATCCTAGTGTTTCTCATCCACGAACTTCATATAGCACTGCTATGAATGTTACTTCACATGTAAGGGTTGAATGTAGTTATTGTCATATACATGGTCACCATATTCGTTCATGTCATAAGCTTCAACGCAAGAATGCTCGACTTGCTCAGTCTGATACTGTTAAATATGCTCAGCTTTATACCAATCATAGACGTCCCAGACAACAATGGGTCCCTAAGCGGCACTAACTGTTTTCTCTTTTCAGGATAATAAAGTTCCAAACTGGCGGCTGATGGAGTTTGGATGTTCTTGTCATATGAAAGGAAATCACACTCTACTAACTTTGGTTTGGTTTTTCATGTAGGATCTGCCTTCTTCCTAAGGTCTTTCACAGATCGAGACTGAAAAAAATTATTTCCGATTCTGCCTCAAATTGGTTAGCTCAAGCCCGGTGTCTTGGTTCTTCTAAAAGGCAATCACATATTGCACTCTCCCACATTGAAGCGGTATATATCGTTGCTACTGCTTGATGCGCCCACATCCTCTACCTTCAATATCAATTGGCTGACTATGGTGTTCCTCAGTCTCCTGTGCCAATCTACTACGATACTCTCTTCAGTATTGCACTGACGAAGGTTAGTTCAATATTCCTTGATTATACATATTGAGATTCGTCATTACTTTTCTCAAAATCAAGTTGGCAAGAATATTGTGGATCTCCCTCATTGTGCCACTGATCAACAATTGGCAAGCACTTTCACCAAAGCTTTTCCACACGAAACATTATCCTCATTCAGTCTTGCACTGTGGATGCTCAATGTTGACAAAGGTGTATTCTTTTTATTTATCGTATTGACTTCTATTGTGTGCATCAGAATTGGTACTTTAGAGTGAGTGGAGCGTGACGTATATTTTATTATTTCATTTCACTCTATAATAAAGTGAGGATTACTTCTCTTTCCGTGGCATCTCTTGATTATTAATTTGGCTGATCTGGATCAAATTCTAAGTTGGAACATTGAACATCTGGTGGCACTATCCATTTGTTACCACCACTTATCTTTCCGGTTATCCGTACCTGACCAACTGTCCCCTCAGCATAGAACCCACTTTCGTTGGTCACTTTCACTCACCATTTTCTCCACAAGATTCCCGTACCATTTTTCCAGTTTCTTTGTTGCACACAATTTACCTCACCAATGGCTTTCATACTGGTATTTTTGCTAGTCTTTTCTTCCTATCCCATAAAGGATTCTAATAGTCTCATAAAAAAGGGGTGATTCGATTCTGGTTGTACAAGCATTATCCAACATCAGATGCTAGATTTGCTTCAGCACAAGGCTGAACAACTTGGTCCAAGACTAGACTGAGGTTTAGTGGGAAGAAATAAAGGAATTATGCTACACCCTACAAATGAAGATTCGTATCAGTCTTGTCCAATTATGATGTACCATATGTTGCACAAGATTACACAAATAATTGTTCAAGTTGTACCTCTGGATGTTGTCATGTCTACGCCTCTGGATCATAATCATGATTGGATCCTTAACTCTTTCCAAGATGAGTCTTGAACTGAACGATGATCAGTGCATTGTTAAACAACCCTAAAGGCTTTGAGCGTGTCTTCACAACCCTCAGAGCTTCTGGCCTGTCTACCTCAGCAGATGAAGAAATTTGAAGAAGCTATTCTTGAAGTATGTGTTAATCTTCTACCTCATTGCCTTTTCATTTCGATAGCCAGCTTCCTAGTCAGCCTTAGCCTAACCCGGCGACACTTTTATTCCTATTCATTGCCTTTTCTATGGACAGCCTATCCTTATGTTCTGTGTTCCTACGCATGAATTCGTATAAAATGCCATTTTGATGATCTTGCATGCTATTTTTACACTCCGTGAGATACTTTTTAGTACCATTTTTTGATTTCGCAAAAAAGGGGAATATGGTGAGTAATTTGAATATGTTACTTGATTAACCAAATCTCATTCAAGTGCTGCAAGGTTTTAACATCTTCAGGGGGAATGCTCGTTTTAAGGAAGAATGCATATCTTGAGGGGGAATGCTACATTATCTCACCATACAAAGTTTGCTCACATCAAAAAAGGGGGAAACTGTAAATGTATATTTACCGAAGGTTTTTGATGTGGCAAAATCCCCAAACCAAGGCGGCCTATATTATCTCAACAACCTCTACAGTCAGCAGCTTTGAGTGAAGATCTTAACAGAATATTTACTTAATAATAAGAAGGAGTGAAATCAGAGGCGCCAGCATTATACTAGGAAATAGTTAGAGATATTTTAGGATCTTGTATTTTGTATTTATATTGGTTTTAGATAAAGATTGTTTGTAGATATTTAGGAGGTTGTTATCTGCCTCTAAGTAGTATAAATGTACAGCAAAAACATCAGAAAAGGTAGAGCTTCTACCGCAAAAAGAGAGTCTTGAGAGAGAAGAGAGTTGTTGATAGTAATCAACGTTTTTGTCTAGAATTAGACGTGAGAGTGATTGTTCAAAGTGTTGAACAGATCAGGTGAGGAGTTTTCAAGTTATCAATAATAAGATTGATAGCGGAGTTTTTCTTCTAAACACTTTCTGTCTCGTTTCTCGTTTCTGCTCTCTGTCAGTCTTGTACTGAGGCTTCTGATTTTATACTTTACGAACTTACACCTGCATTGTTGATTCGAACACCAATTCAAGGTGAGCCCGTAAGACCACTATGTTTCAGTCTCATTTTCTATTTTTCTGATGTCCGGAACAAAATGTCGTCTCACTCAAACTCTCCTGCTTCCTCCATGCATGAGCCTTTCAAGCAGTCCTCTTACATCTGTTCGAGAAAAAAATCACTTGGGAAGAAGCTGCCCGATACCTCTCTGAAGCGCAACAGGAAGGTAACAGCTTCAAAACAACTTTCTGGTTTCTCCAGCCCCCTATCTTTCTTTGTTTGGTTTGCCAAGCCTAATCCTGAGTAATCTCTTCAGTAAGGCAGAAAGTTCAAAGCCCGGAGAGTCTCATAGTGTGTAATCAACAAGGGAAACGGCTGAGCTATTAAGGAGGTGAGCTAACTGTAAACTCAACATTGAACAGAAAACGAAACAAGTTGTCAAGTTCAGTTGTTCAGTATTTCAGATTCTGTAACTTCTCCTCCTCTGTGTAATCAAATTCAGAAACAGTGTGAATGCTGTGTAGGTCGAAGCTTGAGCTTAAAAGACTTACTAAGATACTTAAATCAATGACTAACCCAGGTTGAGGAAAAAGGAAACTGAAAGATAGGTCTGTAAATGAAAGAAAAACAGAGAAGAAGAATAAACCAGTTCATGCTTTTAGTTTGTTTTCTTCTGATTTCTGTCTTCTGTATAACTGAGTTACAGGAGTTATATGAGTGTGACATAGGGGTACTAGGGAATCCAGACAACCACCTGAAAAGAATTAGAAACAGATGTAACAGATTAAGAAAAAAAATGAAACAATCGATGAGTGTATATCAGTTTCTACTGATCTTTCTGTTCAGGTTATGAATTACACCACTGGGGTTAATGGGATGGTCTAAATAGTTTTTGAGTTTTAACTATGGCTAGAACACTGAATTAGATGAGTAAATACTTAGTAATAAATCGAATGACAGAAATGTGAATAAACAGAAAGAAACCGATAAAGCTATCAATTCTGTTGAGCATTTTCTTTCTATGCTGTGTAACTTAGTGCAGAGAGTCTTGAAGGTGTTATATTGGAACTGTTATGAGCCTAAAACCTTACTGATTCATCTAACAAAAATGTGTTAACGTTTTAAGAGAATCGAAGTCAAACTCAGAGACAAGGTAGAAAAGAAGATAACAAAACTTTGGATGTTTTTTTCTGAATTTCCAACTTTCCTTGAAACTCTTGCTCTCCGTGTAACAGTATTACAGAGGGTGGTAGAAGTTGATGTGAGAAGGTAATGAACCTAAACACACCTATCACGCATGAGTAAAGTTATAGGCACTTGGAGGATGAATCCAAAAATCAGTCTAAGAACCAACAGATAAAGGAAAGGAATAACGTATCAGTTCTCTTTCCAGATTAGCATTTGTATATGTTTCTGTGTAATTGTTACAGCAGCCATCTGTGGGTTGTATTGGGTTGAGAGTGGACTTAGAATCCCTCTAATTCAGGTAACTAAGAGTGCAAACCCTTTGGGTGAGATCTGAAAGGCAGATTTTCGAACAAATGGAAAGAAAACCAAGGAGAGTTAGCAGGTGCATGCTTCAGTTTTTGCGAATTCCTGGTTCATTCTGTTTCAGTACAAGAATATACCAGAGGGGTTCATAGTGGTATTTGAGTTGTTCCTGAGTTTAAAATATAGCTTGAACCCTTGATTAGATAAGTGAGTACTTAGGGTAAATTGAAAAAAAAACTGGTTAAGTAACAGAAAAGCGAAGATAGAAATGAGGCCAAACCAGTTTTCTGTTTCAGTCTTGGCAGTCTGGAACTTGCTTGGTGTAGTGTAGGATGATTCTGTAACATAGACAGAGTTGCTTGGAGTCTAAAACTTTAATAAGACACTTAACTACGTGATTTATCAATGAGAGAAAATTTGGAAGGCAGGTTATTACACAGACAGTAAACAACAGAAGGGGAACATGCTTCAGTTTCAGGACTTTGGGTTTTCAGGCTTCTGTCTTATGTACATTGAATACGCCAGTGGGTTTAATAGGACTGTCTAGGTAGTTTTGGGTTGAGACATAGCAATAACACTTGATTTAGTAGGTGAGTGCTCTGAGATGAATCAATAGACGGATTAACAACAAACAGAAAGGAAAGAAAGAGAGGTTAACAGGTCTTGACATTTCAATTCCTGTTACAGATTTGTTTCAGTTCTGTACAGATAAGTAAGTGAGTATTAGTGGAGTGGTTTTGAGTTAAAATCATTATAAACACCTATACCTAGTTGGGTAATGCTGTGGGAAGAAGTGAGACATCAGTTGAACTAGAGAGTAGCAAGAAACAAGAAGAAATACTTAGACTTATAGTTTCAGTTTTTCACTGGTATTATAGGTTCTATATAACTGTGTTACTAGGGTCTTATAAGTGTGATCCTAGCTTAATAATGAACTTAAGTAACAGCTAATGAACATAACTAGAATACCAAAGCGTGTGGAGAAAGTTATACATCAATTACCGCATTAAAAGTGAAGTTAAATAAGGTATTACAAGGACTTGTGTTTCAGATTTTGAAACTTTTGGACTTTTGTATAAATGGGTTTTAGGGGAACTCTATGATCTACATTATCATTATACAAAGGTTAAAACAGTGTGCACCTGTTTACCTAAGGAGGGGATACATACTAGACAAGTTATATCTATTTTACATAAACTTGTTACATAAATAGCACCTAAAACGCTCTAAACCATTTACTAAGGAAACAGGTCTTAGTTAACATGTAAATCAAAGATATGAATATTCTAGGAGTAAGTTAAGCCTAGAATTAATGCATGTGAAGTTCTAAGAGTCAATATAAACCAAGTATGTAACAACATACCTAGGGAATAACATACGATATAAAGTGTCGTCACATAAAATAATAAATTGACACATTGTTTTAATTAACGCTAGGGCCGTAGCGAGCTCCGACCGGGACTTCGAGTGTAAGACAACTCGTGCTTTCGATTAAGGTATGGACGTGTGTGGTTCGTATGTTGCCGTGTTACACGGCTTGTGTGTTGTGTGCTTTCTTTGAAAATGACTATGAGACTGTAGCATGAAATTGGATTGCTTCTTGTGGCTTGCCTATATGCTTGTTATATATCCTTGTGGCATATTGCTTACGCGCACACAGTAGTTTAGTCCCTTTCTCGTTTATGGAACTTGAGACGAACTACTACGAATTATGAAAACAAAGAAAACTCTATAAGGGGAACTCCTCTCTAAACCATTGAGGACTACCATGACACCCACTATAGTGTATATTCATTAATGATAATGAAGAGCAAGTCTCATTTGGTGGGACATGACGAACCACGTAGACAAAACAAAAGAACTATACAAAGAGACAACTCCTCTCTAACTTTAGAGGACCGCTAATGACACCCACTATGGTGTCGAGATTATAATGATAATGAAACGAAAAGTACCAACTGTGAAACACGAGAACAACCCGGGAAGACAACAGCTCGGGCCGCGCGGTATGGATGATCGGGAGTTGGCATCTGCATCAGATCCTTCGACCGGCTATGGTGGAATATATTTTGGGGATCCCTGGGTGACCCCACTTTCTCAGCACATCCTGGAGTCTAGATATGACTCTGCTTTCTCGACCCTGGGTGTCGGGAATGGGGGAGTAACAAATTGGTGGAGCTTATCCTGGAGTCTAGAGGTGACTCCGCTTTCTCGACCCTGGGTGTCGGGAATGGGGGACTAGCTATGGAGGAGACGTCCTCCAACGTGCGGTGATAAAAGAATTCCCAAACAGTCCTTAAAGAAACCAGGAACGATTAGCACCTGCATAATGAAGTCTCGGGATCTAATCTATATCCCCTGACTCGGTGCCAGAGAATAAAGGAAAACTTGTGTAATGAGACCAAGCAAACAAGAAAAATTCACAAATGTGATCCTTTAAGAAACAAGGAATGAATAGCACCTACATAATAAAGTCTCGGGATCTAACCTATATCCCCTAACTCGGTGCCAGAGAAGGAAGGAAAACATGTGTAATGAGAACAAGGAAAGAATACGTAATCTCTTGAATGATCTCATAGTAAGGATTGATGGTATGATATACCTACGCACACGTGTAGACACCAAAAATTCTCACCCCATAAAGCAAATTCCGAGATAATGAAGGGGTCGTTGCCTTCTTTCTCAATACGTATTAGCGTGGGTGCCAAAACAAAACCATTGTTTTTATAATCTTTTTCAAGCATTTCATAAAAACAAGATTCTTCAAAATGAATTTCCGACGACAGTCCGGTTTCAAAACCATCCCTCTTTGTTCATTCACTTATTTTACTATTTTATTTTATTTTATTTATTATCTATCAATTTTTCTTATAATCTATAGTAGCATTAGTTTTTTTTATTTTCATTTCTATTATACACACTCATTTTCATATTTCAAACCCAATCCACACTTGGTTAAAGTCTGGTCTAGCCCAATTTTAAACCCACTCTATTTTCAGCCCATAGCTTCAAAAAGCCCACCCAAACCCTACCATCTTATCCCTACCCCTCTTGTTAAAAAATGTAGAAGGAGGAGGGCCGACAGAGAAGGCCTGGAAATTCTTCCTCTCTTACGGTCTGTTCTTCACCTCTGTGTTTTCTTTTCTTCGTTGAGCAACCAAACAACGACAGCCGACATTCCACCCTCCTTGGTCTATTGATCGACCTCACTTCAGTTGGCTCTGGATGTTTCTTGATGAAACCAGCACGTAACCCTCCTCTGCAAGTAACCGCCCTCAACAATAGCAATCATTCCCCTAAAATCACATCAATTCTAGTTCCTTCTCCTTCTTTCAGCATTCTCGAAATAAGCCAAATCATCTTCACGACTCAAAAGCAAATCGACATCCGCTTCCCACTATCGCTCCCTTGTTTCGTCTGATGAATTTCGAGCATCGTACATGCGGGAAGATGTCGCTGGTTCTTTCCCGTCTCGGTGTTTTGACGATGTGTGTTCCTTGTTCGTTGTCGTGCCAGTTTTGAGGGTTTTCCCTGGAGTTTCTATTCGAAACCCAGCTCAGTCCCTGTAGCGGTTTTCTTCCGGCCTTTCCCGTTACCGACAACTTGTCTCTGTCCCTCTTCTTGTTGGATTCAGTCGTCGGTAAGCTTTGGTATGAACTCGGTAATGGATTCCATCCCTGGCTCCTATTGTTATCGATTGGCTTGGTCTGTATTCTTATATTTACTTCAATGGTATAGTACTGTCTCTGTTGTGCATTTGCTTCTCTGAAGCATCCTGGGTATGGGATTGGATCTTTTCCCATCACTTGGTTGTTATGTTGCTGATCGATTAACTCCAGCAGGATCTCAATGTCTGTTGTACATATTATTGGGTTTTGGCATACATTTTGACCCCCGGTTTCTTTATAAGCTTGAGGCTATATCAGAGTTAGGTTCGAGCACCCATTCGTGATATTATTGTGCTCTCTCTACGAATCTGGTGTTCGCTACTGTCCTTCTCGACATCTGTTTCTTTGTTGAATCTGATAAAAAAAAAAAAAAGCTTAAGCTGCTGACCTGTTAGCGTGCTGGTTGATCACTTGGTCCGGATTTTGTTGGATCCGTATTGAGCCTCGTAATTTCCTCTGCTTGTCTCGATTCACAAGATTTGTAGAATCGATTTAGTTATCTTGTCCAAACTTGGGATTTAATCGATGCTCCGTCTATAGTAGTTTGCAACTGGTATCAATTTACAATTGGTGTTGGTCGATTAAATTTGACCCGAAGGGATTAAGCTGTGGGATTTCAATCTTTTTGGATTGAACTGCTGTTGTGTGAGACTCTATCCTTTTCCGGCCTTTGGAATTGAGTTTCACTTCTCTCTGTTCATGAGTTTTCTGATTCATCGGTGGCATTCATTTACTGATGATTACTCTTTGAGATTCGATTGGAGCCGACTGATTTGTCCCATTGGTTGTACTCAGACGGTGTTTGATATCTGACCAGTTGAACTTATGTTACAGTTTGACTCATCATTTCTTACTTAGCGTAAGGATTGTCTGAAATAATCGTGTCCATTTCATCAATCTTATTGTTGGCCGGTTTGAGTTTAATATCCTGATTTAATCGTTTTCAATACCTTAATTGTATCTGGGTAAGGATCAGACAGCCTGCTCACTTCATGTTGGTTATTGGATCTGGACCAAGAAAAGCTCTCCTTCCTGTATAATCTGAAATGCTTGATACGCTAGACGGCCCGATTGGATGGTTTGGCTTCTTAACTACCGATTGAGTTAAATCAATTGTTGCCAATCTCGTGGGGATTTTCATGTTCAATTTGAGCACGCTGATCCTGCGTTCATTGGTGCAACTCTTTATAGCATGGATTCAATCTCATCTTACCCCTTTGCCATGTCTACATAATTCATCTCACTACTTACACTCTTGTTCCATGCTTGGCTGAGGTACATATGTTCAATTGGACATCTATCGCGCTTGGCTGACTTGGGATGCGTATATGTCTCACCTGGAGTTTGGCCTGGAATTTTGCTGATGCGTTTTGGGCTCAGAACTTTCTCATTGGGTTTGGAAATTCTAATCTCTTCTTTCTCTAATTAATTGCTCCTTGCGCATAGATATTTGGTTTGGAAATCAGTTTGAAACTAGCACATGATTTGTCCCTTTTGCGCTTAGATAAGAACATGAATTGAGTTATAGTTGCCCCATGTTAAAATTATTGAGACAAATCACTCATTGGTTGGATGGTAACTTATTAATTTTTCATCTTAGAGGGAAATGATATAAACCCTTCTAGGTATGATCCCACATGACTCACAACCCCTATTTTGGATACTACACTTTGGTTGAGTCATAATCTAAGATGACGAATTAATTTGAGTAGCAAACCCCAATGCTGATTTATCTTACAATCCTTAGCATTTGTTGGCAGTTTGAAACTCTTTTCTATGTTCTCGGTTGGGGTGTGGGAGATGATTAGATTGCCCCCTTTCCTCCCATTGAGAGGGGCCGTATGATCCCATTGCACACACCCCAATCCTCTTATATTTCATTGCTAATTAATCCCGTGTCTCTTTGTTTTGTTCCCTGGCATGTACGTACTGCTTGAGGAATGAGGAACTGCTCGGGGACTAAGGAACTGGATCTTGGCTAGGACTACTGGGCCCTCCCTTAAAACACGAAAAACGGTTGGTGTATCTCTTTGGATCCCCTTCAGCTCGAGTGAGGCGGCGTCGATGCGACCCCCCATAGCAGCTCTTTTAATTCAGCATTTCAATTCAACACTTTAATTTTGTTATTATGAGTTGTAATTTGTCAATTGGTTGTGTTACCTAGCATAGTCTTGGATTTCATAATTCTCTGTATTTGTCAGCTTGATCGTTTTTACTCTGTCTATCTTTCGTACATATTTTTGAATGCTTGTTTATACATTTTTGGCTCTATTAACATTGGGCGTTTTGTTTGTTAGTTTCATCTTATAAATTGCTAGATTGGTTTAGCACATGTAGCCATAGCATAGCCTTCAGGTCTACCCACTTAATTACTGGACAAATCAAGTCTAGTTTAGAAAAGCCCTAGGACCATTCATAGATGTTGCCCACATTAAGGTCGTAGTACCCGAGGGTCGTAGTACCTGTTTGTGGGAAACATCTCTCCTAAAAAAAAAAAAAAAACTTTCTCAAACAATCCTTAAATGTCATAATAAAACTCACAATCAATGATTCGTTTCAATCAATAAACATCCACTTCAAAACCCAAAATTCATTTCCAAATTCAGTCCAAAAATTCAATTTCAAATCAATTTCTCATTGAACACCCTTCAGACCACCCTCTCATCAAACACTCACAAAACCAATCTCTCTCATCTAACACCTTCAAACCAACTCTCTCATAACACCCTTCAAACCAATCTCTCTCCCTCATCAAACACTCACAAAACCACTCTCTCATCAAACACTCACAAAACCACTCTTCATCAAACACTCACAAAACCAATCTCTCTCATCTAACACCCTTCAAACCAATCTCTCTCATCTAACACCCTCCAAATCCAATCTTTCTCATGCTCCAACGTCAAACACATTTCAAAAGCAATCTTTCTCACTCACTCATCAAACACTCTTCATACACAATTCAAAATTCATTCCCATTCGGTATCAATCCGAACTTCAAATCAATTCAATTTGAGGCCCAAATCAGAAGCCTAATTCGAGGCCCAAATCAGCCCAACTAGAAGCCCATATCGAGGCTCAAATCAAAAGGTCCAAATTTGGCCCACTTTCAAACCCGGCCCATGTTTCAAGGACCATATCCATTCAGCCCAAATCAATTCAAATCCATATCAATTCAATTTCCAATTCAAATTCAAATTAACTCATTTCCAAATCAAATTCAAATCCAAATCAACTCAAATATGATTCATTCAAATTCAATTCAATTCTAAACTCATTCAATTCCAAATTCATTTCAATTCCAATTCAAATCAATTCATTCAACCCTGATTCAACTTCGATTTCAATTCAATTTCAACTCCATTCCGATTTCTTCTACACTCTAAATGTCTCACAGACCCGAGCGTCTCACAGACTTTGTCATTCCAATGATTTGAATGTCTCACAGACCTGAGCGTCTCACAGACCCGAGCGTCTCACAGACCGAGCGTCTCACAGACCGAGCGTCTCATAGACTTCGACATCTCAAGGTTTCAAACGTCTCACAGACCGGAGCGTCTCACAGACTAGCATCCCAAACCCGAAACTTCTCGAAACTCCGAACCTTTCTAAATCTCAAATATCTTCAAACTCCACAAACATCAAAACTTCCAAAATTCCAAAAAAGACCTGAACTACGTAAGGTCTGATCTCAACAGGGAGTTGAGTACGTAGGCAACCCACACAGGGTGCGACCCCACATCAATCAAAATGCCATTTTTCACTCTGCCATCTCACCTCCAAACAACCCCGTATTGTCTCACAGACCCGAGTGTCTCACAGACTTTGTTATCCCCATGATTCGAATATCTCACAGATCAGAGCATCTCACAGACCCGAGCGTCTCACAGATCCGAATGTCTCATAGACTTCGACATCTCAAGGTTTCAAACGTCTCATAGACCTGAGCGTCTCACAGACTAAAACATCCCATACTTCAAACATCCCAGGAGGATTCAAGCATCTCCTAATAACCCTGAACTACGTAAGGTCTGATCTCAACAGGGAGTTGAGTACGTAGGCAGCCCATCTAGGGTGCGACCCCATTCCAATAAAAAACCCTTTTTCCCACTCTAATTTGTTCTCCATACCACTCAAAACATTCAAATCCCTCCGACTCCCACAAACCCTCAACTTCTTCAACTCTCAAAATCAGACTTCTAGTCTTTCATTCTATACCCATCAGAATTCATCAATTCTTCTTTTTGGAGCTAGCTTGGCATAAAAGCTCACCTCATCCATTCGTTTTCTCTCATTCTGTCCTAATCCTATCCTTAGCTTTTGAATGAATCTCTCTAAAAAGGTTTTGAAAGAAGGTAATCCCGACAATTGGAGACCGAGGTTTCCTCGGGCACCAATCCGAAGTCGTGGTCGTTGCCACTTCTAAGGGGTGTAACCCAGTGCGAACCCACAACAGAATCTCTGGCTTGATCAGATAAGTCCTATCCATAGGCAATAAATCATCAGAGTCAATTAATGGTTTTAGAACCCTTCTTCCTTCCTAGTTATCTTAGGTCAAACTAGGTGGCGACTCTAGTTATTTCCGCCTTTAGGGCATAAGTCCGCGTGGAGCCCATCGAGAGCGGGTGTAGTGCTCACTAGCATTCCCCATAAGCTTTCTGGGAAAGACGGACGATGTAGTAGGTATTTGAGGGATGCCAGAATAACGGGTTTTCACCCTCCACAAAATGGCATTTTCTAGGATCTTGACTTTTCAGTCAAACCATATTTAGATAGACCCCCCCTCATACTGAAAAATCACCCTCCACAACGTCCTATAAACTACTTGATTGTTGTTGCTACATTAGCAGCTTGTTGTGTTGGGTTGCTTTTTGACATTGCTATGCTACTTGCAAGTTGTGCTTGGTTGCTTTTTGACATTGCTATGCTACTTGCAAGTTGTGCTTGGTTGCTTATTGATATTGCTATGCTGATGTTGAATGTTGGGTGTTATTGCTTTACTATAGCATGCAAATTGACTTAATCATATTCGACCAAGTAGTCATGTAGCCCGGTAACATGCGGGCTTCACACGTTCATACTCGGCATAGTTTTGCTGAGTCCTTTATTTTTACAGGCATGAAACGGGAAACAGACGGAGAGTAGGCAAGGGCGACTACCATAGGGGCAATCCGTACGGGCAAGACTTTTGTGTAGTATGTTTAATGTAGGAGTTGTGATTATGTAACACTAAACCCTTGTTGTATGTTTCGGTTGTGTAACTTAAGTAAGAACTTATGATGTAGACTCTCGGTACTTGGCTTGTATTTTCCCGTTGTACTTGGAATTGGTCATGGTTTCTAATTCCAGTCATTCAGACCGTAACTTGGTGTTGGAAGAGTGGTCGAGTCAACCACGTGGGTGGTTGGCGTCTGTGACACCCGGGTGATGTTGAGAATCCGCTGCTTAGACCTTTGTAATATCGTTTGGTGCAACGTTCAGACTACTGTTGAGCTAATCGGGGGTGTTACATGTATGCTTATCATTCCTGGGTGTTAATACTATATTGACACCTCTACATTCCATCAGTAATCTGAGTGTATGCAATTCTTACATACACATAACCTTGCTCATGGCAAACAATGTAATTATAGCATAAGTAACTTGATAGATGCTGTAAAGTAAATAAGTGTCCCAACTTCCTAGCTATCCCACTAGGTCATCACTGCACAAGTGCAATACCAAAGCACTCAGTCCTACAGAGTGTAGAGGCGTAAACCCTTGGCAATAAATCTCTTGTGTGATTGCAATAGGAATGAATATATTGTAAAGTAAATAAGTATACTTTTATTAACCATCCAAGTGTTACATAGAACACAACAATAATCATCCAAGTGTCACATAGGACACATCAATACCAAGTGTTACATAGAACACACCAATAACCATTTAAGTGTTACATAGAACACAACCATAACCATCCAACCAATTGCACACATGCGCAACAATCAAACACACACAACCAAGTACAAAACCAGTATAGACTGCAGATATGCAAGTCGCATGTGGTGCTCTACCCCCCTTAAAAAGGGTTACGCCCACATACCCCCACAAGTATACACACACTACAGAAAGAGTTCTGGATACTTGTCTCGCATGGAGTCCTCTAACTCCCATGTCGCCTCCTCAATGTCGTGGTTTGACCACAGAACCTTGACCATTCTAATGGTCTTGTTCCTGGTCTCCCTAGTCTTGGAGTCTAAAATGCGAACTGGGGTCTCCTCATATCTAAGTGTAGGATCTAGCTCGAGTGTCTCGGGCTCTAAGATATGTGATGGGTGAGGCACATACTGCTTTAGCTGAGAAATGTGAAACACATTGTGCACTCTCCCAAGCTCAACAGGTAAATCTAATCTGTAAGCTAATGGGCCCACTCGCTCCGTAATAAGGTACGGTCCTATATACTTCGGGCTAAGTTTGCCCTTCTGCCCAAATCTAAAAACTCCCTTCATAGGTGAAACTCTAAGGAAGACTCGATCGCCTACTGCGAACTCGAGGTCTCTCCTACGGACATCAGCATAAGACTTCTGTCTGTCCTGGGCTATTTTCATGTTCGTTCGTATTTGCACGATATCCTCTTTCATCTAGTCTAGGTACTCTGGCCCTAAGATGATATTCTCACTGGCCTCGTCCCAACAAAGTGGTGTCCTGCATGGCCTGCCGTACAATGCCTGGAATGGTGGCATATGAATGGATGCATGATAGCTGTTGTTGTTGTTGTCATAAAACTACACGTTAATATATATAGATTTATAGTAAACTAAAAGGCAAGTGCACCTTAGTCAGAGTAGTACAACAAGTGTCGTATCCACAGGGAAATTGTTCAATTATCCTAGTACCAGTAATTAATAAAAACAGTAAAAAGGGGGTTTAGCCGGAGGCAAGCTTGATTTGTTGTTGGGTTAGTACAGAAATATTAAAAACAGTAAAATAAGGTGAATTGATTGATATGGATGGAAAAGGGTATCCTAGGATAGCGGGGGAATTGCCTAAATTACTTAAACAAACTTATAACCTTATCTCAATTATTTTGTCTATTTAGAGTTAATAGGTGTCAGTTACAAACTCTTAATAATAGCCTCAGTATTTTCCTGCTCAATCCGGAGTGTAAATACCAAAGTTTATTCCTTTGTGGTACTTTGACTATCTCAAAATCATATGTTGATAGTTACCATAAAAATGCAGTAGTTTGTCACGTAACTTAAAGCATTTAACATATTAGCTGAAAGGAATTAAAACAAGTTTAATAAGTGAGACAGGTGATAAACATTTATTTAAGTAATATTAGAATCAAACCCCATCCTAGGATACAAATGAAAATTACTCAAACATTAACGTAAATGAAGAGATAGCACAGATAGAATTTGCCATTGTTTCAGAGAAAGAACGGGTCTGCACTCGCTCTCAATTCTGCTACCTCTCTTCTATTTCTTTTGTTCTTGCTGAGTACGTGAGTATGAAGTGGTGTGGTGTTACGGGAGAAAATGAATGGAAGAGAATGGATGAGTGTGGTGAATGATTTCTTCAGTCTCCCGTCGTGGTGCAGTTTATTTATGGTAGAAGGACTGGGTTTATATAGAGGCAGAGGATGAGGTTGATGATAGAGCTGGAGAGGAGATAGAACTGAGATTGATTGGAGACAGACGCATGAGGGATTTAAGGCAGGCGCCTGATATGGTTTAATGGAGCAGTTTGACATGTCTGTAGGCGCCGCAAAGGAAGAAGCAATTGGGGAAGACGGTCGGAGAACGAAACTAGTCGCGTTAATTTCTGGATCTGCATCGAATTTACACGCGTCCTTGTTTGTGTCCGTCCACTTTTCCACGGACATATTTCTTCCATACACACGTCCGCCCCTTGTCCGTCCATAATTCCACGGACTGGATTATCAATTTGTGTTGTGTCCGCCCCTTGTCCGCTCAATTTTCCACGAACTGGCTTCAAATGGCCGCGTCCGGACAGCCGTCTGGATCTCCTGCTTTGGACGCTTGTAATGAGTCCGCCCTTTTATCTGCGGACGCAACACGGGCAGATTCCTGTCCAGCCCTCTGTCCGTGCCAATATCCCCAGACACAATTGGCCACGTCCGGCCTTCTGTCCGGCCCTGGTTCCACGGACGCAACCCGGACACAAGTCTTTGACTTGTTTTCTTTTGCGAACTTTGACCGGCTCTAGATTCTTCGTTTGGACTCCGTTTTTCGAGCTGTTTACGCCTACGCCTATGTGTTCGTCTCTTCGTCTACTTTGCTCCTAGCTTGGTTTTTCCTCTTGTTTTAACCAATAAATTTGTGAGATAACCAATAAAACATAAACTAGAGGAAAACTAAGATAAGTGGAGAAATGAGCAAGAAAAGTGCTAATAATATATGAAATAACCTATAAAACATGCTCATTTGGATACTTATCACACCCCCACACTTACCTTTTGCTTGTCCTCAAGCAAAACCATGTACCCAAGCAAGTAGGAAATGCTCAATATTAACAAATATTATTATGAAGGGTAGGCTAAACAGGTGAACAGTACATGATCTTTAAACTTTTCGAGGAGTGTGATCCATCAACTGCTGGTGGCACAGGTGTACTCAGGGTAGAAATAAAAATTAGAGTTTCGGGGTATGATCCGGAGTACTTCAATGCTTCTTAGTTTAGGTGACTTTGAGAACTTTTACCATGGCCAACTTCTCTCAAGAATGGGCATTGAGGAGAAAACAAAAGGAAAAATAGATTTATGCATTTGTTTCACTTTTGCATAAGAGATGAGAAGATAATATATAGGCATCAAGCCTTTGTATTTAAGAACACTCAACTCTCTTTATTGGTTACCAATGGTGTCTCGCAAGTCCCTTATTTATTATATATTTTTTTGACAGAGAAACACCCCTTAGCAATCCCTAAGAAAGAAGACAGAAAGAACCCTTGAGTAATAAAAATCCAACCATTTCAGATCATTTGGTCACACCGCATAAAAATGCTCCTCAAAAGCAATCAAAATTTTAAAATTTGTTGTACATTTTATCCCACAATTCATAACAGTATTTATTCATAAAGAGAACAACCCACATATAAAGGGTCCACGATATTGAATTTGGACAAACGCAAGATAAGGAGAGAGATTAAGCATTTTAAGCACAAAATTCCACCGAAAAGGGCACACACCCCCACACTTAAATTGGACAATGTCCTCATTGTTCACCAGAAAAAACAAGGGAAAGTTTCAGAAGACCTTTTCGGTAAGTAGATAAAATAGAGAAAACACAGGTCACAAATAAACATTTAAGCACATAAACGGTCCTCTATAGATTTTATTTAAATAAAAGCATAATTAAAGAAACGGGTACTCCCCTAAGATTATTTTTGCTTGTGTTATAGGAGTTCCCCCACAATTGAGCTTCAGCCTCAAGTAGCATAGCTTGGTTACGGTGTAGACATGAAGTTGCACCTGCATAAGACACTAGAAGCAACCATGCTACAAACAGGGTTAAAAGTTAGCAAAAACAAAATATAAAGAGAACCTGTAAATTAAAATAGCATAAAAATAAATAAAAGAAAAGTTCATCCGGGTTGCCTCCCGGAAAGCTGCCCTTGTTTAACGTCTTTGGCTAGACACTTTGTTTAGATCAAACCTGGGGGGTGGTTATGAGGAGGAGATCCAAAGCATGACTCGATGGTATTTTTGAGTGTCCACCTGGGTGCATGTTTTCTTTTCTTATCCCGCTCTTCATCAGGGATTGGTGGTGGTAGCTCTGTAATGGACATTCCGTCTGGAAGGGTGACAAAGAGAAGTGGACACGATGGTGATTGAGTGTCCCTCACAAACTTGAGATCTTTGGATTTGTTATCTGGAGACCTTCCTGATGCAAACTCCAGCTTTTCATTATAAGCTTGAAGGGTGATCGTCCCCTGGGCTACCCAAATGTGTACATTGGCTGTGGCAAGGAAAGGTCGTCCAAGGATGAGAGGTGTAGTGGAGTTCTCTTCGATGTTCAAAATGACAAAATCGCATGGGAAGTATAAGTGTTCCACTTTGATGATAACATCCTCCACCACTCCGCTTGGGTAAGTTACCGAACCATCCTCCAGTTGAAGGGTCATCTTAGTCTTTTTCATTTCTCCAATTCCCAGCTTTTTGAAAGTGGAGAGGGGCATCAAATTTATGGAGGCACCCAGATCGCATAGGGAGTATGGAAATGAGGTGCTACCAATTGTGACTAGAATGGTGAAGCTGCCTGGATCATTGCATTTCGAAGGTAGTGGTTGTTGCAGAATAGCTGAGCAAGCTACATTGAGAGGTACGGTACAAACTTCGGCCAATTTAGTTTTGTTGGAGATAAGGTGTTTGAGAAATTTTGCGTAGTTTGGCATTTTGGCAATGAGGTCTACAAACTGAATGTTGACGTTTAGCTGTTTCAGCATTGCCAGAAACTTCCTATATTCATTATCCAATTTCTGTTTTTGGAGTCGGTTGGGAAATGGTAGAGGCGGTTCTTGTGGAGAAGGTTTTGAAGCTGATGGAATAGTGAGGATGCTGGGAGATGTTTTTTCTATTGGAATCTCAACTCTTTCTTCACTATCCTCTTTGGATTCTTCCGACCTTTACGGGACGTGAATCTTATCAGTTTTTCTACCGCTTCTCAAGGTTATCGCCTTAACCTCTTCTTCTTCTTCAAAATCGAGTTTTTCATTTTTATAGCCGGCCACCAACTGCTCAAGGTAGGTATTCTCGGACTGAATGCCATTTTATAGACTTTGGCGGTGCTTTCCAGATCAGCTACATTCCTTTTGGAAGTTTCGATTGCTACTACCCACTCTTGAAGGGAAGGGTGAAGTTCTGGAACCTTAGCTGTTTTTGCCACTTCCATCTTTTCTTCACTGTGTTCCTTCACATAGATGCATTTGGCTTGCTCTCTTAGATTTGGCTCCGTTTGGCTTGGGAGAGCCCCAGGCGGTCTTCGAGCAAGATGTTCTGCAATTTGATTGAATTTACCTTCGATTTTTTGGTTGAAGGCTTCTTGCGCAGAAAGCTGGTTTTGAGTCATAGACATGTATCCCTTTGAGGATAGTTGTTGTTGTTGGAAGCCCGGAGGGGCACCTTGTGCTCTATAACCCATATTAGAGTTTGGTTGGGGTCTATTTCCCTGATAGGTATTGGAACTGTTGTTCTGCCCTCCTTGGTTCTGATCATTGTTTTTCCATGAGAAATTCGGGTGATTTCTCCATGGGTAGTTGTTGTTGATGTTATTGTTGTAGGAATTACCGGGGCGGTTTCCTATGAATTGTACATCCTCGTACTGGTTTTTACCTTCGCATTGATGAGTTTCATGAGGACCGGCGTATATGGCACATCCTTCTGTAGATGAACTTGTAGGTGGGGAAGCTATTGTCTTCACGATTTCGTTTTGAGATGTTGTTAGCTTTTCCACCATCTTTGCAAGGGACGAGATCTGGGCTGATAAATGATCCGTAGGCTCAACATGGAGTAGGCCTGCTGCTCGTGGCGTTCTTCCTTTGGATCTCGTCCACTGTCTGGTATTGCTCGTCATGGTTTCGAGAAGGTTCATCCCTTCTTGAGAAGATTTCATCATGAAACTTCCTCCTGCAGAGGAATTTACGAGTAGTCGGTTTCCATCATCCAGGCCATTGAAGAATGATAGGCAAAGGAATTGATCGTCGAGACCATGGTGGGAACACTTCATCAGCATATCCTTGAATCTGTCCCATGCGTCGTACAACGTTTCTCCTGGTTCCTGACAGAATGTGTTGATTTCTCCGATCAATTGCCTTGTTCTACTGGTTGGGTAGTATTTGGCGAGGAATTTCTGGGCCATTTGCAGCCATGTAGTGATTGATCGGGAGGGAAGACTTCGGTACCACCTGTTTGCTGAATCTGACAACGAATGAGGAAATAGTTGTAGGCAGATTCTTTCTTTGACGTTGCCGGTTTGACCAAAGGAATTACATAAGTCTAGGAAGAGACTTAAATGATTTGGGGCTTCATCAGGATTTGCTCCACTAAACTTGCCTAGATCCCGGACGGCGGTGATGTAGTGGGTTTTGAAAGCCCATCGTCCGGTTTCTAGCGGTGTTAGTTCGGGGAGAACTATTGCTGATGCCCTTCCTTCGGTATCCGGTTGGTGGTAATCAGAGAGGGCTCGGTGTTCTGGTTGATTTTCATGGTCCATTTCATCTATAACTTGGTTTTGGTTTTCGGCCATGTCTTGATTTCTCAAGTTTCTTCGTGTGCTAAATAAAGTGCGCTCGGGTTCGGGTCTCGGACTGATTGGTGGAGAACCTCGGGTTCGAGTGTTTGGCATGCACAGAAGATACTTTGTAGTTCGTCAGAAACTGTGAAATTAATTAGTAAATAGATAAAGAAAGGCAGAGATATTGGTTAGGCTGATAAACGTTAATTAAACAACACTGATATATTTTTTTCTATTTTTTTTATATATATTTCTTTTAACAAGAGTAAAATGACAGAAAATAAGTGACAAGGGAATTTAAATGACAAGGGAATTTAAAGAACTGAATTTAAATGTTAGTAGTTAGATGACAGCAATTTAATGTTAGTAGTTAGTTGACAAAAATTTAAATGACAGAAAATTAAATGACAGAAATTTAAGGTTAGTAGTTAGAGATAGAAAATAAAAATGTTAGAAGTTAATTTACTGAAATTAAAAGTACAATGGAAATTAAATGACTGAAAAATAAATGACAATAAAATAAAGAGCTAAAATTAGATGTCCGAAGTTAGATGTCCGAAGTTAGATGTCAGAAATTAAATGACAGAAAAATAAATAACAGAAATTAATAGAAATAAAAATAAACAAACAACAAAATAATATAAACAAAATATTACAGTATAGTAAGTGAACTACCGGAAACTAGGGAAATTTCCCCGGCAACGGCGCCAAAAACTTGTTGTCATAAAACTACACGTTAATATATATAGATTTATAGCAAACTAAAAGGCAAGTGCACCTTAGTCGGAGTAGTACAACAAGTGTTGTATCCACAGGGAAATTGTTCAATTATCCTAGTACCGGTAATTAATAAAAACAGTAAAAAGGGGGTTTAGCCGGAGGCAAGCTTGATTTGTTGTTGGATTAGTACAGAAATATTAAAAACAGTAAAATAAGGTGAATTGATTGATATGGATGGAAAAGGGTATCCTAGGATAGCGGGGGAATTGCCTAAATTACTTAAACAAACTTATAACCTTATCTCAATTATTTTGTCTATTTAGAGTTAATAGGTGTCAGTTACAAACTCTTAATAATAGCCTCAGTATTTTCCTGCTCAATCCGGAGTGTAAATACCAAAGTTTATTCCTTTGTGGTACTTTGACTATCTCAAAATCATATGTTGATAGTTACCATAAAAATGCAGTAGTTTGTCACGTAACGTAAAGCATTTAACAATATTAGCTGAAAGGAATTAAAACAAGTTTAATAAGTGAGACAGGTGATAAACATTTATTTAAGTAATATTAGGATCAAACCCCATCCTAGGATACAAATGAAAATTACTCAAACATTAACGTAAATGAAGAGATAGCACAGATAGAATTTGTCATTGTTTCAGAGAAAGAACGGGTCTGCACTCGCTCTCAATTCTGCTACCTCTCTTCTATTTCTTTTGTTCTTGCTGAGTACGTGAGTATGAAGTGGTGTGGTGTTACGGGAGAAAATGAATGGAAGAGAATGGATGAGTGTGGTGAATGATTTCTTCAGTCTCCCGTCGTGGTGCAGTTTATTTATGGTAGAAGGACTGGGTTTATATAGAGGCAGAGGATGAGGTTGATGATAGAGCTGGAGAGGAGACAAAACTGAGATTGATTGGAGACATACGCGTGAGGGATTTAAGGCAGGCGCCTGATATGGTTTAATGGAGCAGTTCGACATGTCTGTAGGCGCCGCAAAGGAAGAAGCAATTGGGGAAGACGGTCGGCGAACGAAACTAGTCGCGTTAATTTCTAGATCTGCGTCGCATTTACACGCGTCCTTGTTTGTGTCCGTCCATTTTTCCACGGACATATTTCTTCCATACACACATCCGCCCTTTGTCCGTCCATAATTCACGGACTGGATTATCAATTTGTATTGCGTCCGCCCCTTGTCCGCTCAATTTTCCACGGACTGGGCTTCAAATGGCCGCGTCCGGACCACCATCCGGATCTCCTGCTTCGGACGCTTGTAATGAGTTCGCCCTTTTATCTGCGGACGCAACGCGGACAGATTCCTGTCCGGCCCTCTGTCCGTGCCAATATCCCCTGACACAATTGGCCACGTCCGGCCTTCTGTCCGGCCCTGGTTCCACGGACGCAACCCGGACACAAGTCGTTGACTTGTTTTCTTTTGCGAACTTTGACCGGCTCTAGATTCTTCGTTTGGACTCCGTTTTTTGAGCCGTTTGCGCCTATGCGTTCGTATCTTCGTCTACTTTGCTCCTAGCTTGGTTTTTCCTCATGTTTTAACCAATAAATTTGTGAGATAACCAATAAAACATAAACTAGAGGAAAACTAAGATAAGTGGAGAAATGAGCAAGAAAAGTGCTAATAATATATATGAAATACACCTATAAAACATGCTCATTTGGATACTTATCTGTTGTACGCAAACTCGATCAGATGCAGTCGATCTATCCAGCTTTCCTGGAAGTCTAAGGCACAAGCTCTAAGCATGTCCTCTAATGTTTGAATTGTTCTTTCACTCTGACCGTTTGTCTGTGGGTGGAAGGCTGTACTTAGCTTCAGCTTCGTACCTAAAGCCTCCTGAACTTGCTGCCAAAATCTGGAAACAAATCTGGAATCCCAATCTGATACAATAAACTTAGGTACACCGTGGTGTCTGATGATCTCCCTCTGGAAGAGGTCCTCCAGCTTGGGGACTTTCCAAGTGTCCTTAATAGGAATGAACTTTGCTACCTTTGTCAGTCTGTCGACGATGACCCATATCATGTTAGCACCTCCTCTAGTCGGTGGAAGACCTACTACGAAATCCATGGATATGTCATCGAACTTCCAATATGGAATGGGCATCGGCTGTACTAAACCGCCCGGTCTCCGGTGCTCAAACTTCACTTTCTGACACGTCATACATCTTGCCACAAACTCTGCAACATCTTTCTTCATACCACTCCACCAGAAATGTAATTTCAGATCCTTGTACATCTTCGATGACCCTGGGTGTACTGATAAGGATGAGCAATGAGCTTCCTGTAGTATCTTTTCCTTCAAGTCGGGACTGGACTCTGGAATGCACAAACGGCCATTCAGTCTTATAATCCCGTCTTCACTGAGTACAAAGTCATACTTCTGCCTCTCAAAGATCCCGTCGGTCAACTACTGCTTGATAGTCTTCATGTATTGGTCGTTATCCTGAGCACAACTTACCTCCTCGATGAGGCCGTTGTCTCATGTCATGGCAAATAAGGAATGAGCTCTACAGCTCAGGGCGTCAACAACTACAATTGCCTTGCCCTCCTTGTACCTGAGGTCGATGTCGTAGTCCTTCAGAAACTCGACCCATCGCCTCTGCCTAATGTTCAGCTCTTTCTGAGTGAATAAATGTTGAAGGCTCTTGTGATCTGAGTAGACTATCACTGTAACTCCATATAAGTAGTGGCGCCAGATCTTCAGTGCAAACACTACTGCTCCTAATTCCAAGTCATGAGTCGGGTAATTCTCTTCGTGTTTCTTCAGCTGTCGTGATGCATAAGCAATAACCTTACCATTCTGCATGAGTACACACCCTATCCCTGTGCCTGAGGCATCGCAATAACCTCAAACCCGTCGGTCCCCTCTGGAATGGTGAGTATGGGTTCCGACGTCAGTAGGTCCTTCAATGTCTGAAAGGAACGCTCGCAATCTGCTGTCCATACAAATGGAGAATCTTTCTTCATCAAGCTCGTCATTGGTTTCGCCAGTTTGGAGAAGTCTTGAACAAATATGCGGTAGTAACCAGCTAATCCCAAGAAACTACGGATATCTGTCACTGTCTTCGATCTCGGCCAAGTTTTAACTTCCTCAATCTTCGCAAGATCTACAGATATACTGCCCTAGAAAAGATACACTGTCTAGCCAAAAATCACACTTTGAAAGCTTGGCATACAATTGATTCTCTCTCATGGTCTGCAAAACTTGCCTCAGATGCACCTCATGCTCGCCTTTGGTCTTCGAATAGACTAGGATGTCGTCAATGAATACAACCACTGATGAGTCTAATTGCTCTCTGAATAGTCGGTTCATAAGATCCATAAATATTGCTGGGGCGTTCGACAAGCCAAATGGCATAACTGTGAACTCATAGTGCCCATAGCGTGTTCTGAAAGTTGTCTTCTCTATGTCTTCATCAGCTATCTGTATCTGGTGGTATCCTGATCTCAGATCAATCTTCGAGAAAACTGTAGCGCCTCTTAACTGGTCAAACAGATCATAAATCCGTGGTAACGGGTACTTGTTCTTCACCGTGACTGCGTTAAGCTCCCTGTAGTCAATGAATAGTCGCATGCTACCATCCTTCTTCTTCACAAACAAAACTGGTGCTCCCCATGGTGATGCACTCGGTCTGATGAAACCTTTGTCAAGTAAATCTTCCAACTGAATCTTCAGCTCTTTCATCTCTACTGGTGCCATTCTGTAGGGTGCTTTAGCAATAGGCCTCGTGCCTGGTATTAAGTCGATGGAGAACTCCACATCTCTCTTGGGTGGCATCCCTGGTAACTCTTCTGGAAATAGACTGGCTGTCCCTTCTTCACCTTCTTCATCAAAGTTATAGAAGATACTAGCTTAAAAGTCGGCTCTCTTGGAGTACTGCGATATGAAACTGTCTTGCCCTTCGGGCTCTTCAGTAGTAATCTATGCTCTGCGCAATGTAGTCGTCCCTTATACTTCTGAAGCCAATCCATGCCCATGATGATATCAAAACCTAAATTATCCAGCTCAATCAAATCCGCCTGAAAATCTTCATCCATGATATTAATCTGAACTTCTTTGTGCAGTTTCGTGCACCCCACTCTCTCCTTCGTCGGTAGTGTGACTAGGAAATCTGAGAGAGGCTCAAGGGTTGTCTCTAACTTCCTTGCTAATGTAGAAGATATAAAGGAATGAGACGCTCCTGAATCGAACAGTATCGATGCACTCACGTCATTTACTGTGAAGGTTCCCATGATAACATTCCCCTTATCCTTGGCCCCGGTCTTGTCCGACACATTCAGCACTGCTCCTCCATTAGACTCGTGGCCTGGGGTTAACAATTCGTAAGATAGTGAGGTTGGGGGTGTATGTCTCAAAGGAATTAAAATGCCATTCATTAATCCAATGATTCTCACATACAATTTCCATAATTACATCAATATTGCCTAAAGGTTAAATTCAACCGTCCCGGTTTCAGATGGGTAATATTTACTAAGGTTGATGAGGCTGTATTCAACTTAATGCTCTTAATCCCATGGTACAATAATCTGGATTCTCCTCCAAATATCAACACGTCTCCTGACTTCAAAATAATCTTTCTCGCCTTGTCCATTGCAGACAGTATAATGAGAGTGGTTGGAACTGGTGTTTTTAAAACAAATGAAAAAGAAATTAAAAACTCAAAATACCTTACGGGCTGCAAACAAAATCCTGGTCGCAGTAGTATAGTAAAGTGGAGGCGACCGGATATCGAACCGTGGGACTAAAGGGGAATTGTCTAATTCCTAAGCGATGTCACAAAAAGGGGGGATTAATTGACTTGTTTTTATAAAAAAAAAGGAAAGATAAAATAAACTGGGTAAAAGGTAAATTAAACGGGACTCTGGGTTCAGGTTTATATAGTCTGCTCTTTTATGCTATGTCTACCAGTTTTATTGTGATAGTTTGGCAAAATTCCTGTTATTATCTTGAGAACTAAATCATAGACTCAAAAGAACTCGTTTACCAGAACATGCTCGATCTAATCCAGATTCGAGCAAAACACATGTAAACGGATAAAGTATGAGAAATTATATTTGCGTCTGAAAATACTAACTTATTAAATCATAATAAGCTTTCTACAGATTTACGGCTTAATTAACCTGTATATTTATCACATATCTGATCAAAATAGATTTAGTAAGGCATTTTAATTAATTCATGACATTTATTAAAAAGGCGAGAGATAAGCTTTAATCATAACAAACTGTATTTAATTAAACCGGTAAAAACATAATTACATAATTAAACAGACTATAAATTAACCTTCACCCAGAGTATATCCTCTTAGCCTGACATATTAACTGGTAATATGTTGGTCAGAGGTTGGACAGAATAATAACGCAGTGGTTTTTTTGGATGAAAATGGAGTGAGATGGTGATTTTGTGGAGGAAAATTGACATGGTTTTTGGGGTGGAATGAGATATGTATTAATGGAGGGTTATAGGTATATTTATAGTGAAAATGGGGTAAAAAGAGAGGGTATGTCGATGTGTGAAAAGATAAAATATATTTATCTTTTCACACAATGTCAATGTAGCCCTGTACGCTGTCAAATTTGACGCGTCCGAACCAGTGTCCGGACCAGCTGGTTCGGACATGTCGACGCTGTGTGAAAAATGCTTCGTCAACATGTGTCCGGACTTGCGTCCGGACCTATAGGGTCGGACAGGTGTTGCGTCCGGATCGGCATGTCCGGACACATGTCCGGATCGGCATGTCCGGACACATGTCCGGACGTGTGTATTTTTTTCTGCTTTCTTTGCAAACTTTGACGGGCTCCAGATTCTTCGTTTGAGCTCCGATTTGATCCCCGTTTGTTGCGTTGCGAAGCTTGTGAAGTGTACTATATGATTCCAAGACTTTTTTCTACATTTCATACATAAAATATATCAGTTCATATAAAAACATAAATCCAAGAAAATTCACATAGCAAGTGGGAAACATTGCCTAAAGTGTTGCAAGTTATAAGGTATTTAAACCCTAAAAGCCTATATGTTTCTCACTTATCATCCATCCTCTTCTGATCACCGTATAGAAACTCCGCATCATCTCCTATGGAGAATGATACAACTGGTATCCCTTTAGTAATTGACTCAGATGTCTCATCTCGGTCCTGGTGTAATCCAAGCTTTCCCCCTTTCTCATAGAAGTTCACAATACAAACATCGGCCTCAATGTCCGGTATGTAGTTTGTCTCTAATTGTTGTGCAATCTTGACCGCTTCTGTCACCAAAGTTTGGAAACTATCGGGATCCTAGGAACTCGTGCTCCATCTATCTTTCTTACTTCTCTATACAACCTAGTTTGTGGATCCCAATCCTTACCCATACACATCATATATAATTTAAGTTTTGATCCCCTCTCATATCCTGGAGTGTAAAATCCTCCAAGGCCTATTCCCAAAGTTCTACATTCATTTACAATAGCTATTTGTTCATCTAGATTTAGATATTGCTTGAGTAAGATCATGTCGGGTCGAAGTACTTGGCATTCTGCCTCTGGATATTCCCGACCTTCGCTCATAGGCTCAGGTGATCTCGGTTTCATAGGTAAGGGAAAACAAATGTCGTAGTATCCTATTAGGTGAGAGATTCCCTAAGTTAGGTCTCTCTAAATTTTTGATACTTACTAAACACATACAAGTATCATCGACTGATAACTATAAACACACATTCATGCATCATGCTTTTGGTTTAAGTTCTAGGCTTACCGGTTTTGCACTGAGCGCTAGCCTCAGTGCCTGAAGTTCCCACTGAATACAGGGTGTTTCTTCCTGGAACTATCTCCTTTCCCTTCTGACTCCCGGATGAGGATGGCTGTCCTGATGGTCCTCTAGTATAAGTGTTGTTCTGCGGCGCCTGGCCTCCTCTTGGTCCGCCCGCTTCAATAGCTGGTGTTCTCTACGCACCTCTAGATCCCTTGTATACTCGGCTCCCTGGATTGGAAAAGCACTCATACTCCATGTGACCTTCTTTCTTGCAATAACGACACTCCACCTTCCTGCCCGCGCAGTCTACGCCTGGGTGATCATTTCTACAGCGCTTACAGTAGTAGTGGCGCTGGGTTGGCATATTGCCTATTGTTTATACAACATGGTTTAGTATAGGTTCAGCTAGTAAATATTTTGGTTAAGGAAAAGGTGGGTATCCTTACCCTTAGGTGGTGCCGATCTAAGTGGCTGTGCATCAATGGCTGGGTCGGTCAGACGAGGGACCTGCTCATTCGTCTTCTGACCATGGAAGTCCTTCTGCCCCTTCTTCTTGTCAAAGAATTTCCTGCTAAAGGTTTTAGGTTTAGTGACCAATTCCAAGTATAGGTAAATATATATGTGTACTCCTTCTTTTGGAACATCCGCCGGTGTCTCGCCACCGCGTCCGCTGCTGCCTCCACGTGGTCTTCCAGCTCTTGACATCTATAGGATAGTATACTATTATTTCTACTCGGTTGCTACACCGTTTTCACATTCACAATCATAAACATGTAAGTAAGCTAACTACTAGTAATAAGATATTCCTACAAGTTTCCTATCCAAGTCACGGATCCTCACAGACGTTTCCCGTATCCCAAAAATTCCTATGCTCACTGTTCCTAACTCAGTATCTTTTCGTCAGAGCGTAACTACGCTCTGATACCACTTTTTGTAACACCCCTAATCCTAAACCTGTAATAGCGCGCAAGTCGTAGCATAATAAATAACGTTCGCATCGGAAAATAAAACTATCTATCATTGGTGTTACACGCCGTTACTCACCCTTGTGAGTAACAAGGCATCCTTACTCCTTCCAACAACTTCAACTCCTCACGCTGTGATGAACAAGATACTGAGCACCCTTAATATTACAAACCAAATCCAAACTGAGCAACTAAATGAAATACAACAAACTCCAAAAATACAGTACATAATAAAACTACAGAGTGTTTATTAAAACACATCAGCTACCCTGTTTCCCCGCACTCCGGCTTGTGTCTTCTTCAGTAACCTGAAATGTTTTGCCCATTGAAGGGCTCAGCAATCGAAATGCTGGTATGCTAAATGTAGTCCTAAGTCATTTAGATTCCTTAAGTCGTTTAGCCATCTTGACATTAGATTCATTACATGAAATACCGGTTTACAATAATAACAGTAATAACTGTAAATGCTAAACCAACACATAACAGTTCACCTGTAAATCACATCTCATAATAGTAAACAACAACCAGATAATCAAACACCAATAACCCGTAACAATAACCAAACAAGATACGCGTATTAATTATCTGTACTTGTTAGTAGGTCACAAGACCCTTATCCTTTTAACCAACCACTTAAACTTTTCCAGATAATTCCACCTCAGGCGTCATGATAAGACAACCCTTAATAACTTAATAATGGACAGTAGTCCCCTGGGTTCCAGTGGAACCGTTACCAGCTGACCTTATGGCCCTGGATAAATACTTTGACCGATCCGGTCGAACCTGTGCACCAACGGTAGTGCCCTCCGCCATCGTCGAATATGGACAATGGATTCCCTTGAGTGACTCCCCATTGAAGTCTCTCGTAGTGATCACGATGCACAACCAGAAAGTCGTAACAGTCTGGATTCCTCTCTTTATAAGTTAGCCCTTTTGTCAGTGATATAATATCCAACCCTTGAGTTAAGACTATAACAGTTGACCATCAGTTAGGTTCTCATAATACCTAAAGGTCAGTTAGTCTTGTTCGAGTTTAGATGTATAAACTTCCAGTCATAAGACGTTCGTGTAAAATAAAACGCAGTGGTGTCGAGCAATACAGTATACAAGATAATATACATAAATCTCAGATATCGCTCTTAACAATTAAACACACATCGTCTGGACCTTAGGAAAATCCTTAGGACATTCAGACCACACAATTAACATACCGTTCACCGTGTAACTAGCTAGCTTGACAATTCACGCTTTAATAGTTTCTCCCCGTACGTTGTTATATTTACATGCAATACCGGGTAATATTAATACAACTATTTGATGAATACTACAGTACTGTCACTACAGAACTAATACTCGTAGTATACTAACCCTGTATGTTCTTTATTTTCTCCCTGTTATTTTACAGTGGCTAGAGGTAGTTCAACAGTTCGTTATTTTATGTGATATCCACATGGGATAATGAAATTCCATGAGGGATCATCTCATGAAGTAGAGGCGCATAAGGGGGCCCACGAGGCCAGAGAGGAAGAGAAGGTGGGGAGCGAGGAGAACCACAAGCAGGGGAGAAACGGGAGAGAGACGCCAGAAGAGACCATATTACTTAATTTTAATTCCTTTCTTTATTAAATTACAAAACCAACCTTATAATTTCGGTAACTGTATATTGGACACATTAACTTTTATAAATTGCCAAATAACCTTATAACTTTTATAATTTACTAATTATCAACATTAACTTTCGGAAATTGCAAAACAAATATATTAATTATCCACAATTATTTTCGGTCTTAACATATAATTCTCTTATATTCACAAACCCCAAAACTTTATATAAGTTACATATTAACTTATAAACTATAGTTTTAATATTTAATTCCCTTAAATAACCAAAATGACACATATATTTTCATAAATTACATTTCCGCCCCATGTCCATTTCGGTTTTACATATTAATTCTTATAAATTACATATTCACCCTAAAACTTTTATAAACTTAATATTTTATGTCAAATCATTTTAACCCAAAGTTTTTGGTCAACACTTTGACCAAGACTTAATTTCATAATTAATACTTTAATATACCAAGAAAACATATGTAATTCGGCTTTCACACTATATTTCCCATAAATTACAAAATAGTCCCAAAACTTTATAAATTATTATTTTAACACTTAAACACTTATTTAAATTCACCAAAATTCATAATATTAATTCCTACCTTATATTATATCATAACTATACCAAACAACTCCTTAAACTCTCGGCAATTATAATTATTACACCAATCTTTTCAAAATTTATAATTTAGCCACATAACTTTATAAACTAGCCATTTAATACTTGTAGCTATTTTTAATATTCCCCAAAATCTATAATATAAGTTAATATACTTATATATTTCGAAAATCACCAAATAAACTATTTAATTCTCGGCTGTAACTTTATTTTACTATATGGTTTTAAAACTTGATTTAAACTTTATAATATGTATATATAAATGTATATAAGCCATATAACACTTCTAAAAATTATGTTAATGACTTAGAATGATTATAAACTGAAAATAGAACAAATAACTCTTAGACAATTCGGTTTAATAATATGTGTATCATATTTAATTTTTGTGACACAATTTTATACCTTAAGGTAATAATCTTACCTTATATGTTATAAATTATTTTTCTTGACATTATAACCCATAGTATTTCGGCCTTAATATTACTAAGGATTATACATAATTTTTATACTAAAGTTTGAAGCTTAAATCAAACTTAAACTTAATAACATTAATTACAGAAACTTACTCCTTAAATCAAGACAATTCTTGTACTTGATTTCTCCTTGGACTCCAAGCTCTTCAAATGCTATTTTGATGAAGAGAATTCGGCCTCCTTGTATATATTTAGGAGATCCATTTTCTAGACTCCTAACAAGGATTTTTAAATAAGATTTGGAATAGTTTTACAAGAGTTTACCTTAGGTATTTTCCAAGGAATTTTCAGTACACCTTGGGATGATTGTTGATCTAAGTTTCCTTCATGAAATGATGAAGAGAATGTAGATTTAGAAGCCTATAATTTTCGGAAATGCCTTAAGGAATTTACTAGGATTTTCAACATGAAAATATACCTTAACTTGATCTTGTTGTTCCTTGTGTTGTTGTTGAATCTAGGAACCTCCTAGGAACACTTATGCTTGGTGAATTCTTGTAGGTTTGCTAGGATGATTCTTGCTTCAAGACTTAGGAGATTTAACTAGGAATTTACATAGAAATGATGTTAGAACTTAAAACACCATTAATGAACCTTTGAAGCTCTAAGGAATTAACTAGCAAGTGAAGAAGAAAAGAGAGGGAATGAGAATGCTTACCAATCGGCTGAAGTGAGCAAGGAAAGAATGACAAGCTCACGTAGGGAAATAAGGTAAGGCAAGGATAGAATTATTTTGATACAATAATTGTCAAATTGTCTAGTCTTTTCTTTGTTTATTATTTGATTGTTTGGCTCCATAAAATGCCCATTATTGAGGCTAGGTTTCGGCTGATTGACAAGGGAATAAGAGACATTGATTGTCAATTAGAACTAGAAGACAAGAGCTAAGGTAGATAGCTTATTCTTTTGAATTTTCTAAACTGAATTCACATGCTCATTTCCTTGTAGTCTCAGCAATTGGAGTGTATGGCAGCTCTTGTTTTTCTTCCTTGATTTCGGTAATGTTGTATATAGGTAGGCAAATTGATTTTTGTCAATATTAGACAAGGGAGCATGCTAATTAGGTGATGTCTTCTTTTGACTAGATAAAGAGCAAATAATACTGATTCCTCCTAGATGATTATCGGCTGCATATGCTAGTAACATGGGCTGTTTCATTAGTTTATAGTCTTGTACAAAAAGCTAGATCTACTTTCTTTATTTGATTGTATTTTTTTTCCTAACTTATTCCTTGTTGTTTTCTTGCAGGTCATACGGTAAAGGAGCCTTCCTTGACTGAGGTTCTCATGATATGATATCATATGGTATGTGATAAGATGAGTCACCATCCATAAGACAAGATTTTTAAGTTAAACTAGTCCAAAATATACCCTAAATGGCGCACATAATAGGGAGTAACTGGGACTGATTTTCAATTTGATTCCTGTCACACTATATTGTATTAAGACCATATTATAACATGTAATAGGTTCCAGCATTTAATTGGTACATTTATACTAGGGTAAAAGATTAAAGTTCTAAGGTAAAAATGCTGATTTTAGGTACCTTTTTGATCTAAAAATTGGCCTTGTTTGTGCTATGTGTTTAGCACTGGCTTTAATTGATTTAGATGTTCAATTCATCCCCTTTTAAGATTATCAACTCGTGGCTCCTCCAAAGCTTCAAGGTAATTGCGTAAAACACGTTTTTAGGACACCCGAAGGTGCGTTTTTGTGCTTTAAGAATATTCTGGAAAATAAGTAGTCGCTATGAGTTCCAAGTGTTTA
The DNA here is from genome assembly GCA_023374045.1 of Limonium bicolor. Taxonomy (NCBI): domain Eukaryota; kingdom Viridiplantae; phylum Streptophyta; class Magnoliopsida; order Caryophyllales; family Plumbaginaceae; genus Limonium; species Limonium bicolor. The sequence goes on from CM041776.1 coordinate 269,534,428, forward strand.
TAAACATTGTTTATAGTCAATAATAATATTTAAGGTGTTACATTGAGTTATATGGGGTTATATCAACTCAAGACACAACTTCCGGGCTACCGGGACACTCCCGGGGCAAAAAGGAGCGTTAAGAAATTCCCCCGAGCACTTTGTGTATTTTTGAAAAAGTAGCTCAAGCATTCTCTTTAGAATGATGAATATTAATGATAGGAACTCTAAGAATGATTTATATTGGAGTTTGTGCCACTTCGGTACCTCTCTGGGCATTCCCGGGGGTTTATGGGGCCCTCAACGGGAACCTCCGAGCAATTTGTCTTTAACTGAGAATTTATCATGAGGACTTCATCTTATATGTTTAATAAAGTGTTATGGTGCATTTGGAATGAAGTGTAATGCTCTATTTCATTTAATAAAGTATTTCCGGGACTTTCGGGCCTTAAGGGCCTTTAAGGGAACTCCCGGGCATTTTGTATTTTTACTCAATTTTAGATGAGGTCCTGTGTTCTAAGGGTCATATAATGATCCTTTATTAACTGCATATGATGTTCATAGCTTATATAACTTGATTTGCTTAAGGTCCGGCTTAACGCTCGTTTATGACCTTAAGGAGTTTAGGTGCGTTTTTAACGCCTAACTGTTTATATACTTTTTCTCAGGGTTTAATAATCCCCCAAATAATATATATTTCCCTTTATTTAATTATTTAAAGGTTAGGGGTATTTCAAGTGAAGATAAATAGGGGTGAACAACCACACGCTCAGTAAGTAGTAAACTTCATCAACATAAGCACGCTCAAAATGTTATACTGAACATATCTTAGATATATCAATAAATATGGAAATCATATAGAAACTTCATAATAGAGAACAATTTCCAATCACACCAAATCAGTTGGAAAGCACATATGAAACATAATGAATCAGAAGTATCAAGCAGAGAGGGGACACTAGCTTAAAGCACATAGAAGAGGTCCGAAGACTAGTGGGCCATAAGACCCATATAATAGAATGGACTTGTTGGACCCAGAACATTCTACGCAGCATGCTACGGGGTAACTTGATCCAGTCAACCATGGTTCAAAAGAAAAGAAGCTAGGTCCTAAAACAAATGCATAATCTCAAAAATCAAAAATTAGTCATCCAATATGAATTACACAAGCAAAACTTTGTACGCAATCATTGGTGCAAGTAACATAGCAAACATAAAGAAAAATGGAGTTCAATTGAGCATTTTAGACTGAAATCTAAGGGATGTTCAGACTTTTGTCCGGACTTGGAAGTCCGAACAAAGTCCATGACAAAAACTACAAGTTGTTCGGACTTGTGTCTGGGCTTGGAAGTCCGGAAAAAATCCAAAGCGAAATCCAAAAGACATCTGGACTTGTGTCTGGGCTTGGAAGTCCAGACAAAGTTCGAAGTGAAAACCTTACGCTGTCTGGAGTCTAAAACAAAAACACTTACATGGTCCGGACTTGTGTCAAGGCTTTAAAGTCCGGACAAAGTTCAAAGCTGAATCCCCTGAACGCGTCCTTGCAAACGTTCAGACACGCAAAAATAAAAAACTTACAAACATCCACGCATCCCATTTGGGCCTGCAAGTTTGGACGTGGCGTAAAACCCTAGAATTTTGACTGGAAAACCACAAATCCCAATACATATCTTTTTATATCAATAAAATACTTAGGAAACCAGATTCCATGAGGATTCATAGACGATAACTGATGTCAACAACAAGTTAGAAAATAATCCAATAATCATATCAAATCCCAGACAATCAAACATCTAAACAAAGATACAAACCAAATCTATCCCAATGGGTGAACGCACCCACGTTGAATCCGTCTACCATCTACCTGACAATTGGACTACCGTGAATCCTCCCAAGAAATCGTAATTGTAATCCACTCCTCTGAACTGACAGAACTTAAACCGAGAAGACAATTTAAACAATTCTAACAACAAGAACTGAGGAACTAACAACTAGAAAACACTAACAAACAAAATGTGCAAACAATGATTAGACTAGATATTTACACCACTAAGTCCAATCCCTGCTCTGAGAATACCACAAATTACACCAGAATCCTTCTCCAACAGATCGATTCGAACATAAAGAGAGGGCTCGAATAGAAAGAGAAGAAAAAAACAGAATAACACTCTAAACAATAGAGAGAAAAGAATATTTCAGAATAATTGTAGCCGCATGAGACACATGCACAGTTTGGCTATAAAACTACAAAGCAAGGTATAAAACTACAATCTATATAAAATTATTTGTAAACACAAAAGGAAGAATAAATCACAAACTAGGAATCCATAATAAACCAGAATATAGGAGACACAGAAATAATAACAGTGATAAAGAGATTAGAAAACATCATTTAATTGTTGTAGAACTAATGATGAATCCAGTCTTTGTCTTCTGCTCCCGTTTCCAAGTTGCTCTCTAGTTTCTCTGTCTTGCACTCTGTCCGGCGGATAAGGTTTTCATTTGTGTCCAACGTCGTTTATTGCCTAAACTCTTTTTTTATAATCTTTGTTCCTTTTTAACGAAAAGTTGTGCTATGATTTAGTTGAACCCCTTCAAATCCTATAAACTTTCCCAAAAACTGGATTACAGGACCCAATCCTTAACCTGCACACCATCTCTGAGCCAATTCACTGATCATATCAGCACCCTTGCCCTGGTAGAGAAGGAATCATAGAGTCTACAACCTTGTTCATCGAAAATCTTAATGAAGCTACTAGACTCGGTACTCTGTGGAGAGCTTTTGATGCTTTTGGGAGAATAGTGAACTTGCATATGCCGGTACAACAACGTATTACGACAAACACTAAGTGCACTTTCGTTGAGTATGAGTCACAACAGCATGCAACAAAGGCGACTAAAGAAACAAACAGTATCTGGATGGATGACAACAAATTAATAGTCCAAATGGCTAGGCTAGGAGAAGGCAACGAGAAGGAGGAAGGTGGATCCCAAAGCAGCATCAATTTCACAATAAAGAACCTCAGTTCATCAAGTTGAGGTACAAAATGACTCCCCATCATTTGTACACGATAACATAAGGAACAATCATCCAGATAAAATGAAGGAACGGTATGGTGGACCAGTGAGGTTAACCCCATTAGGACTACTAATCCCAAAGCTGAACATGAGTGTAATAATACGCACCAGCGCACCAAAAGAGGACTATAGCAAATTGAAGAAGCATTTTCTGCTAATAAGGAGGTAGAACACATCATCTATATTTCAGCCTTTGAGTTTATTGTTGTCTTTCAAGAAGAAGACGGCAAGCGTTGGTTCTTACAAGGCCAATAATGGACACAAGCCTGGGTCATTGAATCATGGTTAGAGGACCATGCTACTCCAACTCGGCTAGTAAGCTTAGCAATCAAAGGGATCCCACCTCAAGCCTGGAGTGAAACGTCAGTTAGGAGTATCCTAGCAAGAGTGGGAAGCATAAAGGAAATAGAAACTGACATGACAAACTTGCCAAAGATCCTAGAGGTGTATGCAATGATCTCAACTAAGAAGTTCAGTGTTATCATTTAGGAGATTGAGGTTTTGTTTGACAATTCAACGGGGGTGGTAGGGGTGATTAGAATGTGGTCAGAGGACTTGAGTGAAAAACTAGCAAACCACAAGGAAAGATTGATAATCAATCCTCGGTGCCGAAAGACGGAGGATTAGCAGGAAGTTTAACGGATGTATACAAACACAAGGGACACCTGGATAGCTACATGATGGAAGGAAGCAGAAAGGATAGAATTGGGTTAATCAAAGAGCCATAAAGAAAAGGAAGTGGAATAATAAATGGCAATGAAAAGCGTGTATGGGAATCATGGACAATAGCCGAGAGTTGGTAACATACAAAGGGGACGGTACTATAAACATCGCAACGCCTGGGGATGATTCACCTCGAGTTGCTAACGTGGACAAGGTTATTCGAATTATATGGGCTGTCGTGGAATTATGGGAAGGTCTCAATCGATCTTCTGAGTGGTCAGGCCAGGGGAAGAACGATGGTATGGAAAAAGCAATAATTTTATTGGGAAGGAACAATTGCTTTAATACATGGGTGGGCCTGCACGTGTAACTGCTGGCCATGATAAATTTTTTTCCCCGAGTCTCAATGTGTAGCCCCTGATAAAAAAAAAGAGTTGCATTTGATTCAATCTCCTCATGGTCTAGGATTGCGGCTCCATGCTGCTTTATATTTTCTAATCTTTCACGTGCCAGCAGCCCTCTCTCTGCATGATCGTGATTGTCATCAAGGAGTTGCTGTGAGTTGTGTGAATAATCTTTACGTGCATGGACTAGAAGATAGACCCATCTCTCAAGCATCATTGCTATGCTGATGATGTGGCGATGATTAGTCAATCATCAATTTGTCCGTGCATGTGATGTATTTCACGTGAATAGTGCTGCATAAGTGATTGAGTTTGTTTGGGGACAGCTGCTCAGGGCTGCTGTTGGGTCCTATTGCTGGAAATTGAGAAGTAGTCTGCTGATGGTTTACAGAAGCTGTCAGCTGTTGATTTCGGTGTTTGGTGGAACGTCTGCTGATGGTTTTAAAAAGCAGAGACAGTTGTTAGATTCTGCTGCTGAAAATTGAGAAGCTATCTACTGATGATTTTGCAGAAGCTGTTAGCTGTTGGTTTTGGGTGTTTGGTGGAAGCCTGCTGATTTTAGAAATTGAGAAGCTCTCTGCTGCCGGAAGCTGTTCCCAAACGAGCTCATTAATTAATTCTTCTCCCCATGCTGCTGTCTTCTATTTAATTTCAGAAATATATGAAAAATATAGGTCAAAGCCCAATAATCTTCACGTGCATGTGGAAAGATCAATCCAGCAAATATGTTGATGTTACCCTTGTGCATGCGTCTCATTTCTCTCTTTTATTCCCCACGCGAGACTTGAAATATTAGTCGTTAACTAAAATAATATGGCATAGAGAGTAACATTTTGATCCCACCGATACACATAACTCTTCAAACCAGAAATTTGTACAAGACTAAACATTAACTACTAGGTAAAATTGACCGGCCCAAAAATTGACTAGCTCATCAATCCTATTAACTGTTCAATTAAATACAAGTCAAATCTTAAAAACCTTTAAATTGAGATGAATTTCCAACACAAAACTTAAAACAGCAAACCCATTCTACTCCTCCAATTAATTCCGTGCGCTGCTGAACAATGGCTTCCAAAGGGTCGAAGTCCAACCCAACTCCTCTTATCTTCACCGTGAGAAGAAACAAACCGGAGCTCATCCAGCCTTCAAGACCTACCCCTCGAGAGATCAAACCACTATCAGATATCGACGACCAGGAGAGTCTGCGATTCTATTTCCCGGCAATACAGTTTTACCGGAGAGTCGATGGTCGTGGTGACCCAGCAATGGTGATGAGGGAAGCACTAGCAGAGGCACTGGTGTATTATTATCCATTTGCTGGAAGGTTAAGGGAGATAGAGCCAAGTAGGAAACTAGTCGTGGATTGCACCGGCGAAGGGGTAATGTTTGTAGAGGCGGATGCTGATGTTAGGTTGGAGGAGTTTGGGGAATCTCTTCAACCTCCTTTTCCTTGTTTAGAGAAGCTCCTATTGGATGTGCATTCAACCTCCGGTTTTCTTCACTGCCCTTTGATCCACGTTCAGGTGAAGATATTGTATACTATTACTTGGCGCATTGGCTTCTTATTAATATAATTGTTTTTCTGTATTTAAGAACTTCGAAGTCAAAGGACATGTATAATATTACTATATTTTATACGCATCTTTACCAAGAACAAGTGTGCAGGTTACTCGCCTTAAGTGCGGTGGCTTTGTTCTCGGCCTTCGTTTCAACCACGCAATGTGCGACGGAAGTGGCTTTGTTGTCTTCATGAATGCAGTTGCTGAGATAGCCCGTGGTGGTAGAACAAGAACTCTTCCATCCATCACTCCTGTATGGGATCGCAATCTCCTTGACGCGCCGGTACCGCCAATGGTGACTTGTAACCACAGAGAGTACGATGAGGTAGCAGAGAAGAGTACCAACAGCGCCATGATCGCACTTAACAACAACGCTAACGACCTACTCCATCGATCTTTCATATTTGGTCCCGTGAGATCACGTCACTAAGAAGGTCCCTTCCGCCCCACCTACAGGATTGTACACTTTCGAGGTACTTACAGCTTGTCTATGGCGGTGCCGAACCATCGCCCTCCAGCCTAATCCAGATGAAGAGGTAGGTTAATTTAAGGTACACTAGTACTGATCATGTTTTTTCCAGATTAATCCAATAATTAAACTTTATTTGATATTCGCGACAGGTGCGCCTCCTCTGCATCGTAAACGCCAGACCAAAGTTTACACCACCAATCCCTAGAGGATACTACGGCAACGTTATTGCTTTCTCCCTAGCGATCTCCACAGCCAAGAAGATATCCGAAAACCCACTCCCATACGCCCTTCAACTCGTGAAGAATGCCAAGAAAAACATAACGGAACACTACATGAAATCACTCGCTTCCCTCATGGTTCTACGTGGTCGTCCCCATTTCAATACAATCGGCACCTATGTTGTCTCTGACTTGACCCGTGTGAGGTTTGACCAAATAGACTACGGGTGGGGAAAACCGGTCTATGGTGGGCCTGCTGAAGGTGGGGCTCCGGCACCAGAGATGGCAGCTTACCTTATACCATTGAATGGGGCAGATCAAGGACAAAGGAGGATTCTTGTGCCGATTGCTTTACCGGCACCTGCGATGGAGAGGTTTGTTCATGAGCTTGGGGAGATGTTGAAAGATAAGAGTCGGGGTGACCCTGGGTATTCGTGGGTTGATTTTCGTCTCATTAGGTCTTCGTACTAGTTGTGTGGAGTTGGAGGTGTGTGAAGGCTCGATGCTGCGCGGGAATTTGTTTAACTCGTAGGGAAGGCCAAGGAAAATAATAAATGTGATGTATGTTGTCAAAAGTCAGTTGCCCCGGTCGTGTCAAAAAAAAAATTCATGTTATGATAATAAAAGAAACTCAAAAAGAAAATCATGTGCAAATGCTTTTGAGATTACTTAATAAATCCTCTTAATTGTTGGTCGTTGTTCGTATTGTAAGCCCTTGATCGCGTAAACTGATTCCCTCCTGGACATGTATGTGTCCCTGGTCGTTCTGGACATGTTTTTATCATTTATTTGTATTTTTTAAATAAGTAAATGGTAGCAACTGGTCATTTTTCAAGATTTTGTTTTTTTCTTTTTTTGTAGTTTTTAAATGAGTAAAAGTTGGTACTTAGTTCTCATTTGTGGTAACTTCGAGTAAATTAAATTTCAAAATATACTCACACTTATTATACGGGAACTTCATATATAACTTCCCTCAGGATATATTTTAAAAATGCAACTATTACCATTAATTAGTAATATATTACTATATTTTTAATTATTTTGTTGATAATATTTATTTATTCAAAATAAGTAATCATGATATTTCTAATTTCTATGTTTTTTATGTAACTAATGTATATTAATATTAGATTGTACTTATTTCACTATAGGAAGGTCTTAATTTAATGAAAAGATGGTATTTGTACAATAGTACATTCGTATGTTGTAAAACAACTTAACTCGTGATAACATTTGTGCATTGATGTTTATACAACGGTACATAGATATTTATAAGCCGGAATAAGTACATTGGTATTTGTAACCCGGAATAAGTATATTGGTATTTCTATAATCGTGCATTTGTATTTGTACAACGGTGCATTGGTATTTGTACAACGGTGCATTGGTATTTGGACAATTGTGCATTGGCATTTGTATAACAGTGCATTGGTATTTGTAATACGATGCATTGGTATTTGTGCAACGGTGTGTTGGTATTTGTACAATGGTATGTTGGTATTTATACAATGGTGCATCGGTATTTGTACAACAGTACATTGATATTTGTACAACGATGCAACGATGCGTTAGTATTTGTACAACACTGTGTTAGCATTTTGTCAAATGGTACATTGGTATTTGTATGACGGTGAATTGGTATTTATACAATGGTACATTGGTATTTATACAATGGTACATTGGTATTTATACAATGGTACATTGGTATTTGTACAATGGTACATTGGTATTTATACAATGATACATTGGTATTTGTACAACAGTACATTGGTATTTGTACAACGATGCAACGATGCGTTAGTATTTGTACAACACTGTGTTAGCATTTGTCAAACGGTACATTGGTATTTGTATGATGGTGATTGGTATTTATACAATGGTACATTGGTATTTATACAATGGTACATTGGTATTTATACAATGGTACATTGGTATTTGTACAATGGTACATTGGTATTTATGCAATGATACATTGGTATTTGTACAACAGTACATTGGTATTTGTACAATGATGCAACGATGCGTTAGTATTTGTACAACACTGTGTTAGCATTTGTCAAACGGTACATTGGTATTTGTATGACGGTGATTGGTATTTATACAATGGTACATTGGTATTTGTACAATGGTACATTGGTATTTGTACAATGGTACATTGGTATTTGTACAATGGTACATTGGTATTTTTGTACAATGGTACATCGGTATTTATACAATGGTACATCGGTATTTTTGTACGATGGTACATCGGTATTTGTATAACAGTACATCGGTATTTGTACAACAGTACATTGGTATTTGTACAACAGTACATCGGTATTTGTATAACGGTATATCGGTATTGGTATATTGGTATTTGCACAATGGTGCATTGGTAAAAATTCGGTGTGGAGGTAAGAAGAAGAAAGACATGATTTTGAACGAAAGGAAACAACATCACTACTAAAACCCTTGTTTGTCAAGCATAGGGTATTTATATTTGTCAAATCAACGAAAACGTATTACCATAATTACATAATTGTAAGTAAAATATGAGTTGATCTTGGTTTCTGAGACATGATTTAGTTTTATACTAAATAAAACAAAAAGTATGTTTGTTACAAAACGCGGAAGGCGGAAGGCGGTATGTTTTGGAACGCGAAAGGCGGTTATAAAGATCTTAAACCTCATATAATCTTGACCTTTCATTGCTATACTTCACTAATCTAATGGCTAAAAATTTGTCCAGAACATTCAGGACAAATACCAGCCCATAATACAATCTATATTCCTTGATCGCTTCCCTAATGTTATGCGGGTGGAACGTATGGGTTGTGTCGTAGGTTAATCGATGGTGTGGTCTTGGTTATGCCATCTTGGATTTTTTTTATGTTGTTCTTTGGACTAGTGTGTAGTGGGTTGATCTCGCTCTGGTTTTTTAAGGGTAATGATTTATAAATTATGATAAGAGTTTATACAAAAAACAATACATAGAAGACTTATATATCACACACCATAATATATACAAAAAGGCTAAGGTGAGAGGCACACACAAAAACATCTCTGGCAATATACAAAGTGGCAGAGAGCCAACAAGAAATCAGAGGGGAGTACACATACAAAATGCTTCAAACACTATAGGAGCAAAGGACCCTGTCCAGCCAGTCAAGGTCATTGTTGAAGTGCCCCATCTTCGTCCAAATGATAGCTTTAGTGGCAGTTTTGATGTCTAAAATAATGAGAGGGGGGTCTCTGGCCTGGTTTGTCATGGCACGCTTGAATCTTTTGATCCATATGTAGTAGACGACTTTAGCAATGACAACTCTTTTTACTAGGTTGATAGGTCGGTGTCTCTTGTAGTAACATGATATTGAATAGGAACAACTTTGGAGGCCCTTTTTGTGGGGTTTTGTGTTTTCCCTTTTGGTTGGAATCCCCAATCAGTGGTAAATATTCTATCAGATCCTCTTAGAGAACCTGCATTGGAAAAGGAAGTGATGGCTAGTCTTTTGAGCATGATCAAATAGACCACATCTGTCAGCAAGACAAATGCCCCAAGATTGGAGCTTATCACAAATTTTTAGTCTTCCTTGAAGAGTAACCCATAAAATAAAATTTTCTTTAGAGGTTGACCAAGTTTTCCAACAAATATTGTACCAAATAGAAGACATGAAGGAAAGAGTGACGTCATTATAAATCAAGCTGACACGAAGAGGGGAAGGGTATGATATGAGCAGCGAAGAGGAATTATCGGTGGACCCACATTGTTTGATCCACTAGTCTCTAGCATGAAGAATAGATTTCCAGGTCTAGGGGCCATTCCCTTAACTGTAGCCATTCATATGTACTGTCAAGTATAAATTACCAATCCACTAGATCCATAGACGCTCCGGATCATTATTGATAGAGGAGATAGTCCTAAGAATGAAGCACATGCCACTTGTGGATGTCCTTAAGCCTTAGGCCCCTATATTTCTTAGTGGTCGTGATGGCATTCCAAGCCACCAAATGGGTAGTGTTGCTATCAGCCTCCCCCGGCCAAAGAAATGAGCAAAACCACTTAATGATGCTCTTGATAACAATTTTGGGGATGAAAATGTAGGAATCCCAAAAGCCAATAATACCAAATAGGATGCTTTGCTTTAAGGAAAGTTGACCCATAAACAAGAAGGATTTACCTCTCCAAGAGGAGATAGTCTTGTGAATGTTATCAATAAGGGGGTTAAAGTCTGTAACTGTTATAGGGATGCCAAGATAGAGAAAGGGGTTAGAGTCTTGGTCAAACCCGGTGGATCGAAGAATTGATTCAGCAAAAGAGGGGCAACCCCCCCCCCCCCCCCACCACCAAGAAATAAGTCTGATTTAGAGGGGTTAAGCTTAAGCCTAGAGGCCTCGAGAAGAGGTTGTCTTTGTTAAGCATGAGGGATATAGAGTCATGGTTACCCTTACAGAATAAAACGACATCATAGCGGAAGTCGGGGGATAGGTGAAGCTGGTCAATAATCCGGTAAAGCATATCCATAACCAACACACATAAGTTCGGAGATAGAGGCCAGGTATCCTTGGTGCAGCCCCTGGTCGCCACTAAAAAGCCTAGAAAGGGAGTCATTGATGTTGATCAAGAAGAAAGCGGTAGTTACACATTACACGATCAAGTTACTAAATTCAAGGGGCGTTCGAAAGGAGAGGGTGTCCTAGAGAAAGGTCTAGTCAATGGTGTCAAAAAGCTTTCCTAATGTCCATCTTCATCATGCACCGAGGGAAGATATGAGCCCTTTGGTATTTTTTTTCATCAAGCAGGAACATAGCTGGATGTTATCATAGATGAGGCAGCCTTTAATGAAATCCCCCTGGCCCTCGCTCACGAGGGAGAGAAGGGTGTCCTTAAGTCCCACCACGAGGATTTTGCTAATGATTTTGTATAATGTATTGCAACAAGAGATGGGCCTAAAGTCTACCAAGGAAGAGGCAACGTCAAATTTACGGATAAGAGTGATGAGCTTGGAGTTGATTTCTCTATGAAGCCTACCACTATGGAAGAAACTTTTGATGGCCCATCAAATATCCTCCTCAATGACATCCCAAGTAGCTTTGAAGAATTTGACCGTGAAACCATCCAACCTAGGGGCTTTGTCATCTTCGATGAGAAAGGGTCGATTTAATATCTTTATATAAATAGACCGAGTAAAGGAGACCACCTGTATTGGTCAAGATTTCTAGTGTTCTTCAAGTTGAAATCCGTGAGAGAGATGGGGAGAGACACTCTAGTGCTAAGAGAACGTTGAACGTGAGAAACAAGATAATTCTCTATGTCAAACGGGGCATTAAGAACCTCCCCAATATCATCGTTAATGGAAGCAATGGAGTTTATATTTCTTCTTGCTTTGATGGCTCTATGGAAAGAGGAGGTATTATAATCAACAAACTTGAGCCAACGGGTTTTCGAGAGTTAGGGGAGGAATGAGAGCTCATGGTTGTCCCTAATAAAGAGTCTGTGTCTCAGGGATTTTTTTTATATATGAGGGACGGGTTCCAGGGATCAAGGTCCATTTCCTTTGAATATCACTGAGCTCATCTCTAATAGTTTCACCTTTAACACAAAGGGTGCCAAATTCAGACTTATGCAGCAAAGAGAGATCGGCTTTAAGGTGGCATAGTCTAAAATAATGGTAAAAAGATGGATCCCCTGAGGAGGAATATCCCACGCATCATGAATAAGGGGTAGGAAGGAGGGGTTCTTGGTCCAAAAATTAAGAAACTTAAAAAGCTCCTCTTGAGTGGAGGGGGGAGGTGGTGGTAGGGTGGGGCAGAGTGATAACCATAGGGTTGTGATCTGAAACAAGGGGATGAAGGAAGGAGCGAAGCAGGTTGGAAAGGCCAAGTTCCAATCTTCATTAAAGCCCGATCAATTTTTCCTATGACACGCCTATAATCATATTGGTTATTCCACCAGGTATAAAACCACCTATACTAGTGAAGGTCCTACGGGTTGGCATCATCGACACAACCCGCGTAGTCACAGTAGTCTCTAGGGGAAAAGGTGTGGGTGTAACTGGCTACCGCACCTTGATACCCCCACGTCCACCTATGACTACCGAACAGTTTCGGACTTACCACCGAATTTCTTCTACCCAGACCGACCTCTCGGTCACTAGTCTTCCAACTGTTCCTAACTGTTGCCCGACTGCCTAAGCTACCCTTTACAAGGGTTGTGACTCCATCGCTCACACTACGACTCACTCCATGACTTAGCACTGGTCACTCATATAACTGATGAATCCTAATACAAGCATAATCAAATTTAGCTCTTCTATCAATAATGCATTCAATGTTGGTGCGTAAGTGTTTATTGATTGTTATTCCAACTACCCATTAATACATTTAAGTTCTACCCATTAAATACATTTAAGTTCTAACCATCATTAAGCTATTCCTAGCTATCATCTAGGCTTCAACTAACTTCCTCAACTACTTGGAATTGCTTGCTTCTCATTGGTTGAGCTGCTGCTCGGCCAACACTTGCTCAACACGTGGCAACACGCCATTGGTCACCATGTGCAGTGATTGCGGCGGTTGCAAGTTGATTCCCAACTGAATTTTGCAAGTTGGCAACTCAGTTCAAGTCCTTCGATAGCTTCAGCTAGTTTTTCCATGATGATTTTTTGCATGTGTAGACTTGTAGGCAACATGTGGAAGATCGTCACTGGTGCTTATGAAGACGTCCTTGATCCCAAGAAATACTTTCTTGATCCCAATCAAGTTATCTGACTTGATTAATCTTTGAGTGTATTTCCACGAAGTTTCCTAGTAAGCTTTGTCGTTATTAGTTTCATCACTTGAATGGCTGTTGAGTGTGTGTCATGTCTTAGTTTTGTCTTCGAGTTGTTGTGGACTATGTGCTCGACCTGTTGGGCACCAATCAACAAAAGAGAACCCTCTTGCAAGTTGCAGCCTTGCTTGTCAAGTGATTCTTATAACCTATTTTCATGAAATGCTTAAACTTAAACAAACATTAAATACAAGGAACATTTTTCTATCATTAAAATCTCAAGGGAGAACTTGTCCTAACAATTTCCCCCTTTTTGATGATTGCAACCAATTCAAGATGAAACTTATAGAGGTGTCTTAGTTTAATTTTTGATCATTTGTATTTAACTTTGGAAGAGAGATAAGAAGATTCCCTCTGAGTTAGATATGTGATAAGCTTTAGAAAAACATTAAACACTTAGCATTTTAATAGAGAAAAGCGATTCATAGACAATGTTCAAAATTTAACTAAGGTTTCCTTCCCCCTTTACCATCTAGCAAAACAGGGTTAGTAACTAGAAGTTCACATACACAATCAAATAATATAGAAAGAGTTATGCATTACATGATTGAAGATAGAATAATACAAGGGCAGACAGATCATTTCAAAATTCTAGCCTATCTCTAAGGTCTCCGTCAAGTGTCGCTCAAGCCTCTAGTAGGTGTACAACACTCAGGTCAGGTGTTATTTTATGTACTCTATTTCCCCAAGAGATGATGTTTTTATACACTGCTATGTGGACATGGCTATGATGATTTTTTAATGTAAAAATTACATTCCAGTGGACTTCCTGATCTGAAGTATCCTGGTATTTGTGAGGGCACTAGTGAGATAGAACGTTCTTTTCTTTTTGGATGATGATCTCGCTGTCTGCTTCTGCTCAGGCCTCTTCTTCTCTCTCTTGATAGCCTTGGGCTGAGCCTTGAGCATTATGCTTATGGTCTTGATTCCCATATTTAGGAGCAACCTAGACTAATGTTGTCTTGGACAGTTCGGGGATATGGCTTAAAGTTTTTATCCAGTCCATGCGCAAGCAAGGCTACAATCACTATCCTTCCATGGACCATGCTCTGGTTGACCTTTTGACTCTCATCTATGGTCAGCAAAATCATCCTTGGCAGGTCTATCTTCTCGAAGCTCTCTAGAGCATATGTTAACCGGATGTCTCTTGCATTAACTATAAGCTTTTGTTGACTTCTCAGTGTGATATTGTGGACAAGGATACTGTGTATAGTATCCTTTCACTCTCTAAAATCCTCTTGGTGAGGAAGTTCTGAACCGACGCATCTCCAAATTGGTCCACTACTTCACCAATGTTGTGTCCTAAGGATGACCATGTGGTTTCCTTTGACACGATTATCCCACATGTTTCTAGGTTGGAGGTGTTGGCGACCCTACTCTTGTAGACCGGGACCCATTCACCTTGTACCTTGGAAACGGATAAGGATCGCTTCCTGTGTCGTGGAGCAGTTCCATATTCCTTGTGTGCTCCTTTAGATGTTCAAGATATCATGGATCTATTCGTTTGAACATATCTAGCCATCCCTGAAACTGGAGCATCTTCGTGATCTCCTTCAGGCCATACTAGGTCATCCACTCTCCATCCACGGTTTTGGGTAGCATCGAGATGGATTTCTCGCTGATGTTGGCAGCCTCTATGTGAGTAGGCTCCATCTCCTTTAGCCTTCTGACTTGTTTGCTCTCTTCTCTAGTCAGTGGAGTTGCGGATTTCTTCTTCTTTTCTTGGAAGAGGACTTCCAGTTCGTCCTCCTTGGATATCTCCATCATTACCCGTTTTCCTTTTACCTTTATAACAACTTCTCTTCCTTTGTCAAGACTCTCGACAGGCAAGCGATTGTCTTTGCCTTTCTTCGAGTGGTCTTTTACCACTTTTTTTCCCTCTCCTTCATCTCTCTTGCTCTCTTGAGACTTTTCCTCACCTTTTTCTGTGCTTCTCTCTTCCTCAACTATTTCGAGAACTTGTTGCATAAGCTCTTCTTCCTTTCCCTCATTTGCTTCTCCCTCATCCCTAGAGACGAAGACCTTCTTTGGCTCTATTGTGCGTGCTAGCTCATCGATTGTGCCAACAATCGAACTCTCCTCACAAGAGTTAGCTAGTGGTTCAATTGATGTAGGTGACAAGTTGTTGCTTCTTTGTGTAGGTTTGGCTGGGGTTTTAGGGGATTGTTTAGCCAGAGTTCGTGGGGATATCTGGTTTTTTTTGGGCATTTTTGTAGAGGAGGCTTTCATATTTCTTTTGGAGGTAGAGGTGATTTGTGTTTTTAGTTTTGGATTTTTGGTGAAGGCGGTTATCTTAGTGGAGTGAATTGAGCCTTTTTGGGAGGACTCAGGTTTTTCATGGTTCTTTGGTGTTAAAGGTAGTTGTGAGATGTGTAGACACCAAAAATTCTCACCCCATAATGCAAATTCCGAAATAATAAGAGGGGTCGTCGCCTTTCTTTTTCAAAACATATTAGCGTGCGCGCCAAAACGAAACCATGGTTTTATAATCTTTTCAAAAGCATTTCATAAGAACAAGATTTTTTAAAAATGAATTTCCGACGACAGTCCGATTTCAAACCCGTCCCTCCTCGTTTACCTACTTATTTTACTATGTTATTTTATTCTATTTTGTATTCGCTTACCGAATGCGGTCATAGCTCAGTTGGTCAGGGTATTCAGGGGGGAAACTGATGGTACTGAGTTCGAGTCTGGGTGGGAGCATTCCTCGCCTTTTATTTTTTGCCACATGCATGGACCAAACCCAGCCCCTCCTTAATTGGACCCGTTTCTTTTCTGCTCCAAGATTTGAAAAAAAGCCCATGTCCACAAAACAAAACCCTACTTTTGACACCTGTCTAACCCATTATAAAACTCCCTTCAAACCCTACAGTCACCCAGGTTTTTTCGATCGGCCGGCACTAATCCACATTATTCTCCTGATTCCCAGCGTTCTTTGCTCTTTCCCAGTTTCAAACGCAGACAAAGAAACCCAGTAGCCTCCCTTTGTTCTAGAATCCCTCGATCTTCTCGATTGAATCACTACGAAAATTCAACCACCACCCACCGAATCAACCCTTTTTTTTCCCCTCTGATCATTCACCTCGTTCGAATTCACTCACCTGTTCGATTCTCGGGTTTACAAGGTAAGATTGGCACCAGGCAAAATTTATCTGTCCTGAATCTTCTCACCTTCTACACCTCGCTTCACGTGTTCCATTTCTATCCTGATGTCAAACACGAGATGAAAGGCTTTGAGTTCTGTTGTAAATCGTTTTCTGAGAAAGGAGTCCGTCTTCTGTACTCCTCGCCTTCTTTTATCAATAATGCTCGCGAACCAGGGCTTCGAATCCACATTTCGTGTGTTCCTGGTTGTCGCAGAGAGTGACGTTTCTTTCTTCGTTTCCTTTCTCCTTGTTTTTTTAAGATTTCACTTCTAGTGACCTTCTGCTTGTCGGTCTCGTTAGAATATACGGACGACACATTTGAATCGCGTCGATTATCCCCCACTGCTAGCTCATCCGAGAGCGGCGGCTCTTATAGGGCGGGAGGTGATTCCTGGAGACGATTCCGACTAATGGTTTAGGCCCCCCCTTTCTGTTTGTGACGGGTTAGACTGGTCGCATCCAGTCACCGATTTTTTACTACTACTTTCTATTATTTCACTATGATTCAGCATATCCTCTGCTTATTATTCACTGATCATCTTGTTATTCGCTGATCATCTTGATTTTGGTTAACCCCCCTTCTGTTGGTTTCGTGTTGAGTCTCTATGTATTTCTCGCTTCCAGAGCCGACTCGGTAAGGTCTGTATTTACTTAAGTCTCAAAACGTCTTTGCCAGACATGGGTAAACACAAGTCGTTCCCCTCCTGCAGGTTTCTGAAATGGAAAAATGTTCTATAACCGAGTACAGTATATTCTCTG
The DNA here is from genome assembly GCA_023374045.1 of Limonium bicolor. Lineage (NCBI taxonomy): Eukaryota > Viridiplantae > Streptophyta > Magnoliopsida > Caryophyllales > Plumbaginaceae > Limonium > Limonium bicolor. Next base: position 269,551,517 of record CM041776.1, read on the forward strand.
TGGTGAATATTTGAAAGTAGAGAGTATTCACGAGCTCCCGTGGGATGGTGTTCTTTCTGTCGCCTATAAGTTGCTGATATCTACTTGGTGTTCGTATCTCCCTTAATACTAACCTTTTGTGAGTGTTTTTGGTCTGTGAGCATCAGTTCGTTGAGGACCGTCCTGCTCTCTGAAAATCCGTACTCGACATTCATCGGTGCTGTAAGTCGACATTTTATCCCCTAATTGAAAAGGGCTCATGACCTCTGTTTCTGGTGTTGGTAATTTGAGCTATAGTGCGTATGCTTGACGCTTTAATGTTTTTAAACAAATTTGAACTTCGTGCATGCTTGAGAAGAAATGACTGAGTACTAGACTGAATCGGTAATCAAAATTGTGCCTACTCTGGATGTTGAACTTGTCTCGAGCGTGTAATGTGCAAGCGCACTAATGTCATGATCCACAGTCTGCTTTTCGTTGTGTTTATATGAGTTCATTTTCATGCTAGCAAGCTCATCACTCCGTTTTACTGTACAAGAGATGAACGTTGGTGCCTTTTTTTTTCTCACATGTTGACCCGCACCTTCAAAAAGAAGAAATGAATCGAACTGACTTGACTCAGATTGGTTCTGACCATATTAAGACTTAAAGCTTTAGGCTCTAATCTTTCTGTGCTTTGGGTCATTAATTTTCTGTTATTATCACTCAAATAACCGGTTTTATGCTTTGGTCAATTCTTGCTAGCATCAGTTTGTTTACTTCGCTCGATTAGATTTGTTCACGTACTCTTTGTGGATTCATTATCATTGTTGTCATGCAATTTGTGGGTAAAGCTTGTTAAATGAAAATTAATTCGAGCTCATCCCAAGGCTAGCCCAAACGGGTTGGTTTGAAACTTTAGACAGCCAGCTAGGTTACCCGGACTTACTAGGTTAGCCGGACCCACATCTTTCTATGGGCCATTTTAGAAAAGCCCTAGTTTATTCATGGATAAAACCCACATTAAGGTCGTAGTACCCGAGGGTCGTAGTACCGTTTGTGGGGGACATCCTTCCTAGTGATAAGTCTTTCCAAATCATCCTTAATATTCAGATTAAAACTCACAATCAATGACTCCATTCAAAAATCACATTTCTGAATAAAAAGGAAAGAGATCGAACCCATTACAAGGCAATCCCAATTCAAGTCGAAAGGCCCAAGTAATGTCCTGATTTCAGTCCAAGTCATTCGTGGCCCATATTTAATTCATTCTGGTCCATTTAGTCAGCCAAGCCCAAACCATCTTGACCCAAGTCCAACTCAACTCGGCCCAACATCACCAATCTGGCCCAGACCCAAGTCCAACTCGGCCCATCACCAATCTGGCCCAAACACAAGTTCACAATCGGCCCAAGCCCAAGCTTGGCCCAGACCCAAGCCTAAATTCGGCCCATTACCACATTGGCCCATTACCCACCGCCTGGTCCATTATCCACAATCCGGCCCAATTGCACAAAAAAAATCAAACCGAAGCCCAAGGCTCAAACCCGAAGCCTAAGGCCCAAAACCGAAGCCCAAGGCCCATCAAAACCTGGCCCACTGCCCAATTCAAACCCGGCCCGCTGCCCAATTCAAACCCGGCCCGCTGCCCAATTCAACCCGGCCCACTACCCAATTCAACCCGGCCCCTACCCAATTCAACCCGGCCCACTACCTAGTCTAGCCTAATAACCAAATCGGCCCAACAAGTTCACAATCGGCCCAAGCCCACATTCTGCCAAGCTCACAACCGCTTTGATCAATTCCCAACCCAAGTTTGACCCGAAACTTTGACCAACCCGAGCGTTGACCAACCAAACTTTGACCAAACCCAAGTTTGCCCTGAAACTTTGACTTTGACCCAATCAAGTTCATAAAGAACAACCCAAGTCCACGAAAATCAACCGAATGTTGGCCTTTGACCAACCGAGCGTTGACCAACCCACAATTTTGACCAAAGCCAAATTTGCCTTGACCCATTTGACTTGATCCTTTTGACCCGGTCTAGCTTTGACCTGGCCGCTCCCCAATCCAAATTCCACTCAAACTCAATTCATTCGGCCCAATTCGATTCAAACCCAATCCCATTCAATTCAAATCCTGATGCAACTCATCCGATTCGAACTCAACTTGTAAATTCCATTCAAACCCCAAAACCAACAAAAAGAATTTGAAAACAATCATTTTATTCAAGTTTCATCAAGTTTTCAAAGAAACCATTTTGTGGAATTTAAAAAGGAAAAACTCTTCTCACATCACAGAAACTCTTCTCTATTGCAGAAAGTTCTTCTCACATATACAGAAAGTTTTCTCCTAAAAACATTTCTCAAAATCAGTGTTTCTTCGTTAAGATTTCCGAACAGCTTTCAAAGTTTTCTAACTGAATTTTCAGATCCAAATAAACCGTTTTCGGGGAGCAAGTAATGTCTAACCCCTTCAAAACATTTCCTTCATGGTTAGGACATCACTTGTCTTCCTTCCCAAAAATAAAAATCCGAGGCGGGGCACTGGGGTCATAACCTCCCTTGTCGCAGTCTGAATCTCTTTAGGCGGGGCATTAGGGTGACAAACCTCCCCTAATTGCAGCCTAGATTTTTACAAGGCGGGGTGCTAGGAAGTAATGACCTTCCTAGTTGCAGCCGGGATTTTAGAATCGTCTAACTCCCTTCCGCTCGATTTCAATGTTTTCGGTTTTTAACGTTTTAAAACCCGGGAGTTAGAGACGTTATTAGGGTTCGACCGAGAACATCTTATTCATGGTGTTTCTCTCCGAATCTTATTTTTCGACATAAATTCATTGCCCCATCTTTCGAGCCTCGGCACTTACCATTACTTAAGTGTCGTGTTCGAGAGGGGGTACATAGGGTAATCCCTCGGGATTATCCGCCCTTTTCACAACAAAAAATGATTTTTCAGTTTTAAAAATTTTAAGAGAGACAATTCTGAATACCCCAATCCAACATCTCCATTAGAGCTTTAGGACCCATAAACACTTCTCAATCCTCCTTTAACCAACTCTAAGTTACATAGGACCTCCAATTCCTGAAGGTTCCCAGAAGCCTGAAACATCTTCAAAACCCGAATACCTACAAACCAAATATCCTCTTCCACACCCAACCATCTTATTCATGGTGTTTCTCAACACATTCAACTTCCCAAAAACACCTCAAAAATCCGACCACTCTGAAAGACGAACCTAACAAACCCAGGAAATTCTTCAACTCCAACAAATGACCCCAAACATCCCTCAACTCCATAAGAATGACCAAAATGCCCCTTAGCCTCACAAGAGCCGAGACAAATCCAATCCCTTCAAAATTAATCAAACCTTCTCAACCCTTTGACCATTTCCTTCAAGACTCTTCAAAATCGCCTACTCCTCATTCCATACTCAAATCCTATCCTTTGGCTTTAACGGAATCTCTTCAAAAAGGTTTTGAAAGAAGGCAATCCCGACAATTGGAGACCGAGGTTTTCTCGGGCACCAATCGGAAGTCGTGGTCGTTGCCACTGCTAAGGGGTGTAACCCAGTGCGAACCCACAATAGAATCTCTGTAGTGACCAGATAAGCCCTATCCGTAAGCAACAACCAGAGTCAACCAACGGTTCTTAGAACCCTCTTCCCTTCCTTCCTAGTATCTTAGGTCAAACTAGGTGGCGACTCTAGTCAAATCCGCCTTATAGAGGTATAAGTCCGTGTGGAGCCCATTGAGAGCGGGTGTAGTGCTCGCTAGCATTCCCCTTATGCTTTCTGGGAAAGACGGACGATGTAGTAGGTATTTGAGGGATGCCAGAACAACGGGTTTTCACCCTCCACAGAATGGCATTTCTAGGATCTAGGCTTCTCAGCTAGTCCATATTTAGATAGACCCCCCTCATACCGAAAAATCACCCTCCACAGAATGGCATTTCTAGGATCTAGGCTTCTCAGCTAGTCCATATTTAGATAGACCCCCCTCATACCGAAAAATCACCCTCCACAAGATGGGCTTTGGAGATAGGGGACCAGATACAGGTGGAATTAGTGAAGAGCTTAGTATTCGATTATGTACCTCAGGCATACAACTTCTATGTAGGCGAGCTATTCAGTGAAGAGAGCTTTCCCATCAGCAAGCTTATTAAGCTTGAGCTCCTTCTCAGCATCCTCCAATAGTCGTTCATGTTGAGTGACCGATGGAGCCTGGGTGACTGGGATGTCACTGAGAGATTTCTTGGGGTCGTTGATTCTGACCCTTCTCTTTGGTGACTTGGTTGACTTGGAGTTCTTGGGCCATCTTTGATCATTGAACTTGGCCGGAGTTTGAACTAAAGACCAGGAAATCTTTATAATACGGGAAGGGTTTCTGATGACTGAATTCACTAAATTCATAAAGACTTTTGAGAGTAAAAGAGAGAGAAAGTGTGTGTTTCAGAGCTTAAGAGAGATTAAGATAGTTTGTAGGTTGATGAGTGATTGGTGTCGAGAGACCCCTCTTTCTTTTTATAAATCAATCGGGCAAGGGTCGTATACCGATCCGTGAGCGCTCTAGCAGTGCCAACGGCTAGTCCAACGGTTCTTTTGGGCTGATCGCTTCCCTAATGGCAGGAACCGGTTTCTAATGAAGGGATAAGATATTTATCGTTGAACTTTAAGAAAATGTTTTTTTTTTCTTTTCTAAATCAAAAGCCAATGATATCTCTGTCCCCGATAGTCGGTCATCAATCATATAAGCATAAACTAGTCAATTATCACTAAAAGATTGCTCACCGATAGTTACATACCTGTCGTTGAGTGGTTCTTGAGGTTGAGACTCCAAACTTAATTGACAAAAATCATGCCCAGATCACGAATGATCTTTGTGAATCTCTCCTACCAAAAGGTTTTGTGAAATGATGTCTACAAGTTGCTTTTCTTCACATTCTACCATTTATGGCCTCTAAGCAATTCTTTTACCAATTCTAAAAACTGAGCTGTATATTCTTTGTTACATATTTAAAAGAGACTTCAGTAAATTTAAACTTCAAGTTATATACTAAATGAACACCATCTATAACACATTCAGAGAAAAACATACCTTACATATACCCTATAATATTACCTTTCTTGTTATCACACAAGGAAACTGTTCCTTGGCTTTTTGACCTGAGTGAAAGGAACTGTCACTTGTCGCCTGTCATATGTTTTGAGCACCCACTATCGATGTACCAGCAAGGCACACCTCCCACTCTAGCTGTACTTAGATAATTAGTTGAAGGGATTGGGGACCCAATGGTATTTGGGCCCTTCTTCACCAACACATTCAGATATATGGACTTCCTTAACAACCCATCTAAGCCCTACCCTTGCAAGTTTCCAAGATCGCATGAAGCAAGTCCTACAACATCTGGACTGATAGTGACCGGGCTACTGCAAAGGTGACAAAACCTCGCTAAATATAACTTGACGGTTGCCCGATAGGTCCTCTAACATTCCCTAAGGGTTTTCTCAGATTTGTTGCCTTTACTTCTATCTTAGCACATTTTTCTTTTGTAAGAAAAGTTCTTTTTGAGGTTTACTAAGTTGAACAATCAGGTCGTCATTATCAGGTGTGGTTTTCTCTTTCAGTTTCCTAGAGGTTTCATCTAGCTTGACCTTTAGTTTTTCATGAGTTATGAGCAAGTTGTTGTAACTATCCTGCAATTTCCTTATGGCCACATTGAGTTAGACATTTTTCTAGATCTTCAATTTCCTTATTCGTTTCAACATTTTCTTTTCATACACTTCAAGTTGATCAGCAAGAAGAGAGAATTTTTTAAGACCTGATAATTGAGCTTTCATGATTTTCTTCCTTAGTTTAGATTTTACCTTTTCATGTATCATTTCACCTTTAGATTGCTCAGCTTCAGACTCTTTAGCGGGTTCACCTTTTGCCATTAGACGTAGATTGTCTAATTCTTCGTTTAAGTAGGCTCTGTCAATGTAGAGATGAGCTTTTTTACCTTTAGATTCTTGTTGTCGGTGTCTTGATCATCATCACTGAATTTAGTGTCACCCCAAGCAACGACGATGGCTTCTTTCTTTTGCTTTGGTGAAGTGTGTCTACCAGGTCTCTTTGACTTGTTATTGACATCTTGTGGTCGCTGAGGGAAGTCTATGATATGATGTCCACATTTGGAACATCCAAAGCACTTATCATTGCCTCTCTTTTGGAGATCATCATATTCCTGAGAGTCAGTTCTCTTCTTAAACTTCTGTCTCATCAGCCTTTTGAAGTGTCTTTTGACATACAACACCATTTCTTCATTTTCAATGTCTGATTTTGATTCATCTTCTTCAGCTACCTGAAGAGCGAGTCCTTTTGTTTTCTCCTTCTTGACAATCTCAGTGTTCCTTTGTTGAAGCTTCAACTAGAATGCCATTACTGACCCTAACATGTCAGCGAGTGATATCTTTGATAGGTTACGAACTTCCTATATAGCATTAACCTTACTGTCAAAAGAAGCTGGAAGTGATCTTAAGAACTTATGTATTTGGTTTTCATTGGATATCTTCCTTCTTGAATAGCTCCCAGTGTGTAAGAAGGAGTTCGACGCGTGTCTTCTTAATCTCAGCATTACCTTCATATGTTACTTCCAAAGTTTCCCAAATCTCCTTAGTCGTATTGACTGGGGAGATTTGGAGTATTACTCTGGGAGTAATGCACAATGTAGAAGCTTTATAATAACATGTGCATTGAACACTGTGTTCTTCACTTGATCTTCTGACATGACATCGACTGATAGTGGCACTCATTGAGCATCCTTGAATCGTATTATTCATAGTCGATCACTCATCAAATCCTTGGATATTCTGCTTTGACATGGAACTCCATTTTATTTTTCCATTACGTGTAGTTTTCTCCATTGAAAAGTGGTGGTCAGTTTGGAGTTGCACCTTCTTCAAACGCCAGTATGTTTGTGAAAGACATGGATCCTCTCATAGAGTGATTAACTCCTTTTAAAAAACTTGCTCTGATACCACTTGTAATTGACTACCGTACCTTGATACGTCCCTGATAGGTCTTGGACGTGTCTCTCAGACGGATTAAGATTAATTCGAGTAACTTAAGTTTAGTAGAAAGAACGCAAGTACTTTAGCTAGAATCTTCCAATTCGATTGAGAATTAACACACAAATAATTCACTCAACCTCCCTTCAAACCCACCTATGGACTACGGGACAGTTTTGGACTTACCATCAAAGTCCTTCTACCCAGACCAACCTCTCGGTCACCAATCTCCCAGCAGTACCCCAACTGCTGTCCGAATGCCTAAGCTACCCTTTACCAGTGTTGTGACTCCACCGCTCACACTACTCTATTCTATGACTTAGCACTGCTTACTCATACAATTGATGACTCCTGATACAAGCCTAGTCAGTTTTAGCACTTCTCTCAATAATGCATTCAATGTTGCTCTATGGAATGCTATCCCAATTACCCATTATATACATTTAAGTTCTAATCATTATTCACCTATTCCTATCTATCCTTTAGGCTTCAACTAACTTTCTCAGCTACTTGGAATTACTTGCTTCTCATTGCTTGAGCTGCTGCTCGGCCAACACTTGCCCAACACGTGGCAGCACGCCATTGGTTACCGTGTGTGGTGGTTGTAGGTGTCGGTTGCAAGTTGATTCCCAACTTACTTTTGCAAGTTGGCAACTCAGTTCAACTTCTTTGGTAGCTTCAACTAGTTCTTCCATAATGATTGTTTGCATAGGTAGATTTGTAGGCAACATGTGGAAGATCTTAATTGGTCCTAAGAAAGACTTTCTTGATCCTAATCAAGCTCTCTAAATTGATTTTTCTTTTTAGTGTATTTCCACGAAGTTTCCTAGTAAGATTTGTTGTTAGCTTCATCACTTGAATGGTTGTTGAGTGTCTGTCATGTCTGAGCTTCGTCTTTGAGCTGTTGTGGACTATGTGCCCGACCTTGGGCACCAATCAACACAAGAGACCCGCTTGCAACCTTGCTTACCAAGCAATTCTTATAACCTATTTTCCTAAAATGCTTACACTTAAACAAACTTTAAATACACAAGGAAAAGTTTGTTATCATCAAAATCTCAAGAGAGGACTTGTCCTAACAGTGGGTGCAAAGCCAATCATCGACATAAAGTGTGTTTTTCAAATTCCCAGTAACCACCCAGGGCCGGATAGGATTACAACTAAGATTGGTGATATCCTCCCAAAGTTGAGACCTGAGCATTGGGTTGTTCCTCCCATATACAATCGAAATGGTAAAGGTGGAAATGCTTAGAAGAGTAGCCTTACATGTTAGCATTTGGGTGAAGAGATGGATAGGGATGAGAGAGATAATGAAGGGGCTAAAGAGGACCCATAGGCGCCCATTGGGATGTGCAGCATAATTGTGTACAAAGTTCTAAAAGGGGTATATTGGCGATTGCTAAAAGAATGTGGGTTTCAAGAAGAGCACAATCACAAAGTTTATTTTTTAAAACAAATTTATGGATTTCATAGAGCTCGGGGTGATCATTGTAACCCCTGGCGTTCTGAACCACAATATTCATAAGGAGAGGGTTGAGGGAGAGGGGAGAGGGCGGGTAGAATAGGGCCCTGATAAAAAACGGTAATTGAGTTAACTAGCTGGAGAGAATGGTCCTCCGCGGGAGGACTCAGAGCTTTATCCTTATGGGCCTTTCCTTCAGGGAGAACCACCTACCAGGAGTCTTGATGGACGGGTGCAAGCACTACCTAGAGAGAGGGAGACATAAGTAAGTCGGGAAGGTCCGGAAGGGAGGCAGATATGGTTATAATAGGTCGAGGGTGAGTTGGAGAAACGCGAGAGGAGGCTGGACTGGACTTTAATAGGCAAAGGGTCGCTATCGAGGTGTGGTTGTTCATGCTAGAGTGTGTAATATTGAAAATACCCCCCCCCCCCCCCTCCCATGTTCTCAATATATGCTTTTTTATGTTTTCCAACTCTTTTCAAAATATAAGATTTTTCAGTCTTTTTTTTCATCTACTTTCCAATTTCTACCTCTCCTTTTTTCTCACAACTCTACTTTTTTAAATTACTTCAATTCCCAATGTAAAAAGTAAGGATATAATGATCTACTTTTTTTCCTTGATTCTTGTGTCCACAACTAGAAAAATATATTTAGAACTGGATAGATTATTATTTATAGATACGATTTTAAAAAAACTTTATAATTCATATGGGACTTGGGAAATTACGAGGATATGAATGGAAATATTAGTGTAACATAAAAGTGATGGGAACATACTTATATAGATAGAGATACTCATAATTGAAGGATTGGGACTTTGGAAATTATAGTTTAAATAAATTTAAATATATATATTGTTTGTGATTTTAGAGTAAAGGATTAGTGTGTGGAAGAATTCGTTTGACAACATGATATGGGACTTAGGATAGGATTATCGAACTCTAGAGAATAATAAGGGAAATTGTTCTATTAACTTGTTTTAATTGCTAAAAACATTAAGGTTAATATTAATCATATGAAAACTATACATGGATGTGTGTACATAATGGGTTAACTTAGAGATTGAACATATAAATATATATAGGTGTATAAATATGTATGTGCATATGTAGTTAGAGGATTAGATTATACTAAATCAGAGAGGAATTAAGTTGTATGTGCAATGTAACGCCATTAAGGACATTAGCAATTAATAAAGCTTATGTATTGTAAGTACAATACGAAGATTAAGATTTAATTTCTGTCTATGGTTTATAATGTTATAAATGTTATAATAATTATAAATTATTAATGCCATTAACGAAACTAGTACAAGTGATGAGATAATAAGGTTATAAAAATAATGCGGAGTATTAAATAAACTTTAGAAGTTTAGTAATGTACTATGTAATGTTACATAACCTTAGGATTATAACCCTAATATGGGTTTGTGTAAAATAACACAACTAAGTGAGGTTAATTAATTACATAAAATGATACGATATATCGTTTAATAAATGAGTTTTATAATTCTATATATATATAAGAATATATGAAGTGAATGGATTATATGATATGGTTGTGAACCATATAATATTAAATAAGAGATGTTATAAGGTGGAAAGATAAATTATAACACATTAGATATAAAGTTCTTATGTTAAAGTATAACATATTAAATGGTGAGTGAATTATATAATACAAGGGTTATAATATGATTATATGAACTTACGTACTTGGATAAACTAACCAAGTCAACATAATTGGCCAATTTAACTCAACTAACCAAAGAGGTCAAGTTGACCAACTCATAACTTGAAAGAAGAAATAAAGGTTTATAAGTTAAGGATATAATTAACATATAGTAACAAACTATATGGATGTATGTATTATTATAAATAACAAACCTATTAATAAATGAAATAGGTTATTTGGATTAACTCCTAAGTAGTAAATAAATACTACATGTTAATTACAATATAGTTAAAGGAAGATTTAACTAATCTCAAACTGTTTGAAACCCGAATGGTACGTTGAGCAATCACGGGGTAATTACTAGGGGGATTAGTGACTAGTCGGGATACCGAATTAGTCCGTATTACGGAGAGATAATATTTAGTTTGTATTCCAGAGTTGAGTGCATTAGAGGACATGCGATAGAGGACGAGCTACAAGGGTACCGGACCAGCGTGAATCTTCAAGCTAGCGATTATTACGGTGTATGATATGTGAATGTGTGGTCTGAACGTCCTGAGGGTTTCCATGGGTCCAGACATTATGTGATTTATCTGTTTAAGAATGATATCTGTGTTATGCATGTATTGTATGTGTTTATGTAATTGACCATCAAGTGTTTATTAACTATGCGCGTACGTTGTTCGGACATGTGATACCAATCATCGCCTAACTTGTGTGTGAACATTTAGGAAAGACTCTGAGTACTAACTTATAAGAGTAAATCACTCCTAAAACACTAAGTAAGGAACTTAGTTTAGAGACCCGGTATTAACCGTCTCTAGAGCGATGACTCGACCTATAAATATCACCTAGCAGACTTCTAGGTATATGTGTGTAATACCCTATGGGCATCCAATGAATGTGTTCTTCAATAACAAGATTAAATATCCAGGAGATTAATTAAAATACACTAACCATTGAGAGTGTAATAATTAATAATACATTGTTTAGTAAATCTGGGGCTACATTCGTTCAGTAGGTTGCGTATAGTGATCACTAGAGTTTCATACCCGGTTAGTGATCACTACAGTTCTAGATTCTCACCACATGAGACGTAATGCATCATAGCATAACAATAAGTTAGTCTAAATCATTCTCACCATTTGTAATAAATCTTCTTAAATATCAAAAAAAAATGGAACACCCTAAAATGAAAGAATAATTGGTGTGCATACTTTCTTCATGTCAATTATTGTTTGTCCTTAGACGTTGGTGGGAAATCCTTGGAGCTCATCCCAAACAATGCTAGATTTGAGTTGAATGAAACTGATATAAAGGCCAAAAAATTTCACAAGCTGGATGAGTTTGAACCACTTTAATGATCAACATTTCACCATTATTCTCATTGAAACATTTGGGCTTGAATTTAGGAAGGAGAGGGTAATTTTCAGGTTGAGGTTGAAAGAGCTATCTTCATTATTGATATCACTGCAGTCAATGCTACAGCTGATTTATTGCACCTCCTTGTAACTCTGGAAAAGCATCTCCAGTATCACTAGAGTTGATGAGCAGATGTGGATCAGTCAAATGGGTAGACGAACAACTAGTACCTTCATCCGAGTCCAGAGTTGGTGCCAACACTACCTAAACAAGTATAGCAAGGAGCAAAAACAAACAAAATAAGCTAGCGTATATTAGAACTTTTCAGGTAAGTATTCTCAAAAGTAATAGTAGCTACTACTAATATTGGATACACTTTTGCCTAGAGAATCATGTCCATTAACATATTCATTATGGCAAGGAGTGGGTAAGGATTTACTTACAGTAAATAGGACAATGCACTCATAAAAACAACAAGAACTGTATGCACTTCAAAGTAGGTGATTATCATAGCTAAACGTGATCACACAAGAGCTACTGTAACAAAATATATCACAGTATGATGTTTTAAATGTCAAATTGTATCGATCAACTTATGCAGGGGTATCATGAAGATCAATTAAAAATAAAATAGAATCTCAACCTATAATACAAAGATCAACAAAGATGATTGTGGGAATTGTTTGAATGCAGGTAAACAAACACAAGTGACTAGAAAGAGATTTATACCACATTAGGGAAGTCAGTTTGATTTTCACTTGAATCAGGCTTTCTGTCAACAATAGTAACATGCTCACTATTCTTCATTCTTGTAGAATTAGACTCGCCATCATCAAGAAGAGCTGCTTGGTTAAATTCAGTATTTGAGAGGATTGATGTTTTCTGATCATAAACAAGACCTGGAGTTAAATTTTCATTTGAGAGCAAAGGTCTGTTCAGATTGTCGTCATCAATATCAGAATAATCTTCTTCTGTAATAGTTTCCAATAGACGAGCCACTGAATACTTATTGAACCCAGTTGTCACCCTGATGTTGTCAATAACAGATGGAAGCAAACTTCTTCTACTTGCATCGTTGTTCAAGACTTGAAGGGTGGTGCGGAAGAAGTGGTCGATGCTTTTGGTCATGCTTTCTTTAGATTGGGTAAGAGCTCTGTTAAGCTGGTCAAAACCATGGGCAAAGGCACCCTTTATCCGTTTGAAATTAGCTGTACGTAGAACAGGTAAAGAAATAGTTAAATAAGACTATTTTAATTACAAAGAAAGAAGCTAAAAAAATATGAGGTTTAATTCCAACCAATTTGATGAGAGTGTTCAAAATCTAGGTATAGATACCTTCGTTAACACTTCGACCAAGGTTGTTCTCATCGTTTAGAGGATCCAAGATATTCAAAAACCTCTTTTGAATGTGGCTTATGGTTGGGTTAATGACTGTTGATGATTCTCTGCTACTTGTACAGAATTCATCAGTAAGAAGTAAAGCTTCAGCATTACTATCTGCGGGTAGTTCCACTGTTCCAAAAATCCAAAGAAGTTAATAGACATCATCAGATGATCAAAGAAATATTCATATATTAGAATCATGCTTTTGTTTAGTGTAATCACTTTACCTATTACATAAGGAAGAAAAGATAAGAGTAATTGACCATTGATAGCAACACCATATTTTTCCCAATCAAACATGTTGTAGTACTCAAGAAATTTATACAGCACCTGCGTAGAATTTCAAACCAATCATGCATCATTGCTATTATATTATCCAAGCACCAAATTAATTGATGTGTCTCTTCAGAAGTTATTAATCAACAAAAAATTAATCTGGGATGGAATGTGAAGTAGAATGAGAGAACTTACAGCTAAGGGACTTTTTAGTAAGTGATGATACAGATTGAAAAGATGTAAGACCATAACATCCAATCCGTAAGTACAGATTAAACTAGAAGAAGACCCAAGAATCCTGCTCTCATAGAGGCACCATGACTTCACTAATATAATGCTGCGTTTGAAAATATGGTCTTGACCAATGAATTTATTAACCTGCAGTACGTCAAAGGGATGCAATTTTGAAATAGATTAATATCATCAAGCTGATGCTTGGTTAGTTTTTAATTCTCAGCTTTAAGGTTATAAGGGGTGTCAAGATGATTAGATTATAGTATATAATTAGACAATGCATGCCTCCTCTAGAAAATCAGTCACACGAAGCCCAGCTACTTGGTTAATTGAGATGTCCACACAAATATTCTCCACTCTGCATTTCACGATTTTAACCTACACCCATCAATGAACACAATTAATTAATTAACTAAGATGATCATGCTCTACATTGTAAGGAGATATGAGTAGGCTAGTACAAACCATTGCAGGGATGATTTCAACATCCGTGACATGATAGACAGAATTCATAGTTTCCTCATCAGAGAGTAGGTTGTATAATTTGGTGACCAAGGCATCTTCAGTATGATGATGATGACAGCTCACAATAGTCAAGTCAATATCCCCATGTGGAAGGTAAGTCTTGAGTGGCATTGAACCAACAGGGAATACCTAAACAAGTCTCAAGAATACAACAGACACATTGATATTTTCTTACATATTTGCATAATAGGGAAAGAAAATTGCATAACACTGTTGAATACCAATATAATAGAAGAGATAACTAAATCGAGATTACATTTATGCTTTCTATCGTAATGAGAATGAAGCAGTATTCTCATGTGACTAGACCATATACATACCCTTGATAAAGTTTATTGATAATTAACTTGAGCGGAATCAGACTAAACTAAAACAGCAAAATGAATGAGAATTAGACTAAGATAAATCTTCCTTTTTAAAGTAGCAGAACAATGCGAGAATACTGCTTCTGGAGTGGTTCAGTGCTTTTCATATGAACAACCATTTGGTATCTTTGTGTGTCTTGAGACAGCTGACGATGGGGGAGGAGTTCATGTGGAACTTTGAGTTTCATTCTACCTATCTCACCAGTCACCAATGTATCTAATGATGTTTTGAGGGGCATTTTCAAGAATGGACTAAAAGAGAAAATCAAGCCAAAGTTGTCATTCTTTGAACCCTAATTGTTGCAAGAAATGATGCGGATGACGTGTCATATTAAGGAGTGCATAGTTACGAGGGTAGGGGTGGTCAGGTTAACTCAAGTTGAGTAACACATTCCTAAAGCTCGCATCAGCCATCCCCAAACGCTTTCCTTTAGCAGATTCTATGAGTAGTCAGATCTAGAAGATTAGAAAAATTATTCAGCCGCTCGGAGCTAAGAACCCTGATTTGTTTGAACCAACGTTTTCTACTGGCTCGCTTCAGTTTCTGACTGGCTTGAAACCAGGCTCCAAGGCGAGCAATCTAAGGCACATCCCTGATGCAGAAATGCAACGACGTCGCTCATAAGGGTTGTGTTTCAAATACGGTGAGAAGGGAATGCCATGACATAATTGCATGAATGTTGAATTGCATGTGTTGTTGACGGGTCAATAGTACGACCCTAACCCGTAGAAATATGGGTTGGGTTCGGGTTGGGTTGGGTCAAAATTGCCAAGTCTAGCCTCATCTACAATATATGGCATAGGACCTTGTGAATGATAGAGACGTTATGACGGTTATTAGCTACTTTATAAGGGAATCTATAAGGGTATTGATTGTTTTGAAAATAAATTGATTATATCTTTATTGAAAGTGAAGTAGGAAGTAAACTTGTTTTAGGGGCCTATCGAACCTGTTTAGGGAGCCTAACATAATTTATTACGAAAAATGTTTGAATACTACATATATACACTATCGTGGATACGTTGAACACTGACTAGTAGAATAGAAATGAAGGTCATTCTTGTCTTAAAAACAAAGGTGAAGATCCATTTTGAGTTGAATTTCCCAACCAAAATACACTTTTGTGCTGGCTTGAAGTATTGATCGAAGACTTAGATTTTTTTTAATTATTTTTATGATAAGTATTATACATATAGAGGAATGACAATCACTTATTATTATCATCGTTATTATTATTTAATTTATTTATTTAATTTATTTTTACGCCATAAGAGAGTTTTAAATGGAAATTGAAAATTAAACAATAACAATAGAAAGTCAAACATATGAAAAAAAACATGAAACATTTGAGAAAAAAGAGGGAGGACATAAAAACCTCAACTCCTTCAAAAGAATTTTCCACGAGTGTCTTTAGATAGTCAATTATCTCATTCCTTCGGTAGTCGGAGATTAGAGTAGGATGGATGGTATAGATTATCTCCTCAATTCTATCCATAGCTACCCTTAACGCATCAGCGGCAGCGTGAACTGTTAAGGTGTCCGGATGCATGTTCTTAAGGATATCAACAGACGAGCATAAGGAATTCATGGGTGAAGCAGCAGTATCCATGAATATCGTATCTGTAGAGAGACAGGCCACATGAACAATCGTATATTTATATATATGATTCCATCGGAAGGATATATTCAAAAATCAGTACATTTGGTGAGAAAGTAAACACTCTAGCTTCTTTAGTAAGAAAAACCCCCTCCTAGGTAGTGAAAGGAGTAATCCGCCTTAATAAGGGTTTGAAGTTGTAGTAGAAGAGTTATTGGCACTTATTAAATAGTGAGGGTATCTTTCAAAAGACAAAAAGATATCAACGTATATGTTGCATTAAAACTTAAAGTGAGGTCTGTTCTTAGCATTGTAAAGTAGATAATGCTCTAGCCATAATCTTAAGTGACCCTAAATAATAGTAGTTTATAAAAATATTAATTATAGATATGATTTTAAAAAATTAATAATTATTATTGAATTTTAATATTAGTTTTCTCAACGTAAAACTAATTAGGATGTGTTCACGCAACGGAAACGGAATGGAATCAAAAAATGAAATAGAGGAAATGAAAGGGATTCTCTTTGATTAAAAAAATGTTTGGTTTTAACTTAGAAACGGAATAGAATTATGCATCATTCCCTTTGTTGTAGTTTGGTTTTGAATATAAGTGAATCACTATTTTCTTAAAAAAAGTTATACTTGTTAACATATTGATAGTTAAACAAATTATAAAATAGAAATAATCTTAATTATATATTCAGTAAAAATATGAACACTTAAATCAAAATAAAAAATTACTAATAATATCAAAATTATGTTATAATTCAAAAATATTTACAATATATTTAAGATATTTATCTAAAGCATATATTAGATAATGTTTAATAATTTAAGAATAAGTTCATATGTTAATATTTTGTTTTATATTTCTCAATATCTTTTGGTAATAGCTAAAATAATTTAGTTCATATTTAATTAAATAATATTTAGTTTACTTATTAATATTTTCAATAATATAAGGTTATTAAAATAAAATAAATAATCTTTTTTTTTAAAGTGAATTTTTATGATAATGAAATAATTAATAGCGACTATACTTAGTTTTAATACTTATAATATAGTCATTTATTCATATTAGTAAGTTTTTTAAAGTTTTATGGTATAACTTTTGAATCTAAAATTTTAAAAATTTTATTTTGAATATTATTATACGTAGTATTTAATATATATATATATATATATATATATATATATATATATATATATAGAAATATAGAAATTTTAGTATATAACAAAAATAACTAAATGAGTCATGGTAAATATTTTATTTAAGATAAAACATCTAACATATTTGCTCATACATAAATTGTTTATTTTAAATTTTTATTTACGTATATGTTATTTATAATTTTTAGTTTTTAAAATATTTATTTAAATTAAATATTGTTTAATGATAAGTTATGTGGTGTGAGAGAATGATAGAAAAGGAAGGAAAGGGAATATTATTTCCTATGATTTAAGGGGAATTGGTATGGTAACAAGGGAATTTGGGGTTTTAATGAGAAGTAAAAGTTCATGGTAAGTCTGTTATGACAATCACTAAAAAGTAGTTATTGACGTACAGTCACTAAAAATAGTACATCATTTCTTTCACAGAAATAATTAATAGTAGTATCTTTTTATTCTTTTGAACGTTGGGTTGGTAACGTATAATTTTGGAACTACTTTTATTTATTATGGGAGCCAGATACTCAATTAATTAGTTGACTTTTTTGAACGAATAAAATTTAGAATGTTGGTGGTTGCCACATATACTTTTTGAGTTAAATTATTAATTCAGTTATGCTCTATCATAGTTATGAGTTTGAGTATTTTACACTTTTTTTTCAACTATTGGGTGAGCGTAGAGTTTGTGTATATATTTTCAATATTTCTTTTGCCAGGCATCTTATAATTGTGGTATGTCTAGTAAAAACTTAATTTATTCTCATCTCAAACGTTAACTATTCATTTTTTTTATTTTACCGGTAAGGGAGGGTAGTACTAGTAATGCATGCAAAGGTACCAAAACAAGAGGATATATATATTCGATCATATCTTCAGTATTACTGATTGTCTCTCCTCTAATCCAATTACGGTAAATTTAAAAAAGTATAGTATTTATATAAATTGTTTTAAAGATTAATTTCCCCTTCCGAGTATGTGAATGGTTGTTAAGTAGTGTATGTAGCCATTTGTGTAATTATCCACCAGCATGAAAATAAAAACGAAGCGCCACGAAAAAAGTACTACATATATATTTTATATATTACAAGTCGAATTTGTTGCTGTACGATATGAGAATACAGGAGACAATTTTACGGTAAATTTTGTACAGTTTTGTACGTAGTATTTAACTGATATAGATAGAGACACGTCGTCGAATTTTACTGATAATTTTTCACATGTTTTTACTACCAACTAACCTGGCACCGTGCGGTTCTCCGATCCACTGGATTAATTGTTGTTTATCCTCCTCTCCTCGTGCTGTGGCTGAAAAGATAGTAGTAGTTCACAAAAAAATGAAGAATACTCTTTCTAACAGAAGAAAGGGCGTCTTTGTAACAGAAGAAAGGAACAGAAAGAAAGGGCGTCCGGTTTAACAACACAAAACCCCAAATCTTGACAACTCTGAGGTTTGACGGGTGGACTTATATAGGGTGATGAAAACAAAAAAAACAGTAAATAGTCACCTTCTTACTCTTTTTCGTTGTAAACCACGACGTACGAAGCTAAGATAAAATGGAATATGAAAATCTTGTAACTAACGACCTCCTCTGTATAAAACGGAAGCATGCAAGAATGCATTCAACACAAACATGATAAGCATTAAATTACAATTTGACCTTCTCCTAGAGCAGTCAATGCAGCATCTTTTTGAAATGGAAGGACTCGCCTTTCCCGCTTGTCATCAGAAACAAACGAAAGGTCACTAGTATTAAAAGTTGATTAATTAACCATGGAGAAATAAAATGAAAAAAATCAACACATTCATAATATTCCCTACATTTTATAGGGATGGGGTCTCTAGCGTAGAGTAATAACTAATAAGTAATGTTGGTAAGATAGTATACGACAAGAAGGGAAGAAGGAATTACTAAGATGGCAAGTGAAGCGGTGGTTTGTTCTTGATATTTTAGGATCCAAAGTGTATAAATTGACCATTTATAAATTATAAACAATATATCTATTCTTTTAAAATGAGGATTAGAGTAAGAAGGTCATAAATTAACCACTCAAATTAGAATATAGCTCTAAGTACCACAACTCTTATAAAATTAATATCTCATAAAATAAATAAATTTTCAATATCTAACATGTTTATGTATAATTTTAATATCCATATCACCATAAAATTTATTTATCAAACAAAAAGATTATTAATTGGGTAAAAGAGTTCGGATCCACTATTAAAATTTCTGAAACTACAAGTTACAATACGACGTTCAAAAGCCATTAAATAGTAGTATTTATTATTCTCTTACTATGTTTCGGTGATTTCCAAACAAAAATTACCATACAATTTTATTTTTCATAAATTAGTTTACTTAAACAATAAAAAATATAAAAATATGATTATATTTCTTAACTACCCACATCCACGGCTATTAGGAAAAAAAAAAAAAAAAAACCAAACAGGTGCGGAGAAGATAATTCTCCACCTCGCCGGAGTCCCAGAAACCTTTCCCGCCATGTTTCCCCTTCCGTTTAACACCCTAACACCACCCATAGTCCCATTCCGGTCTACTCCACAACCCAAACCCCTATCTCAAATCCCCAAAACCCTTAGTTCTCACCCCCGTTGTAATCCCTCACATGTTCATCTCACTCCACCCAATAATATTGAAACTGAAAGGGGTATCCAGTTCGAGGTTGGGAAATCCTTCTTCCGCCATGAAAGCTTCACTGGTCGGGACCTCGGAGTTCTCGCCGCATCACTTCACAGGACCTCGAATTCTGGGCAACTACGGGTCCTGGACGCGATGTGTGGGTGTGGGATTCATTCACTTAGATACTTGATGGAAGCCGAAGCCTGTTTCGTGTTAGCAAATGACGCGAACGATCAGCAGAGGAGAGTGATCGTGTCGAATTTGTCGCAAGTTGCTAGATGTTCAGAGGATGATGGGAGGAGAAGATGGTTAGTGACACATAATGACGCCAACAGGGTTATGACTGAGTGTTATCTCCAGAGGGATTTCTTTGATCTTATTGACATTGATTCTTTTGGGAGTGATTCAAGCTTTTTAAGATCTGCGTATAATTGTTTGAAGTTGGGTGGGTTGGTTTATGTCACTTCCACTGATGGATATTCTTCTGGTGGACACCGGCCTCATAAGTAAGTTGTACGGCATTTACGGTTTAGTCATTTCAATGTATTGACAGTATCATGGAGTGCCTGCCAACTGTTTCTCAATTTGCTTCAATCAACCAATGAAATCTGAATTGACCGAAACCTGAAATTTAAGTTGGGGGTGACACCAGACAGGTTATCATGGCTAATCTTTTTTATGAAAGAAAGGATTGGGAAAAGAAATTACCTGATTTTATCATCGTTGGATCTTATTGGAGCAGCTAGGCATGGTAAATTCGGATTGTAATACTTTTATCCAATTTTTGCAGTGCCTTGGCTTCATATGGATCTTATATTCGCCCAATGCCATACTCAAATGAGATTGGCCTGAGAATGGTTATAGGTGGTGCAGTTCGCGAAGCTGCAGTGATGGGATACAGTGTCCAACCTCTCTTTTCATATTACTCTTATCATGGACCAGTTTTCAGAGTTATGCTTAGAGTTAACAGAGGCAACTCTTATGATATAAGGTACTTCTTGTTTTCTGATTTAATTGATCGTATGATATAACTTCTCCCCTCGCCTCGTCTCAAATCCTGAAACCTTTCGCTCATTGTATATTATAGGCATTATGGGTTTGTTACCTATTGCCGTAAGTGTGGGAATTCAATAACTTATTCATGGGACGAACTTGGGAAGATCAGATGCCCCTGTAATGATGAGATGGTATTACATCGCTTGTACTCTTTATTTATGTCTTTCCCTGGTATATCTGCTCCCATTGTTATTTTTGTAGCTTTTGGCGAAATAAACTAAGGTAACTTTCCCGTTGTTTGCTTTCTCAGGGTTCTCTTGTTGTCTCAGGTCCTTTGTGGACTGGAGTACTACATGATGCTAACTATCTCACTGACATGCTTAATTTAGCTGAAGAATGGGGATGGCTACATGATGCCAATGGACCACATTTGGAGAAACTTCTGAAGCAGATGATTGATGAAAGCAATCCTGATTTGCCTTCTGGGTACATGAAGATAGATGAAGTAATTTGTTTTGTGCCCCCAAACGTCCATTATTTCTCAAGTCTTAGCTCTGCATTATCTTCTTTATTCAAACCTTGATGTCTCAACTTTTCTGAATTATGTCTATTATTTCTTCAACATCACTGCAGGTAGCTCGTAGGGCTAAACTTAATTCCCCGCCCATAAGAAATATGATAAGTGCCCTACAAAAGGTAACTTTTTTTTTATATATAATTCCAGTATATATGGCTTCTTACTTACAACTTAATTAGCCATCACTAATGGCTTCTATATTGTCAGATTCTGGATTTTATGATGATCTTTTTGGTCACAGGAAGGGTATGCAGCTTGTAGGTCACATATCCATGCAAATGCAATAAAGACTAACTGCCCGATGACAACATGCATGGAAATAGCAAGAGAATTGCAAAAGTTCAACTAAAATTGGTCTTACCATTTTTCTATAGAGTCATGGCCATATCATCGGGAATCAGGAAAGCATTGACTGACTGAATGATCTTATCATTTCTCTCACTAAAGTCGTCCAAATTGCCACTTTTGACATTAACTTAGTGTTTGACGGAGAGAACATTCATGCTGTAAGCCTGTAACTTTGTAGTATAAAAAAAGTTGATAGTTCTTTGGTATCAAGGAAATCACTGCTCGGTAAAGTTGATTCCTGTCTGTTGTCAAAGGGTTAATCAACCAGCTCAAGCTGAGACAAGAGCATAAGAGTGTCCCATCAAACCCAAGATGTACTACTCAGATCTAAAGCCATTGATACTTCCCATCACTTAGAATAAGGACGTCTAATGTCATGGATGCCTGCTCGGTAGATCCTGGAGTATACGAACAATACAGGATCATTCAGGCATTGACATAATATTTATTACTTCTGCAGGTTCTACTCGACCTTTCAAACTGGGTTGAACAAATGCTTTGGGTTTACCATTTAGATTTATTTGGTCTGAAGAGACGGTAAGTTATAAAGCCATAACAGCACTTCATTGTTTGCGATTGAAAGCCCGGTTATGCACATTGAACTCAGTTAGAAGTGGCTTATATCACTTTGTTAAAACGGAATAATTTTGATTTTCCTTTTTTTACAATTTAAATCACTATTGTTAGAGAGAATTGGGTTCATAGTTGATATTAACGAGTAAACTAGTTTAACCTGTTGAAAATTGCACCAGATCGACCTGTATACCATGTCCTGTTTGTTACCAGAAATTGAAAGATGACTTGCTTTATATTTTCCACCGTACTGAATTTCCAAATTCCCCTTTGATTCGTGATGTGTCATGTGTCACCTACCTTTTTCTCCAGACGGTACCTTCTGGAACCGTCAGGCCTAACTAGGAGAAAGCCTGAACATTTTCTGGCCCAATTCGGCCGCAATTGTTTAGTTGACTGCTAGCTTATACAGAGATAAGAGAAGCAGATTTCTCATATGAAACAATGTAACGAAAACTAGTAGGATTTCTTCTTTCCACTGAGCCAATTTAAAAGGAAGAAAAAACAGTAGAATACACTATTGATGCGGGAAAAAAAATTGGTCCATATTTCTGTGTCATATCCCTATTCACATTTTCTTCTAGTAGTAGGGTATCGCTATATATCGAAGTCAACCAAAACAACCTGAGGAAAACTAAAGAAATAATAGCGCAATGGACACCGTGTAACCTCTAGTTCTTTTCCTGGACATGTGAGTAGGAAAATGAATGCTAAGTGCAGCATACTACTGATTGGTTCTCTAAATGCTGGAAAATCTATCAAAGCATTTAAGTTGATCCTTTGGCTCCAGTTTCAACCTTCAAAAGAGGATCTTCATCATCGGCGTTCACCTGCATTTAACCGAGAAAATAACTTTCATCAGATGACAATGCAATCAATGTGTGAAATTGCTTCTCAATAAAGGTTCAGATCATTTGTTGAAGGGCGCTTGTAGAACTATTCATTGAGGACAATGATATAGTCCCTGTTTCCAGAATGCTGAGCGCCACAGCAACTATAATTTGAAAAACCATTCATTTGCAAAGGTACCTGAGACATTTGTTGTGAAGCTGGCTCGGCTGCTTTTCGCTGGCTTTCTTTGATGCAGAAATATGAATAAAGAATCATTCCCATTATAGCAACCAAAATCCCCAAGATGTTTCTCCAGCTAAAAGGATCATGGAGCAGCATGTATCCAAATGCCAACACCAAGCATGTTTTGAGATGACCCAGAACTTGGTAGGTGACTGGTGATGTCTTCCCAATGACAAGGAATGTGCTGAAGTTGACCGAAACCGAAATCAAGCAGGACATGATGATAAACACCTAGGGGAATATAGGGTAGAGATAAAATTATAAAAGAAGGAACAAACATCAGTAGCAAGGCGACTAAAGAAATGCAGATAGCCTCACGATTGAGGAAGCTTGACTTCTTACCAAGACTTGTGTGGTGTAATTGAAAGCAAAGACATCATCATTTGTCAACAGCTTGTCCAGAAATGGTCCAGTGATGATTAGAGTTGCAGACTGATATAGACATGACTGATACAGAAGTTGGGTAGAAGATACTTTGAACTTCTTTTGGATGGTATTGGTCATCTACAATAGATAAATATTAAGGTCTCACAGGCCCAGCTCATAGAAGAACACATAATTGTATCAAGTCAAACTGGTCAAATATACATTTTTTATAGGTTCATAGCCTAATATAAATAATATCGTAATAGCAAATGAAAGTAGCTCCTTACTTTCTAGAATAAAGCAATCCAGAAGAACAAACATAGTTTAGAAGTTTGATAGTTTCATATGAGGTAAAAAAAAGTCATCGAAAAAGGGAAACCAAAGAGATAATCTTGTTAAGGATACAATTTGAGCAACACAAGTCGTGAGGATTGCAAGGAGTGATAAGACGCAGCCCAGAGCATTCAGCTGGAGGTCTGTGACAGTTGCAATTCCAACTCCCATGAGAAGTACAGTCAGAGAGAGCTGAATACTCCGGCTAGCATAGCAATAAAGACGTATTAATTTAATAGTTGTGCAAATCAGATAATCATACAGAGAGACAAAAAGCTTTTAAATGATGCATAAATTGAAGACACTAATTTCCATGACATGGTCCCTCCAATATAACAGCTAGCGGCAACTAACTATAATAAGTTCAATTGATACTATATCAACTGACTATATAAAGAAACGCAAATAATGGGTACAGCTATCATCTTGAGTCCTCTAAATGTTGACAGAGATTTAGTTGTTTGAAGTCATCCATATTTTCCAAAATCACAAACTTTAACTACTTAAATTCTCCTGATCTGGTATCTAAACTCACATAAGAGGCTTCCGCGTTATATCTTGACACGATATCAAAGTTATGCTCCATCAGGCTTCCACATATCCAATATTCATTTTTGTGAGTCAACAGTTCTCAGTACCGAATCATGATTATGAAGATACAACTTCAGCAAATTTTATATCTAAAAACCGGTTTGATAATGACAAACAGCCATATAGTAACACTCGGAATCAATGAGAAATATTTGCCCAAGACTGACCTAAAGTTCTTTGCAAGGAAGACTGTCTCCAAAAGTACAGTGCAAGGGATGATTGCCAGCTTTGTCATCTGGAACAAGTTGCAAAAGGGCAATATATCAGAGAAAAAATATTAACGTCATGGACCAGAGGAAGATAATCTTGGGCAAACAAAGACCTATACCACTGCTCGTACATATAATTAAACAGTCCAATAAGTACACTGCACGAAACCGGCTCTAGAAAGTCAACTTTGGATCCCATTTCTGTCACTCGTGATCTGAAATCTAGTGTACTCCAGGCATTCATAAATTCACTGCAAATGTATTGACTATACATCAAGAGAGTATTTCCAAATAGTGTGAAAAGTAAATCTTTGTTATCCATATGAGCGCTCTCATTCCTCATGAATACATTAAACGATCCAAACATCATGAGATCCTCATTAGCCATTAATTACTACCTGTAATTATGGCTGAATGTCGATTAACTACAGCAACCTTGTCATACTTCAAAGTGGAATGATAGTTCATATGAGCTACAACTTAAATCAATAAAAAGAAGACAGAAAAACAAAATTTTCATGTGGCAGGCTAAGCTATGTTTTTTACATCAGAAAATAGGAGGTTTTTTTTTTTGATAATTTAGGCTTACGCCAATTTATTGAAAAGAACCCTGATTTCTCAGGTCGGATGGGTTAGAAATAGGCCTCATTAAACCCCCCAAAGCAAAACCCAATGGGAAAAAGCTAAGGGGGAAAAGAGTACCCACCACATCCATTACACCTAAAATACCAAAAGCTACAAAAGCAGGAAAAATATCACTAGGCCAAACAGCCCATACATAATCACTATAGGCACCACAGAGGTGCAACAACGCAACAGAAGCACCACTACTCCAGATACTCTTTGAGGGATTGTGCGCTAACAAAGACCACATGACAATGGCATCTCTTTCCACCAGCGGCTCGTCCCTCCACACCCCTATCTTGATTTGGGATACAACCTTTGGGGTATTAAGAGGCTCATCCCGAAATATCTTATTGTTCCGGTGCAACCAAACATAATAGACTCCATAGCAAAGAGTGGATCTCCAACCTTCTTCTTCGCCTTACCTTGTAGCTGTATGTGAACCAATCATGATAGATCTCAGCTACTGAATCTTTAAAAGTAAAGCCCACCTTCCACCACCGGAGGGTTTGACTCCAAACTTCTGATATTTCCACACAAAGGAATAGGACGTGCTCTAACCTCTCCATAGACCGCCCGCACCACGGGCATAAGCTTCCCCCAATCGGGACTAAATCTCTTTCAAACAAAAGTTCCCTTGTTGTCAGTCTCCTAACAACTGCAAGCCATAGGGTGATCTCGACCCTAGGCTCACACAGACCAGCCCAAATTCCCCTCAACTCAGAATTGCCAAGAGACTCCTGATTATTCCCGGTCTGCAAAGCAATAGATAATTCTTTAGTGACCGAAGATTTACCAGTGGAATTCCAGTAGCACTCATCGGCTTCCTGGCCGGGCCGTGGTGGCAGATTGACAGCGATTCTTTTAATTCGTCCACGGAGCACTTTTCATATTCAAATAATGGCCGCCTCCACATGAGATGCCACGTCCAACAGCCATCCACCCAGTCACCCATGTCGGCAATGAAATTCTCCTTCTGCATGCTAATCTGGTACAACCTAGGAAACGTGTCTTTTAGGCAGCCACACGCTAGCCATCGTCCAACCAGAAGCGGGTACTGCGCCCGTTTTTGACCGAAATAACAAGTTTCTTCTGCTTCAATAACTGCTGTATCATCTCGTTTCGACTGGTAGCTTCAGAATTGAAAACCATAGCCCTCTCTCCTGCGGGATATCATCAAGGGCGCCAGGGTGTAGAGACCGTCACGTACATGATATATGGATTGAATAACCCTTTTCCAGAGAGGGTCTGGTTCCCCGCGCTAGACTAATTCTCCATTTTGTCAGAAATGCAAGATTCTTTTGTTGCAGATTCACAAAGCCCAGTCCCCCTGCATTCTTCGGTCTCGCCATACCTCCCACTTAACTGGCGTGAGGCTCCTACCTTTTTTGCCCCAGAAGAATTCTCTCTGTAGCCTTACCATTTTCCTCCTTACTGCAGCCGGTATAACAAATAGACTCGCATAGTACATCTCGTAGAGACTCAAGCACTGATTTTATTAATGTGGCCCGCCCAGCCTTTGATAGGCTAGAAGCTTTCCACACAGCTAACTTCGATTCACACTTACGCAGCACAGGCTCCCACGTGGAGGACCTCCTCGGATTCGCACCCAACGGGCACCCAAGGTAAGTTGTCGGCAGCGATCCAAGATGACACCCAAATATCCTAGTTATCATTTGAGCCTCCTCCTCGTCAATATTTATTCCAAAGGCCATAGATTTTTCCATGTTTATTTTTAGACCACTCATTTCCTCAAAAATTATAAGGGTCTTGTGCACCTGGATCAGTTGCTCCTTGTTAACTTTGCTAAAGATCATGATATCGTCAGCGAATTGTAGATGTGTTACCTTCGCAAGGCTCGGTCCTATGTCTAGTCCCGCAACCAGCCCATATCCACCGCCACCTTTTCTAATCAACCAGCTAAGAACTTCAAACCACAATACGAATAACGAGGGGGACACGGATCCCCTTGTCGCAATCCACGGCTAGGAGAGAACGGCTTTGTAGGGGATCCATTGACCACCATTGAATTTTTCGTTGTTGTAATACACTACTCCTTCACCCAGGATCTCCATATTCGGCCAAAGCCCATGCACTCCAACATCTTGTCCAAAAATTGCCACGAAACTGAGTCATAGGCCTTCCTTAAGTCTATTTTCAGTAACACTCCCTTCTTTTTCTTTTTCTTCAACCACGAGATGACTTCGTTAGCAATCAGTGGTCCTTCAAGTATATTTCTTCCCTTCACAAGCCGGACTGCGTCTCACCAATGATTTTTGGGAGGATACTACTCAATCTTGCATTTAGGACTTTCGCTATCACCTTATACACCACCACAGCCCACCATACTTATAGGTCGGAAATCCGCCAAATGAGTAGCACCCGGTTTCTTCGGTATCAAGGTTATCCATGTAATATTAGCTCCTCTTTCCAGCTTGCCAGATAAGAAGAATTTCTGCACATCTTTCTCAAATTCCTTCCAATCACATGCCACATCTTCTTTATGAACTTCATGTTATATCCATCACTACCAGGTGCCTTGGCCCCGTCACATTGCTTGACCGCCTCTCTGTTTCTTTGAGCGTCGGAATTCTTTCTAGTTCGCAGCCTCAGTATGTGACAAGCACCGGGTAGTTCATTTCAGGCGGCCATACACCGTCACCTTCTGCTCCTCGTAAAGCTTAGAAAAGAATTCAACTATATAACTTTTGATTGCCGTAGGGTCGTCAATGGTACCCGCCTCGGTTACCAGGCATGACATGATGCCATTTTTTCTATGGTTGATGGTAGCTTTCTATGAAAGTATCTTGTATTTCTATCATTCTCTCTTAACACTTGTCTCTGGACAGCTGTAGCCAGTATAATTCGTGTGTTCTTTCTGCATTCTCTACGTTCCTTAAGGCCAACACTCTTTCATTCTCGTTTTGCGGTGTCCCACCTTCCTCCTCTATTTTTCCCTTCAATCTTCCTCAGTTTTCCTTGCATTCCTCTATTTTCTGTTTCACATCGCCGAACACTTGCTTATTCCAGTATCTCAGTGGACCTTTCAGCTTCTTTAGTTTGTGAAGCGTAGAGCCATGATTCCATTTTTCCCACTGTTGCATGATGAATTTTTTCAAACTCTGGGTGATCAAACCAGGCGTCCATGTATCTGAAGGGCTTAGGGCCCCCAATTCCACCGCCCCTGGTTTTAGTGTCACAAACGATGATCCGAACCGTTCCATTCACTCGATCGTACTTAGCTTTCAACCTGGATAATGGCAAACCATTCATGTGCAAAACACCGATCAATCCGGCTCAGGGAGCCACACCTCTCCAGGTAAACTTCGCGTCGGTCAACTGAACTTCCACCAACTACCATATCATCGACCCATTCATGAAAATCCCTCATGCCTCTTGTATATCCTGCCCCGTTCAATGGTAGCCTCTCAGCTGGATCAAGAATCTCATTAAGTCCCCTAATATCGAAAGTTCCGAGCGCCACACTATCCTGCTTGTAATATTTCACAAAAAACTCTCTTCCTATCTCTAGATTCGCATGGAGCATATACAATAACCCCGAGGATATTGTCCCATCCACCCTAGCTTTCACATCCAGACGCATCCATCTATCACTCTTTTCGATGTCCACCACATCTACCTCTTCCTCATCCCAGAGAGCAACTAATCCCCCTGACCTCCCTTGGCTGGGAATCTCATCCCATGCTAGGCTAGCTTTTTTCTTCCCCCCAAAAACTTAGCGTGATAGCCCCAGCCGATCTACTCTGCTGCGTTTCCACAAGACCCAAAAGAGAAATAACCCAGGTTACGTACCTCCTCTCGCACCTTCCTTTGCTTCGCCGTAGACCCCATACCCTCTACATTCTGAGTCCAACGCGCCATCCCGCGGGTTATTTGTTCAATGAGCCTTCAGTTGGGTCACTATATTCTCTTTTGTTGTGCTGGACTTGGAATGCGACAGCCCATTTGCCTAAGCAGTTCTATGCACTCCTCGGCCTCCTTTTCTTCATTTATGATCCGCCCTGTTTCATCTCTTGCGGTATGGCCACTCCAGAATGGGCCTGCTTGGGCGAGTTATTAAAAGCTCTGCAATATCCCAAATCCCTCTTTACTGGTCGGAGTTTGTTGTTCCGCATTTGCCAGTGTTGGGCGAACAGGGGATGACTCCCTCACTGGGCCCCTTTTAAAGTCCTCATCCGTGCTGTCTACTGCATTTTGTGTCAGCACCTGCTCCCCACCTTTCTCTACTAAGGAAACATTCTGGTCACGCATGTCCTGCGCGATATTTGATTCCTTTCCATTATCTGTCTTATCAGACCGTTGCATGCTTCCAGTCTCGGGAATAATCAATCCCGTATCCTCTTCTTCTGACATTCGAATGTTGGGGCTTAATGCAACTGGGGAGTCAATATCCACGTGGCTCCTTTCTCGAAGGTCGCTTTGGATTTCCCCGTAGTGTCGTTTTGCTTCTGATCCCATGTCTGCCTTGCCCATCATATTCCTGACAAAGAATGGCACTGTTTGCCGGCAACAGCCACTTCTCCCGCCTGCATATGGAATCCTGGGGATTGGTGATGTTCATTATTACCTTTTATGGCACTTTCCTGAGGATCTTCCTGCTCCTCTCTCTTCCCATCTACTATGGAGATTCTCGCATCATCCCCTGCTCTGTCATCAGGTTTGACGATTTGGACAATGCTATCCGCAGGATCTACTTCCTTCTGACTGTAGAGAATTTACTAATTTCAACAATGCTAACTGGAAAATTTGTCCATCCACCTTGACTAACAGCTTAAGATTTATCATCTGCAACGTAGAAGTTTCTATTTGAATACGTATCTCCGCATTCTCAACAGACAGAATTTCCTCCTCTTCTTCTATTTGTATCACGTCGCCACGGTCTGGACAATTTTTCTGATGTTCTGTTTATTCCACGCATGTATCGGGAAGCCTTATGGCCACCCATGTCTTCCTTTGTTCACCTGGTCTTGCACATACCATGGTCGGATTTCCTTGACCTCTTCGCAACCTGCCCACCTTTGGCTTGCTCTATAATTTCTGAGGCTTCCTGCAGAGAATTGAAGACCAGCAGGAACTCCGTGAGAATGCTAGTAAACCCGTTATATGAGGCCATCTTTCCTGCATGAGATCCATTGCATCCCTTGCCTGTCGATCTTCGTGTAGGGACACGACCACACATTTCTGCAAACAAGATTGCATTCCTTGATCAGGCTCCATCTCTAATGACAGCCTTGATGTGGCATTGCTTCTTTCTTTCCTCATTGTATTTGGGAGCTTTCTCGGTCGCCATGATACCCCCGTTTCAGTTTGTCCTTATTTCTCCAGGATTTCCTGTCCGAGACCCGAATATTGGATTGGAACTGTCTGGCTCTAGCCCCTTGGTACTCCATCCTTGCCCATAGCCTCTTTCCGTTTATGACCCAGCCTTGATACCATCAATCAGACGTTTCGCCTATCTATACTTTGAACATCAACAAAGGCGCATGCAGACCGGCTAGTCTTCCTCGTCTTTCTACTAATGAAGATCCTCGAGCACTTAGCAAATCTACTCAGGATTTTCCCCAATTGGTACTGTAACTAGATGGCTTATATTATCAATGAAGACCGTGGATGTACACCCTGTGCCTACCTCCCTGGGCTATTACGCTTCCTATCTTGCTGCTGCCCGTGCGTCGAGTACACCACAGCCCTTCTTGTGTCGTCAGGCGGTCTTTGCCTCCTGCCCTTCATTGTAGTATCCTTTCTGCCTAGTTTTCCACCATGGCTTCCTTCTACTACTTCTGTCTTCCGAATATCTACTACTCCCTCTACCCCTTCTCCAAGAGGATTCCTTTTCCCTCCACATGACTTCACAAGGATTTGCGCACTTCCTATTTGTATGGTACTTCCAGCAAGATTTTGTGTGATTTCCGGCGTTCTCTGTGGGGGAGGTTTGCGTTACAACACTTTAGCGGTTATTGAGGGTGGCGACATGGTGGGGATGAACGATTACAGGGCGGGGATGTGGGCACTCTGGGTGGGGAGGGAGGGATGAGGGGAGGAGGGGGGGAGAGAGGCGAGAGCATCGTAGTATTCCGGATCAAGTCTAGGAGGTACCTGACCTTATATAAAATTTGGGAAACCAGATCATCCCACCATAACTAGCTATGTATGTGAAATACACATGACTAGAAACCTTTAAGGTAATAATCAGCTCAAAATAGATCATTGTTTCTGAAACAGCATCACAGTTATATGCAACACCAAATGTAGAGTCAGTACCATAAAAAAGCAACAAGATTAACCCAAAAGAAAAAAAAAGTCCCGGGCAGAAATAATGAAGCATCAGCAGGTAAATGTGCCAAGCTTTAGCACTAAAGTTTTACCTGATAGAATCCAACTGAATTAAAACCCAGACTCAGATTAAGCAGCCCGATTGAGATTCCATTTAAAATACCAAATCCAATGACAGCTTTCCGATCAAATGCCTTTGTGCTCAAAGAACTTAATTCAAAGCCACATGAAGAGAGCAGTAAGTAACCAGAAGATGCCAGCTGGTCAATGTTGTAGCTGCAATAAACAATGAAGTTTAATTAAAGAACATCATAACCTCGCCCAAAAGATTATTCAAACAAACCAGAATAGGATAGCCAAGCCCAAGACGCTTTATTTAACCAGTTTCAATCAAACAAAACCAATATTTTGTAAAGTACTCCTAAGTAAGACATATGGGCCAGTAATTCTGATGATTAAGAATTTGAGACAGGTTCTTAATTTTTTACCCTACATGATATCAGGTCACGGGTAAAGAATGTGAAGACACCATTGCAATATGCTGAGTATTAGCTGGAGAGTTAGTTAAGGAAGGGTAGCTTTGTTTAAAAAAGAATGGGGAATATGTTTCCTTGAGGCTCCCAAAAGCTATCATTACTAGCATTGAGCAGGACCAAAACTTGTTTGAGGTAAACAAGTGAATTAATTGAGCACTGGAATTTAATGGACACTTCACTCAAGATGCATATTTTTTTCTTATTCGCATACGAGGATATATGTTATCACCAGATCAACCCACAGACCTAATGAGAGGTATGACAATAGAAGACAATACCACATGAATCATATATAACTTCCCAGAATACAGTGGTTGTACCAAGGTATAATTTTTCACAATTCAGAAATATTTCAATCTTAGAATGCGTAACAGCGAGTATGAATCTAGGTAACCAAAAAACTGTGCAAAATAAGAGGAATAAATTCAGCCACCTACTACGTGTTCTGTTCTGAATATAATTGCATAACCATTAAGCTCCTCATCACTTCATCAGATATGAAAATTAAATCATCAAAGAAAAATAGAGAACAAATGACTTCACAGAGTTGAAATATCCCACACAACCATCAGCAGATACAAATAACTCCTTAAAATCATTTTTTAGACAAAACCTGAACCAAAGAGAGAGGAAACCTAAGATCCATTGGCCAAGATTTAAGCAGGCTGGCCGGAAAACTGAAGGATATACCCAATGTAAGCAGCTTTCAATTCATTGCAATAAACCTTTCTCGCAGCTTGTCATCGTTCCCCATAGAATACGGAGATTGAGGATATCAACCCAATTGTAAGAGTAAGGGTTGAGATAAATAGTCAACCCGGATAGTAGATTTGTGCCATGATGCAAAAGGTGCTTACCAAAGTGAAAACCCAGAGAGCTAATAAGCGCCTGTTGCAGATAACAATAGAAACGCTGGAGACTACAGATAAACTGAGCGCCCCAACTGTTCCGAGCTGAAACCCTCGGTTCTCGCTCATCTTTCCCTCCCTCAGCTCTGAGTCCCTACACTTGGACCAACGATCTCAGCTCTGCCGCGCAGTGTTCAAAATCTAATCACCAAATCAGAGACGAAAATCAGATAACTCGCATCATTTCCAAACTCCCTCACCACAACATATAAGCAGCAGAGAGAGAACAATAACGCAGTCGGATTCCAAGCCCAACCTACTAAAGATGACCCACCCGCCAAACTACCGTCTGGCGGAGGATAGTATTTTATTGAAAGAAAATATATCTTGAATCCGAAGATCGCTCAGATCTGATTAAATGGGGCTGAGCTTTGCTGCCGCTACAAGCGAATACGACAGCACGAACGAGAAGGGAGGGGGAAGAGAGAAAGTGAGAAGGAGTCGGATGAGATGAAAGTCAATCGACGGTTAAAGAATAATAAGCTTCCTTATTATTATATTGCTGATGCAATTCCAATCTCGAAGTACAACCGACGGATACACAGGGTCCAGGAAGGGAAGAAGAACCAAGAGGGACGGTAGGTAGTAGAAGATGATTGTGGGGGAGAGTGGCGATCGTGAGACCTATTAACGACCGAATAGAACTTGAGATTTTTCCAGCGGAAGATCTGCGAGGTCGATTTTACTCCACTCCTGTAGTGATACAAGGAGGAGTCATCCCTCCAGGATCTCGCCTGAGAGTGAGAAGTATTCGACTATAGAGTAGAGTTTACAGTGTGTGGTGAGCTGGTGTAGTCACGCTATGGAACAATGCGGTAATTTTGGGTTTTCACAGGGATGAGTCGGATGTCTCCATTATTGCATGCCTTTTTGCTAAAATCATGGTGAAAAAGGATCGGGTGTACATGTAAGTATGATTTTTCCATGAACATAAATATATAAAAACATGATCTCTTTCTCTTGACATCTGTTTGTTTGTTAACACGTACACTTCAACATAACTTTTAACAATTAAATTGTATAGTATAATTTCTCATATACGGATTTTTATTGTACTATTAGACTTTGACTAGTAGAGAGGAGTATATAATATCATTTTGACTAAGCACATGCCTGAGTTGATGACAGATGTGTTGAATGGTCATCGTTCTTTTTTTACTTGGTCCTATTACCTTTCTCACGTAATTAGTTTTATGTAAATTAGGGATGTTAATTTTGAT
This sequence comes from Limonium bicolor, assembly GCA_023374045.1. Taxonomy (NCBI): domain Eukaryota; kingdom Viridiplantae; phylum Streptophyta; class Magnoliopsida; order Caryophyllales; family Plumbaginaceae; genus Limonium; species Limonium bicolor. Next base: position 269,585,862 of record CM041776.1, read on the forward strand.
ACGAACCTGAAATTACACACTAAAATATGGGTTGGGGTTATAATTTGCAATCCGAAAATATTTTTGAGTCGTGTTCAGATTGGGATACTAAAAACCTGGGTCAGTTTTGGGTTAGAGCAGTTGAACCGATTTCAACCCGCACTTGAAAACATTTTTAAAAAATAAAAGAAAATATATAATCTTATAGTTATGCGATTTCAATCATGTAACCATTTATGTTTGATGGTTTTATATGTTATTTTATATTGTCTGGTGATTTTGTGTAGATTTGAATTGATAGTGCAATATTTCTAATTTTGGGTTGATTTTGGGTCGATTTCAGATTAATTTGAGGTTGATTTGAGTCAATTTCGGGTTGATTTCGTGTGTCGAGTCAATTTCGGGTTGATCTCGGGTCACAGGTCAGTTTTAGGTTGACATAATATAACCAGTTGTAAATGCAGGTATACCTGCCTACGGTTAGAATTCAACCGTGTATATAACAGGAGTATAGCTATAGGGAACTATATGTACATTGATGTAGTCATTTTTGGCTTAAATTAAAGTCTTCCTTTCATCAATCATGCAATAACATATACTATAAGAAATTGCGACACACTTGACGCAAAATAGAGACATGATTATAACTAATACCTCCTGTTATAATAGATGATTTTACAATAGAGAAGATAATTTTACCATTACTTTTTACATTAAAAATTAAATTAAATTGAAAAGTGAATTGTGAGTGAAAATATGAGGGGGGAGTTGAAAAATCAATGACAAAAAAGTCATACCCTTTTATATTTTGAAAATAATGTGAAGAGCCAAAAAAATCAACTCTTAGAACACGAGAGAGTATGTCGAACTTCTGTAAGAGATACATTTATCAGATAGACGGTTAACATGGTTTTATCTTAATACTTATGATCCGTGATAATGTACTATTGTATGATCTAGAAATGGCAGTGGACCATCTAGTTTGCTTCATTAACTTTTAATAGCACAATGGTGACCTACTATCTCGATCATTGCAATGATAGTTAGTATTGTAGTGATGTCATGTAACTTCACCCAAATTTTGAGCTAGAATATACTTGATATAAAAGATGGCACGTGTACCTAAGATGTCCCAAGGAAGTTAAGCCTTGATGCTTAAAGTAACTTGATCAATAAAAGAAGTATCATTCATCTTGTTATGTCATTGTGTTCCATTGATTTGGTCTTCCAAATACAATAACTTACGAACTTCTAGGAGTGTTGGATTATAAGACCTAATGGAATGAAACTTATGGTTAGAATAGTGTCTTAAACACCTTAATGTCTAGTGCTAACGCTATCAAATTAGACCAACAATGCATTGACAATTATTAGTGATGATCAATCAAATGGACCGACTAAGGGGCTTTCTACCCCACCCAAAATCATGATTGCTTTATCTAGAGATGTGTGGATAACACAGGGTTGATTAAGGATTATGGTGGACTCGAGTGTGATATATTGACTAATGCTAACATCGATCCTTTGACTGATGGTACTTGAAATGTCTTTGTTTGTTATATTTTTAAGCCTAATCTCAAAAACAATTGATGATATTAGCTCGATGGAGCATATTAGATAGTGAATGCTCAGGGACAAACTCCGGAAGCAAACTCTTGAAATATACCTACACAAGGTGGTAGATTTCTGACTGGCCAGAGGATCGCAGTACAGCAACCAGCAATTAGAGGGTAGAAAAGCAATACTAGAGCTAAAGCAAACTAAATAGATAACAAACATAAAAGATGGCTCGACAAGATTTTATTAGAGATAAAGGAACCACAAAGGGGCCAGGATCCAGTCGGCGGGGCATAGCTCTGACAGATCGAGAGGAAGAGATAGCCTGACAGGTTTCATGCCAAACCCGATGGCTATCTACGGGTGGACTCATTTTTCCTATTGGTCCCCGGTAGATCTTAGGATTACCTTGGAGTTATCAGAGGGACCGAAAGGACCAGAGAGGTTGACGGCCAGATTAATGCCATGCTTGGACTAAGAGCTCTTACCTTTTTTCAGGCTAGGCTAAGACTGTGAGGTAGAGGCTGAATCTTCCATCTCATCAACCTTGGCCACACTGTGGAAGTTCTTCTTCCAGCCGCTCATACTGCCAGAGTCTGAGAGAAGATTTTTAAATAGGATAAAATTTTCATCATCATTGACTTCCACATTATCCCCTTCGAACCTTGGTGTGTGGGCATCAAGGCTGGAACATGGGTGAGCAGACTCATTTGACCCATATTTATATTTAAAAGTGGCGTCATGAGCCGGGGGAGGTAGAGATGGTGGGTAATCAATACCACAAGCAATACGCCAAGTCTCGCTACAATCTTCTGGGGAAGTTTTCTTCCCAAAGCGCACACCCGATGCCCTGAGCTAAAAGCCGTAGGGAAAGACGCACACGGGACCGATTGATCAAGGCATCCCTTAGTGGCATGAAGAAATAGTCCACGACGAAAACAAATAGCAGGCATACGCTCGTAGGTGACATACAGGAAAAGGTTTTGCCCTTCAACAAATATTTTAACACATTAAAGAATGGGAGCCATGTCCAACAGAACCTTGAGATGCAAATAGTCACCACCCACACGGCCTTCTTCTTTGAAATACCCTGAAATTAAAAATAGTGATTAATTAGGCTAATGAAGATTTTAGAAGCTTAATTATGCCTAAATAAACATGAGGGAACGAATCCTGAAGAAAACGGATCCTTAAAACGGATTAAAAACACTAACGAACCTTAAAGCGCATTTTTCGAGGAAACCGGGAAAACGCGACTTTAAGTGGGTTAAATAGACTCGTAATAATTTTGGTCAACCAACTAGTCATTAATAAACATTAATGAAGGTCTAGAACCAATAAAATTAATTAAGCGAGAAAATTCCGGAAAACGGGTTCCGGTTAGTAAATAGTGCAAAAAAGGGAAGTTGTGGGGTGTGAATGTAAATAAGCTAAACTAACATGTCCCATTTGAAAATAAAAATCATAAAAGTAGGTGAGTGTGTGTGGTGGCCGGTTTTATCCCCCCCCCCCCCTCTCACTCTCTTAATGGTTTCTAATTTACAAAAGACAAAATAAGAAAAGTAAAACAAGTACAACACCTTACTTTTGGACTCTCTCTCCTATCCCCTCTATTTCCCACCGTATTTCCTCCCTCTCTCTGATTCATCTTCTTCCCCAAGCCAAACAATGGCGATTTGAGAAACCACACAGCACTCCATCTTCTTCCTCATCTTTGAGCACTCAATCCTTGTCCAAAAATCACAAAAATTATACCGTTGGAATCCTCTGTCAAGGAGATCATCTTCCTCTTTTCAAAAATTGAAAAGCTCCACTTTCATCTCCATGGGTATGACCCTTTTTGAAGCTTAAGACCACCATTGGAAGCTCCTTCCTCTCCTTGTTGTCTTGAGGTAAAAAGAAATTCGAAAATCCACCATTTCTAGCTCTCATTTACAAAATAAGAATTTCTGAATTTTGAACTCCATGTTCCTTGTTCCCCATCCGATTTTGGCTTCCTTCTTGGAGTTGGAATATTGCTATTCTTGCTGTCCAATACTTCCTCTATACATTTGCAAGGTAATGCCTTTTCTAAACCCTAAAAACATGTCCTAAGCTCTAGGTTAATTTAAGGGTTGGTTTTGAAGTGAAATGGTTGTGTATTAATGGGATGTAGCATTAGGATTTTGAACTTCCCATAACCGGTTGTGAAAGGAAGAGCAGGGGAAGAAGGAAGAAGAAAGGAGAAAGGAAGACAGGAAGAAAAGCTAGCAAATTCAAGGTAATGACCAAACCTTGAGCTAGTTTTGCAAGTAATGTAAATCGATTTTTATGCTTAGTATGAGAGAATTATTTTGTTGGTTAAGTAATACTTAGGCTGTTACATAGTAGTAAGAAGGTAATAATGTTTTAGTGATGTTAAAAGGATGAATAAATGCGTGTAAGTTAACTGAGGAAATTGTAAATGTGTTGGAGAATTGTGTATTGGTGTCTTGAATAAACAGGTTTGATAAGTGGTAATGTGTGAGAAAAATAATGTGGTGAGATTGTTAAATTTTAAGGGAGACTATGTCAAAATTTACATAGGGACTAGAGGACTTAAGAGCTTAATGTAAGTAGAAAAACACCATGAAAACAGTTTTGAGAAAGAGCTAAGTAGTGGGTAGAATTAGAGTGAAAGATAATGCATTTTAAACTTTAGAAATGGCATTAGGAAAGGAAACCACGAATGGTAGAAGTGGGAATCAAAATCTGTAGCATAGCAAGACTAGGAAGAATTAATGCTAGTGCTGAAATGAAAGAAAAGAAATGTGTGAATTAGTGTGGAAAGGAGTAATGAGTTAGTGTTGGATTTAGGGAAGTTTAGAAAGTTAATTAGCTGCTTAAACATGTGGGATTAAGTGTGGAAAGAATGGGAAAGAAATTAGGCAAAGAGAGGAGTGTAACAGATTTTGAAAATGTAAAAACTAGTAATATGGTAGCAGGGTCCGGGACTTAAGTCCAGGACTAAGTCCCGGACCAACACATTAAAACAGCCGAGAATTGGAGTATTGGGTGGTCCGGGACTTAGGTCCCATACAAGGACCCGGACCACCCCATGAATTACCACCGAGAGTGTAACTACGTTTTGGTCCGGGACTTAGGTCCCTGCTAAAGTCCCGGACCACATGCAAAAAACCGTTCGAGAATTCAGTCACCTTCTGGTCCGGGACTTAACCCATGTACAAGGACCCGGACCATGTAAAAAATATGTTCGAGACTTAGACCAAAGGTTGGCCCAGGACTTAGGACCCGAAGAAGGTCCCGGACCAACCCAAAATCTTGAAATTTAATTTAAAAAGTGGCTTTTAAGGTAAGGAAGTGAATGGTAATGATAGTAGAAGATAATTAGGACTTGATTAATGATGTTTAATGGTCATTAAAGGTATAAAAAAGTTTGAAAAGTAATAAAAAGTAAGTAACCCATGTGAAAATGTATGAATTGTAAAGACAGTAACTATAAGTCGGGAAACGTAAAAGATGAAACGAGTTAAGTTAATTATAGATAATTAACCGCTCGATCGCATGTATGTGATAGGATTCGAATAGTCGAACACCGAAGGGGAGTCGGTGAGTCCAAGGTCAACTGTGAACGGTATGAATTTATCATGCCCTGTATGCTACCTTGGCTACTCTGATTCGTGTGTTTGTGTGCTATGTGATCACCTAAATAAGATAAAACGCAAGAATCGGAATTAATTGCACTTTCTTGTGCTTGCATTATATTGTTCCTTGTTGGATGCTAATTTAAACTCTAGTTTGTATAATTCATGAAATGTATGAATGAGAATGAAGTGTGTGTGCCTTGATGTGTATTGTATTGACTTAGTAATGTAGAGGAAGGACTTGTAACTAATTCCTAACTAGCTAACATTTCTAACATTAAGAAATTGGTAAATTGGAATAAGTAGAAGTCCGATATAGTTTTGGCCACGCGTGAGGAGGAGGAGACACAAGAGGTTGGATCCAAATCCTAGCCTTAATCTTTTCCATGGTCCAAACCCCTTAAATGGGTAGCAACCTGGATTAGTGAGCCACCCAAAGCCCAGTGGTGGGACGGTGTAGTCCCTGCCCAGAGGTCAAACCGACTTAACATGAGTATAATGCAAGTAAGTAAGTAAGAAAGTAAGTAAGTAAGTATTGTATGAGTAAGACTGGTGTAAGTCGTATGGTACCGAGTAAAATAATAAAGAACATCCGATTAACCCGGATGGGTAACTGGCTAACAAAGAACGAAGTAAGGATTGTGAAGTTTATTGCTATGTTTGGCTTTTGTATTTCCTTCAGTTGTATGTATTGTATCTTGTAAGTATGTGCCTTGTATGAATGTAATGTTGTATGTAATAGCATGTATGCATGTATAAAACGAATTCCATGTATTCGACCAAGTAGTCGGCGTACCCTCGTTAGCACGCAGGGTATGCGAAGTTTATGCGCAGCTTTTGCTGAGCCCCTTGGGGCACTGTTTTTAATTTTACAGGTGCTCGTGAAGGATGACGGTCGTGATGAGACCAAGATTAATTTCTTTTTGTGTAGTTAGTAGACTGTGGATGGTGTACCAAGTTGTAAACAGCTGAATGCCTTTTTGAATAGCCGGTGTACCATGGGGTACACCCTTTTGGATATTATAAGAATAGTGAACTTGGTAGAAATGAATAAGTTGGTAAACTCATGATTTTTGTAAACTTGTAAGAAGGGATGTAATTGATGATGCTTTTTGGATACTCGGTAATCAAAGATTGTAAGTAAATGATATGTATGTATTGGATAGTAATTATGGAAGCTCGGTATATTCTGATCATCGGACCGTTACTGTATGTAGAGTAAGCCTTGCTAGCCGTGTGGGCGGTTAGCGGCGTTGTATCACCCGCCGTAGTACTTGTATTTCCGCTGCGAGTAGTAAGATAACCGAGATGATTAGGCAGATAGTAGAGGGTTAGCGGTAGGGGTGTTATAAAAAGTGGTATCAGAGCGTAGTAACGCTCTGATGTCTAGAATTACCGAGCATAGGGATTACCGAGTTAGGATTACAACCGTTCTAAAACGGAGAAATAGGAACCTAACTAGGAATGACCGTTGATAACAACGGATACCCTAAACGTCCTTGCGGATGATACCATTGCTTAAATTCAAGACGATTGGTCACAGTACCTAATGTAAATGTTAATTGTTCAGATGTCAGGACGAGGTCGAGGCCGACCCCGAGGAGAGGCTACTGGTGAGCCAGGCACGCAGACGATAGCAGAGATCGTCGCTGCCACGGTAGCACAGATGCTACCACAAGTAATCACGGCTGTACAGCAAACGCAGCAAAACCAGCAAACTCAAGCGGAACCAACCCCACCCCCTCCACCAGAGATGTGATTTGGGTGAAAGTAGTCGCAGATCTTTGACCTCCTTGCTTTAGAGGCGAGAGCGACCCTGCAAAACTTGAAGCCTACATCTCCGAGATGGAGACAACATTTGGACTCTCGAGGCTCCTGCTGGAGTTCGAGTGAGGATAGCGGCATACTACCTCAAAGATGCCGCTATGGATTGGTGGAAGCTAGTGAAGCATGAGTATGTCGACGACCCCACATTTGATTGGGAATCCTTCACCGCCATTCTCTGATCAAAGTACTACCCAGAAAACGTCAAAACCAAGAAGGGTTTGGAGCTTACGCCTTGAGGATGACAGAAAAGATGTCAGGGGACGAGTACTACCGCACCTTCACCTCCATTTTACGTCTATTACCCGACCTTGGGTACACCGGCCAGGTCTTGGTCGATCGCTTTTATGGCGGTCTGAGCCATCGCCTTCGGTACGGCATGGGGTACACCCGATTTACCTCCCTTCAGGTAAACGTTGGTTCGAACCCTTATTGCCATTGTTAATACTTAAACCATTATCTTAATGAGTAAGAGCACCATCTAATACCTGAAACTTCAGGACTGCTATCACGCTGCATCTCGCGTGGAAATCACTTGTCAGCTGAGAGACGAGGAGCAAGCGCTTTAGCGTAAAGCTAACAGTAAGAACACCAGCTCAGAGGAGCAGAACCAGGGCAAGAGTTGGAAGAAGAAGAAGGGGAAATTCTTTCAGCAATCACAGAAGAACACCTCGAGTGAGAGCAGTGCCCATGCTGAGAAGGGCAAAGCAGCTGAGCCACTTCAGCTTGCTTATTCTGCGCCGGTGGCTGCAAAGCCACTGAGATCACACCCGACTAAGGGTAAACTTCTAAATTAAAACTCGTACATGTACAATTACAATAAGTAGTACTACCGCACCGAATGTGCTAACACTCAAAGCCACAGGTCTTGGCTCCGGACACGGCAAGAACTACTCCGATCGTAGCCGTAGCTATATCTGTATAAAATGCAATCAAGATCACCTCGGCACAGATTGCCAAGGTAGAGAAATCAGATGCTTCAATTGTCAGAAGCCAGTGCACCGTGCTAATGTATGCCCGAGAGCTCGAAGTCCAAAGGCAACTTCCAGGGCTACAAGCAGAGGAAAGGCAAGGAGGTTGCATCCGGCGATGCTCCAGCTCAGCAGGCCTCGCAGGGACAGGGGTCCCGAGGTCCTTAGAAGGGCGCACCGCAGAGGCAGCCGGCCTTACACATTATTGACCGTGACGGGACCGGTACTAAGTCCGGCCTAGGTATTAACTATAACCTTGAATCCTTGAAAAGCATGCCTAAATTATCGAAGTACTTGTTTGAATGAATGCATGAGTAAGTAGAATTGAAGTATGTATTTGAGCATGAAGCGAACTAGTTGAAACTAGAACTCACGTTAGATGAAATTTACAACCATAGGGAGATTTAATATCTGCTACCCAATACCTTCAAACCCAAATCAAGAAGAAACCGACATCACCACTCACCACTTCACCAACGAGCAGTGTCAGGTATCCGACCAGGTATGATTTTATTAAAATGATACCTGACACCCGAGACACAAATTTCCATCATCTGACGATGCAATGAACTAGGAGCGGGTCCAGGAGGATTTTACACACCCGAATTCCCCGGTGGAGCGAAGATGAAGCTGAAGATGATGTGCTTGGGAAAGCATTGGAATCCTTCTACCAAGACATACCAAAAGACGCGAACACAGACGGAGCGACACCACCAACAATACCCCTCGAATTTCTGACGCTTGTCACACAAGCTGTAGAACTTGCACAACAATGTGAATATGATCCAATCCCCACACTTGAAGCGGACCTTTGTATCGTCAACTTCTATGAGAAAGAAGGACGACTTGGGTTACACCAAGATAAGGATGAGACGACGGAATCTCTTGTGCAAGGAGTGCTCGTAGTGTCTTGGTCCATTGGTGATGACACGGTATTCTTGTATAGCGAGCAGAAGCGTGTGGACCTCGCTGAGAAAATGGTATTGAGATCAGGAGATGTCCTAATCATGGGTGGAATATCAAGGTTGCTGTATCACGGGATCAAAAAGATCAAGTTGAATACGGCACCACCGGCAATAATCAATGCCACACACATGAAACCAGGACGCCTGAACCTCACCTTTAGGAAGTATTAAGCCTTGTAATGCCATGCAATGAATTAGTAAGTATTAGAGACACAGTTGGTATGATGGTTGGTTTCTCAATAAAAGCAGTGTTGGTTATTAAATTCCACTTGCGTTATACCACCAATTCTATAAATCTTGTGAATCATTAGGTTGTGGACACGGTACCGAAGGTAACCTGAGTATCCTCACCGAAGCACAAGCCGATAGGAGCGGCACCATTCTAACGGAAACCTTCCCGGTAAATGGCATTGATGCCTCCGTACTATTCAACTCCGGCGCCTCTCACACCTTCGTTTCGCCATCATTTGCCAAGAAGTTGGGGCTAGAGCGGATGAGCTACCAAACTTTCTGGTTACGCTCCCGTCGAAGGAGCGAGTACGATGTACCAAGTATTACAAAACCGCCACAATCCGAATCAAGGGCGAAGAGTTTCCCATCTCCTTCATCGAATTTAATGGGTTGGGATTCGACTTGATAGTCGGGATGAACTGGTTAGAGCGGCACAAGGGGCGAATCCTCTACGCCGAGCATAGACTGCTGTTCAAGAGTCTGTCTGGGGTTACTGTTTCATACCGCCAGAGACCGAGAGAGCCTTCGACTACAGTCATCTCCTCTATGGCTATGTACCGGGAGCTCAGAAAGGGGCACGATGTGTATCTATGTTATGTACAAGATCTGGAGAGAGATCCAGAATTCAGTACCGACGTACCGGTTGTATCAGAATTCCCTGATGTATTCCCGAAAGAGCTGCCTGGTATGCCACCACAGAGAGCAGTAGAGTTTGAAATTGATCTTGTACCTGGTACTGGTCCCATTGCTAGGGCACCATACCGTATGGCACCGGCAGAAATGACTGAGCTTAAGGAACAATTGCGTGACCTTCTCGACAAAGGGTTTATACGCCCGAGCGTATCACCCTGGGGAGCACGGTCCTTTTCGTTAAGAAGAAGGACGGTAGCCTCCGACTCTGCATTGATTACCGCGAATTGAATGCGGTCACCGTAAAGAATAAGTATCCATTGCCACGCATCGACGACCTGTTCGATCAGTTGAAAGGAGCTTCGGTATTTTTCAAGATTGACCTCCGATCAGGGTATCATCAGATTGCTATCAGAGAGCAGGATATTGAGAAAACGGCATTTCGTACTAGATATGGCCACTAAAGAATTCACGGTGATGCCATTCGGTTTGTCAAATGCACCAGCTAAGTTCATGGATCTAATGAACCGTCTGTTCAGTGATCAATTGGACACTTCTGTCGTAGTCTTCATCGATGACATCCTTGTTTATTCAAAATCCAGAGACGAGCACGAGAACCACCTCAGAAAAGTACTTGAGACACTGCGCGAGAACCAGCTTTATGCGAAGTTCTCCAAATGCGAGTTTTGGCTAGATCAGGTATCTTTCCTCGGTCATGTCGTCTCGAGAGCGGGTATTTCAGTTGATCCATCCAAAATTGAAGCAGTACGATCATGGCCTAGACCTAAGACTGTTATCGACATCCGGAGCTTTCTTGGTCTATCCGGTTATTACCGGAGATTTATAAAGGACTTCTCTAAAGTCGCAAAGCCCATGATGACGTTAATGAAGAAAGATGCACCGTTTGTGTGGACAGACGAGTGCGAGGTATCCTTCCAGAGCCTAAAGGACTCATTGACCTCAGCGCCCATTCTCACTCTTCCAGAGGGCACAGAGGGATTTGAGGTGTATTGTGATGCATCAGGCAAGGGCATGGGATGCGTACTCATGCAGCATGGCAAGGTAGTAGCTTATGCCTCCCGCCAGCTGAAAAAGCATGAGGAGAATTACCCGACACACGATCTAGAGTTAGGAGCCATTGTCTTCGCCTTGAAGATATGGCGACACTATCTCTATGGGGTAAGCATCACCATCTACTCTGACCACAAAAGTTACAGTATGTGTTCACACAGAAGGAACTGAATTTGAGACAGAGAAGGTGGATGGAGTTTCTATCAGATTATGACATCGACCTACAGTATAAAGAAGGGAAGGCAAACGTTGTAGCCGATGCCCTGAGCCGTCGAGCACACTCGCTCCATTCGCTACTCGCTTCTTCTAGCTTGGTTGACGAGGTGCGAGATGCTCAGTTGAGCGACCCTTATATGACCAAGATCATACAGAAAATCACAGATGGCACATTCGAGAAAAGGAAATATGACTTCAAACTGCATGAAGATGGTCTGATCCGGCTGAATGGCCGACTATGCGTTCCCCGAAGCAATGCTGAGCCGAGGGATCGCATTCTGCGAGAGTCACAATGTTCTACATTATCCGTCCATCCGGGAGCCTCCAAGATGTACAAAGATATGAAGAGGTACTTCTGGTGGTCTGGAATGAAATCCGATGTGACTGAGTATGTTCTGAGATGCCTTACATGCCAGAAAGTAAAATTTGAGCACAGAAGACCGGGCGGAATGGTACAATCTATGCCAATTCCGGAGTGGAAATTCCACGATATCTCCATGGATTTTGTTGTTGGACTCCCACCTGCTAGGGGAGGACTTAACATGATCTGGGTAGTAGTTGATCGCCTCACCAAGGTTGCCCGATTCATACCGATGAAGAACACCTGGTTTAATACCCCGGATCTAAAAATGGTGATTAAATTACTCTAATAAAATTATTAAGGGCCTAATGGTGCCTAAAGAGTATTGGTAAAGAGAATAAAACCAAAAGAAAAGAGAAAATGCGTTAAACGCGAAAAACGCTAAAACACACATTAAATGAAAATAAGAGATATATGATCTCGTAAGGGTCCGAGATGGATTCCTAAGGCTTAGTTAGGCCTAATTAGTATACGGGAATGATTCCCGAAGAAAACGGATCCAAATAATGGATTAAAACGCTAAATAAGCATAAAAGCACGTTTTTTGAGAAAACCCTAAAACGTGACTTTAAGTGGTCAAACGGGCCCGTAAAAATTATAGTTGATTAAATAACTATAAATAAGTATTAATGGAAGCTTAAAAACCATTAAAATTAAATTAGACGAGAAAATTCCGGAAAACGGACCCGGTAAGTGAATAGTGTCAAAATCGGGAGATAAAACGCGTTTAATTTGAAAAGTTGGAAAAAACGACCCGGGTCACTACTAAGGTGGGGCCGGTTTTAATTGGTACACATGCACACATTTAAATAAACAAGCTAGTTTATTTAGTCACAAAAGGACAAAATATTAAAGTAAAGGGAGTGAATAGTTAAATGAGACATTAATACCCTCACTCCCCATTCTCTTCTATCTCTCACGGTAATTCCCTTCCCCACCAGAACTCCTTCTTCTTCTTCCTCTGTATATGGCGATTCCATACGTGAGCAAACAGCCCCTCTTCAACCTCTTCTCACTTGCTCATTTCTTCACCGAATCGCACAAAAATTATACTGTTAGATTCGTATCGGCGAGGGCTACGTTTTCCACCCTCAAAACCTTGATTCCTCCACCTTCACTTCCATGGGTGTTGGAGCTTTTGAAGCTTGAAGGGGTGCTCTTGACTCTCCATCATCACCTTAATGCTTTAAGGTAAGAATATAAGCAAAAGCTCATCATTCCTAGCTTGTTCTTCCAATTTTGGAAAAAAAATTCTCCACGTTGAAAATTTCCCCATTTCAGCCGTGAGCTCCTTGCTCTTGTGGAAGCTTGGGAACTCCATCAATTGATTGCCAAGCCATCCTTTTGAATACTCCAAGGTAATATCTAAGCTAAACCTAGAAAACTAGCTCCTTAAAATGTTAGGTTGTGTGGGAAAAATTGAAATTGACTTGTTGTTAGTGTGTGATGGGATATGGTTGTAGCTAGCAATCCATAATCCTTGTGTGGTGTGAAAAACAAGAAGAGAAAGAGGGAACAAGAGAAAGAGGAAGAAGGGTGAAAACCGAAAAGAAACAAGGTAAAGAGCTTACCTTGTGTTGGATCTATTTTTCCTTGCGAAACTTATGTGGGTGTTGAATAAATAACCTTGAGCTAGTATAGTCATGGTACTACAATGTTGTTAGTTGGAAGAGAATGTTTTAATGAGGTTTATGTGTGCAAATAAACCTAAAACTAAACTAGTGTATATGTGTGAACCATGGGAATTTGGTGAGTTTATTAATGCCTAAACCAAACAGGTGAGAGTAGTGTTGTGAGCTGTTTTAGTGTGGTGGAAAATGCTTAGGAAAGTAAGTAGGTGCTGTCAAAATTCACCTAGGAATTTATGGTCTTGAGTGTTCTGTTTTAGAGGAAAAACTAGGTTGTTTAAGGGGTTGAGGTGAGTGGTTAATGGTTTGAAAACCAAACAAAGAAAAAGAGTGTGTTAGCAGTGGAAATAATGTCATTTGGGTGTTGTGAATGGCATTAGTGAATGAAGTTTGAATGGTGAGAAGAGAGTGTCAAAATCTGTTACAAGAGCTATGGAAAACAAGGAAACTAGTTATGTAAGTGTGAGTGAATTTTAAGTGAAATTAACTAGAGTTTGTGAGTGCACTTGGTGCTTGGTTTAAGGTGGTTTAGATGAGTAATTAGGTGCTAAAACATGAGGATTATAGTTGGTGAAGATTGGGTAATCAATGGGCTAAGAGAGGTTCTTGAACAGAGTTAGAAACTGCCAAATTTGCAAAATCTGTAGCAGGGTCCGGGACCTAGTCCATGGACGAAGTCCCGGACCACCCCCTTTATTTAGGCCGAGAGTTGCCTACCGTGTTTGGTCCGGGACTTGAGTCTGGTACAAGGTCCCGGACCACTTGTTAAATTCAGCCGAGAGTTATACCTTGTAATGGTCCGGGACTTAGGGTAAGGACCAAGTCCCGGACCACCCCCAGAATCATGCCGTGAGTGTTTTAAAGGTTTTAAATGATGGGGGTTTGAATGTTAATGATGTTAAGGCCTTGTTTGGTGACATGTAAAGGCCCTAGGAAGTGTAAGAAAGTGTTAGAATTGAGTGAGAAGTAAGAACTCAAATTAATAAAAGTGAAACCGAGTTAACGGGATAACGGGGTGAGTACGAGAATAACATTTTATTATGTACCGTATGAGTTTAGTATTAATAATAATGTTTGAAACATTATCAGAGAGTCGTGCGTGACCCGAGCATGGTGAGATGCCACGGTAAAGTAAAACCCGGTGAAAGGTATGATTTCCTCATGCCCCGTATGCTAACCGAGTTACTCTGATTTGTGTGTTTGTGTGCCGGCTTAATCAAGACTAAAGCATGAAAAAGAACCATTGTTTGTTTATGGATGTCTTGATGTATACTGTATGAGCTAACATGCTTGATTGCCGGAGAGGTCTAACCTAGAGTGTAGACCGACTCTTATTTGAGTAACGAATGGCTAGAGACTCGTAGAACGGGTCGTTTCGTAAAACAACGGAAACGTGCAAACACATAAGTTAACGATTAAGTGTAACGTTGTTGCAACATATGAACCCACTAGAATGTGAGGAGACGTACGGGTTGAGTAGACACCCGATAATGGTTAGAAAACCACATCGAAACAAACCACGAGAAATATGAATGTGGAAAGATAAATGAACCTCCATCTAAAGGATTATAGAAAGTTCAAAGATGTGAACTAGTATAGAAGGTAAAAGAAACCGAAGGGATTAGTAACTCCCTTGTGACACGGTTGACCTCCTATAAGAGGATTTTACCCGGTGTAAGAAAACAACCGTAGGTATGTGTAATTGAAATGTAAAGGTAACTCTTAAACCTAAGATTGACCGAACTTGAGTAATGTTCCCAAAGTCATTAGAAACATCGAGAGTGGTGCTTCTAGACTAATAAACATTATACTATTATAACTCCGTGAGAGGAGTGCATGGGAATGTGAGTAGTCCGAGAGTAGTCGGACCTATGTGTAAGTAGTAGGAACTAGGAGAGAGTTCCGGGAGCTAGTTGAACCTTCCCACCATGCTAGACCCAGAGTAGGGTCGAAACCGGGGAAGTAAGACTATGCTCGAGAGCCATGAGTTTGGCTTGAGTATGTAACAAGAGTAAGCGTGACGTAGGGGACCTGAAGTGTCTCGAGAATCTACAAAAGCTTGAGTATGATAACCCAAGAGTGTGGGTGAGATAACGAGTAAAATAACCCAAGAGTGTGGGTGAGATAACGAGTATAAGTAACCTGAGAGAATGGGTGAGTATAGAACGAATAGCCCAAGAGCATGGGTGTGTATAAGAGTAAGTAACCCGAGAGAGCGGGTGAGTTAGTGAATGCGTAACCAAGGAAAGTGAGGTATAACCCTCAAGGCCTAAAAGTAAAATAATACAACTAACAACCTTGTTATGTTAGTAAGGAATGGAGCCCCATGATTGGATGTAGATTCCTTGTGTGATATACATATATATTGTAATGCTGTGATGCATGTAGTTGATTAAAATGAACTCCATGTATATCTGACCAAAAGTAGTCGGCGTACCGCGGTTAGCACGCGGTATATGCGGATTTCATATGCAGCTTTAAGCTGAGCCCCAAGGGGCATCGTTTTTTTTCGCAGGTACACCAGAGACGAGACCGTTCGAGTGTAGGACGGGGTCGGAGGTTAGCATGGGTAGTTAGTCTTAATTACTTATGTACTTGAATGAGGTGTAAGACCGAATATGTATCGGTATCCGTATATGTAGACTCGGTATAGAAAGTAAAAGAATGAGTATTGTACTTATATTGTGTACTCGGTTGTTCCAGTTCATCAGACCGTTACGGTATGTGAGTTTAGCCTGGTTAGCCACATGGGTGGCTAACGGCGTTGTTTCACCCCTCGTTGTAAATAGAGTTCCGCTGCGTGAGTAAGAGTAATTAGTAACGGATTAAGAGGCAATGACGAGATTAACGGTTGGGGTGTTACAAAAATGGTATCAGAGCGAAGTATCGCTCTGATGACTGGAAATACCGAGCTTAGGAAATACCGAGTTAGGAATTAGAGACTTAGGGCTAAGGGTTGAGTGGTAGCGTGAGAGATACGCTAGTTAGGAACTTCCAGTAAGTACTGGATACCTTCAATACCAAACCCGCCCTCCACAACCCCCGTATTAAAAGCTCGGGAAAGAACGTCAGAGAGACGGGGAAACCCGATCTGGCATTTATTTATTGTTTCAATATGAACTAGAAACTGACAAGCAGTAAATCCTGAGAACCGGAAACCCCGGAAATGGATTCCACTGGAACGACAATAACCGCACTCAATGGCGGGAGATTGAGACATCCTAATCCAAGGAGACCAGAAACTGTGGCAGCTTGGGGTGACGTGCTTAGCAGTCGCGAGAACCTAGCTAGCCGAGCAGCAGCAAGAAGCAAAGCATCAACCGTGTAACAAGGCGGATTAATGAAAAGCAACGAAAAACCGGGACATTAGTCTACGGACCGTCATAACTAAATAGTACCACCAACGGTATAGCAACCGACTAAGAATCTAGTCAAGAGTAGTTACACCCACCCTGCCACACCCGAAGAGGTTGCAATACCTAACGGGCACAGCTTAAACAGCTACAAGCATAACTACGGGATACACCCGAATAGGACCACGACAGTAGTGCCTAAATGACTTAAACCTCGGTAACCACGGTAGAGACGTGGGAACGAGCAACGAGGTAGAACATGGAACTAAGTGAATAAAGAACTCCGAGATTGGAGAGGCACCTAAATCGATGACGTAGGTGTCAAGATGAACAAGTAGCAGCCCGACGAGCAGTTATCCGATCATAGGATCAAAGCAAGAGCCGACAAGGCTACCAAACACAATGTGAACAATACCATGACCGGTATGAGTTAACCCAAAATACCGCCTGTATCACGCACTTGCCACGGCAAGTGCAGTAAAAACAGAACCACTAAGAGGAGCTTTGACAAGCTACCAGTACTTAGCAGGTACCAAGATGGCGAGAGAAGCCAATATGGTGAGACCAACCTTAAGAATTGTGAAACGAAACCTTGAAAAGGCATAATGGCCTGATCATTGTATAAAGAACATACCAGTCAGCGAGAAGCTGGACTCGGTAAGGAGCAGCCGGCATTGAAATGCCATGAAGAGCTTACTTTTAGAACTCGAAATTTTCTTTCAAACATAAAATTTTCCTAAAACCCTCGAATTTTTGAACTGAACCAGAGAACCACGGTAAGTTATCATAGGACCATATAAGAGGAGTTGGCAACAGAATACTTCACTTAGACGTGACCGACACTACAAGTGTACACAAACGAGACATGGAACGACCGCACTCCGAAGGAGCTTGCGGGCCTGACAGACCAGTTATGAGTTAGTCGGGTAAGTGGTAACGTATCAATAAGATACTCCATGTATGTATACAAGTAGAGTATGGAACACGGGAGGTAGCCCACTCCATACTACGGACGAAAGAACCAATTCAAACAAGGACAGTTGGACACCTCGAATGACCGAAGAACACAGAGAAGCTTACAAAGCGAAAGGAGTCAAGAACCCATTTCAAGGGGACGACTAAAAAGTCGAAAGTGCGGGAAGCACAGAGTATTTAGCATAGACATTGGATATGTCTTAAGGAAATCCTAAGCAGGCACATGGTAACTGGAATGAATACCCAGTATAACAATACGGCGAATGCCTAAAATGAACATATTAATATTCGGTAAACGGGATAGAATTCCCACATTATACCTCACTGAAGAGGATAATGACCTGACCCAGAAGGTATTAGAAGGTACCAATGATCTACCCAATAACGGGAGATGTTACAACCCTAAAAGGGATAGTTCGAGATATATACATAACCGCAAGGCGGGAGTTCAAGCCGGATGTAATGACGCAACTCAGTAACACCCAGGACCAATCCGTGAAGGGTGCCGGAGTCAACAGTAGTTGAACGAAACATCGTGTTGAGAACACAAGTGTAAACTGAACACTCAGGTAGAACCCGAAGGGATCCCACGTAACATGGGATACCCTAAATTGCTAGAGGGCATGAATTAATATTAAGATACTTAAAGGGCCTTCCATGTACGGAAGCGTGATGAGGCAACCATATCAAAGAGCCAGCAATACCTCCAAACCAATTAATGGTGTACGGAGAAGCGGAAACTGCATAAACAGCCGCACAGAGCATGGCTCGAGACAAGATGGCTTGTAAGCCGGAAAACCAACTACGATGTGTAGATCCAAAGGGTAGAGAATGAACCGCGACCTTAGAGTAGGGATACCCTTCGTTATTTTGGAGCCTAGGGAGTGGCAATCGCGTGAACCCTCCAAAGAAAGGCTACCACCTAAGGAAGTATTGTGAAACCGCTAGAGCGGTGTAGTAAATCTTGAGCATGTGTATATTGCCAAGGAGCATATGAGCTATAGTAGAGTGTAAAGAGGAACCTCGATAGCAGCAATTCGAAACCGAAGAGTAATCGGATGAGTAGTAAACACTGTAGGTGTGCATTATGAACTGCAGAGTAAGCAGTGCGCAAGTGCGCAAGAGATTTAAAGAATAGTGTATTTTGTTGAGCCATAGTGTAAATGGCGAGAACACCTGGGCGGAAGCTAAAGTAATAGCGGATGCCATGAAAATGAGTAAGAACATGGTACGCAGTAAGCGACCGTTGGAAGAGTATAATCAGATAATGTCATGAAGTTGATAAGGAAATGTGGTAAAGGAGACATGATCATTCCTATCTCATGAGAGAGTTACTGTCAAGGGTTTACGCTTCTGCACTCTGTATGACTGAGTGTTTTGGTATTGCTCTTGTGCAGTAATGATCGAGTGGGAGAGCCAGGAATTGAAAAATGTCAACGAAACCTGTTGAGCGAAATCTAGAGAAATGACCGTACGGCTGTTGGCCAAAGATGCACAAAGAATGTGGGCAGTAACCCACAGGTCCCAGGACCGATACATAATAAACACATAGTAGTATAAATGAAGAATTCTTGTACAGAGACAAGTAAACAAACATAAAAAAAAATTAAATCAAGGAAGCACTACCTGCTGAGTAGTAGCTTGACCTAAACCGACATCAAGTCGGGAAAAGTGAGTGAATAACCACGAAGGTATACAGCGTTATACGAAATGGGTTTCCAGAAAACTGGAGAGAAAATCTATAACTCATCGAATTCGCATACGGTAAGAGATACCTAGCGACGATTGAGAACCTTTACTCCCTAGTCAAAAAGGGATAAAAGAGAGTGGATAATACATTGAGAATATCAAATGGGCGAATTAAGCTCTAGTTATCAAGTCACGCAGCAGAAGCTTGTGGACCGTGATTCAGGGTTAAGTATACCTATATCATAAACCCCTTGAAGCCTTAGAGGCTAGAATCGAACCCGGTTATGAGTTAATTAACCACATTAAAGTTAAAACACTTCATGATACTTGAATTAGTAAACCAATGTTCAGTGATAACATATGGTTGGTTACGCGGGCGTAACCCCTTTTAAGGGGGGTAGGGCGAGAAACCGCTTAGAGTATGTTTTACGTGCTGGTGCGTAAACTACTATGTGCATGGCGCAAAGAAAATTGTTTTAATGATTGAAACTCATGTTACATAAACATGTGTGCCCATTCATCGTGTAAGTATGAGTATCGTGCATGAGAGATGCAAGTAACGAGTATATAATATTTATGAAAAGAGGAGTAGAGAGACTCCTGGGGAATGAGAATCCCTTTAGTATTTGTCTATTGAGATTAGACATGTGATATAACGAGTATGAATCGGTATGAAACCGATGTGTAACCTAGAAGGGAGTGAGTTCCCTTGGTGATTATATTTGAATGATTGATGGAGTGAGTTCCATCCTTTGGAGTTGTGTGTTTTATTTGAGTAATAATTTGACTAATGACGCCATGAGTACTGAGTACCTAGGTAAAGGAAGTGTAATAAATTGAGAATTATGGATGACTTTAGTTCTATAACAAAGAGATGAATTAAAATAAGTTAAAACGGATTGTTTTATGAAGATGACTAGTAAGAGTAAAAGATAGAAAACGAAAATGTTTGACTATCTGTTTGTTTGAAACTGACGTGGGAGGTGGAACTTGATCTGCTAGCGATCAAGGGAAACCGAACACAAATTGGGGTGGAAGGATAGTTCAACACTGATGCTGATCACATCAGGGTTGGATGATTCTTGAAGCTCCCTATAAGTGGTCACAAGTAATCACGCTAAGAAAAGATACAGCTACCATAAATTTGATTTGGAGTTGTGTGATGTTTTAAACAAAAGAATTTTCAAGCAGAATTTGAAAAGGATTTTCTTCAAGTATGAAGATGGAAAACGAAAACTGGTTTTGAACCCGCTATCACCCCGATGGTTGTGGCCTTAAGTCTTGATGACCGGTAGAACGGTGGGCGTGTATTAGTTTTGAAACCATTGCACCGTACGTGCGGCGGTCCTAAGTGACCGGTTGGGGCGGTGTCAGTGTGGGATTTCTTCCAAAGGCAGCGGGACAGGAGAGTACCCTGAGATGTTCCTGTGTTGAGTGAGTCAACCAGAGTGCCTGAGGATATGTATTTGTGTAACGTTTTGATCAGAACCGAAGGGACCGTGGGCCAGAGAGAGTAAGTGCCCATTTGTCATGAAACGGCCGTGAACCAGAAAGAGTAAGTGTTCAACGTGACCGGTACCTGAGGGATCAGTAGTACTTTACTCAATATGGATTCGAGGACTGTAGAGCCTTCTTGTCTTCGGACCGATTCCATGGAGAGAATACAAAGAGTAATTTTTTATTGCTATACATGCTGTGATTTATGTGTGGTATGTGTAGTGTGAAATGAGACTGACTTGTGAAGTCTGTAAGGTTGTACATGTATTATAACCTTGGCATAGTACGCCCATGAGAGTAACCATCTAGATTCACCAACTTTGAGGACAAAGTTCCTAAGGGGGGTAGATTTTAATACCCCGGATCTAAAAATGGTGATTAAATTACTCTAATAAGATTATTAAGGGCCTAATGGTGCCTAAAGAGTATTGGTAAAGAGAATAAAACCAAAAGAAAAGAGAAAATGCGTTAAACGCGAAAAACGCTAAAACACACATTAAATGAAAATAAGAGATATATGATCTCGTAAGGGTCCGAGATGGATTCCTAAGGCTTAGTTAGGCCTAATTAGTATACGGGAATGATTCCCGAAGAAAACGGATCCAAATAATGGATTAAAACGCTAAATAAGCATAAAAGCACGTTTTTCGAGAAAACCCGAAAACGTGACTTTAAGTGGTCAAACGGACCCGTAAAAATTATAGTTGATTAAATAACTATAAATAAGTATTAATGGAAGCTTAAAGCCATTAAAAATTAATTAGACGAGAAAATTCCGGAAAACGGACCCGGTAAGTGAATAGTGTCAAAACCGGGAGATAAAACGCGTTTAATTTGAAAAGTTGGAAAAAACGACCCGGATCACTACTAAGGTGGGGCCGGTTTTAATTGGTACACATGCACACATTTAAATAAACAAGCTAGTTTATTTAGTCACAAAAGGACAAAATATTAAAGTAAAGGGAGTGAATAGTTAAATGAGACATTAATACCCTCACTCCCCATTCTCTTCTATCTCTCACGGTAATTCCCTTCCCCCACCAGAACTCCTTCTTCTTCTTCCTCTGTATATGGCGATTCCATACGTGAGCAAACAGCCCCTCTTCAACCTCTTCTCACTTGCTCATTTCTTCACCGAATCGCACAAAATTATACTGTTAGATTCGTATCGGCGAGGGCTACGTTTTCCACCCCTCAAAACCTTGATTCCTCCACCTTCACTTCCATGGGTGTTGGAGCTTTTGAAGCTTGAAGGGGTGCTCTTGACTCTCCATCATCACCTTAATGCTTTAAGGTAAGAATATAAGCAAAAGCTCATCATTCCTAGCTTGTTCTTCCAATTTTGGAAAAAAAATTCTCCACGTTGAAATTTCCCCATTTCAGCCGTGAGCTCCTTGCTCTTGTGGAAGCTTGGGAACTCCATCAATTGATTGCCAATCCATCCTTTTGAATACTCCAAGGTAATATCTAAGCTAAACCTAGAAAACTAGCTCCTTAAAATGTTAGGTTGTGTGGGAAAAATTGAAATTGACTTGTTGTTATGTGTGTAATGGGATATGGTTGTAGCTAGCAATCCATAATCCTTGTGTGGTGTGAAAACAAAAGAGAAAGAGGGAACAAGAGAAAGAGGAAGAAGGGTGAAAACCGAAAAGAACAAGGTAAAGAGCTTACCTTGTGTTGGATCTATTTTTCCTTGCGAAACTTATGTGGGTGTTGAATAAATAACCTTGAGCTAGTATAGTCATGGTACTACAATGTTGTTAGTTGGAAGAGAATGTTTTAATGAGGTTTATGTGTGCAAATAAACCTAGAAACTAAACTAGTGTATATGTGTGAACCATGGGAATTTGGTGAGTTTATTAATGCCTAAACAAACAGGTGAGAGTAGTGTTGTGAGCTGTTTTAGTGTGGTGGAAAATGCTTAGGAAAGTAAGTAGGTGCTGTCAAAATTCACCTAGGAATTTATGGTCTTGAGTGTTCTGTTTTAGAGGAAAAAACTAGGTTGTTTAAGGGGTTGAGGTGAGTGGTTAATGGTTTGAAAACCAAACAAAGAAAAAGAGTGTGTTAGCAGTGGAAATAATGTCATTTGGGTGTTGTGAATGGCATTAGTGAATGAAGTTTGAATGGTGAGAAGAGAGTGTCAAAATCTGTTACAAGAGCTATGGAAAACAAGGAAACTAGTTATGTAAGTGAGTGAATTTTAAGTGAAATTAACTAGAGTTTGTGAGTGCACTTGGTGCTTGGTTTAAGGTGGTTTAGATGAGTAATTAGGTGCTAAAACATGAGGATTATAGTTGGTAAAGATTGGGTAATCAATGGGCTAAGAGAGGTTCTTGAACAGAGTTAGAAACTGTCAAATTTGCAAAATCTGTAGCAGGGTCCGGGACCTAGTCCATGGACGAAGTCCCGGACCACCCCCTTTATTTAGGCCGAGAGTTGCCTACCGTGTTTGGTCCGGGACTTGAGTCTGGTACAAGGTCCCGGACCACTTGTTAAATTCAGCCGAGAGTTATACCTTGTAATGGTCCGGGACTTAGGGTAAGGACCAAGTCCCGGACCACCCCCAGAATCATGCCGTGAGTGTTTTAAAGGTTTTAAATGATGGGGGTTTGAATGTTAATGATGTTATAAGATGTTAAGGCCTTGTTTGGTGACATGTAAAGGCCCTAGGAAGTGTAAGAAAGTGTTAGAATTGAGTGAGAAGTAAGAACTCAAATTAATAAAAGTGAAACCGAGTTAACGGGATAACGGGGTGAGTACGGGAATAACATTTTTTATGTACCGTATGAGTTTAGTATTAATAATAAGTTTGAAACATTATCAGAGAGTCGTGCGTGACCCGAGCATGGTGAGATGCCACGGTAAAAAACCCCGGTGAAAGGTTGATTTCCTCCATGCCCCGTATGCTAACCGAGTTACTCTGATTTGTGTGTTTGTGTGCCGGCTTAATCAAGACTAAAGCATGAAAAAAAATTATTTTTTATGGATGTCTTGATGTATACTGAATGAGCTAACATGCTTGATTGCCGGAGAGGTCTAACCTAGAGTGTAGACCGACTCTTATTGAGTAACGAATGGCTAGAGACTCGTAGAACGGGTCGTTTCGTAAAACGACGGAAACGTGCAAACACACAAGTTAACGATTAAGTGTAACGTTGTTGCAACATATGAACCCACTAGAATGTGAGGAGACGTACGGGTTGAGTAAACATTCGATAATGGTTAGAAAACCACATCGAAACAACCACGAGAAATGTGAATGTGGAAAGATAAATTAACCTCCATCTAGAGGATTGTAGAAAGTTCAAAGATGTGAACTCGTAAAGAAGGTAAAAGAGACCGAAGGGATTAGTAACTCCCTTGTGACACGGTCGACCTCCTATAAGAGGATTTTACCCGGTATAAGAAAACAACCGTAAGTATAAGTAATTGAAATGTAAAGGTAACTCTCAAACCTAAGATTTACCGAACTTGAGTAATGTTCCCAAAGTCGTTAGAAACATCGAGAGTGGTGCTTCTAGACTAATAAACATTATATTATTATAACTCCGTGAGAGGAGTGCATGGGAAGGTGAGTAGTCCGAGAGTAGTCGGACCTATGTGTAAGTAGTAGGAACTAAGAGAGAGTTCCGGGAGCTAGTTGAACCTTCCCACCATGCTAGACCCAGAGTAGGGTCGAAACCGGGGAAGTAAGACTATGCTCGAGAGCCATGAGTTTGGCTTGAGTATGTAACAAGAGTAACAAGCGCGACGTAGGAGACCTGTAGCGTCTCGAGAATCTACAAAAGCTTGAGTATGAAACCCAAGAGTGTGGGTGAGATAACGAGTAAAATAACCCAAGGGTGTGGGTGAGATAACGAGTATAAGTAACCCGAGAGAATGGGTGAGTATAGAACGAATGGCCCAAGAGCATGGGTGTGTATAAGAGTAAGTAACCCGAGAGAGCGGGTAAGTTAGTGAATACGTAACCAAGGAAAGTGAGGTATAACCCTCAAGGCCTAAAGTAAAATACAACTAACAACCTTGTTATGTTAGTAAGGAATGGTGTTCCATGATTGGATGTAGATTCCTTGTGTGATATACATATATATTGTAATGCTGTGATGCATGTAGTTGATTAAAATGAACTCCATGTATATCCGACCAAAAGTAGTCGGCGTACCGCGGTTAGCACGCGGTATATGCGGATTTCATATGCAGCTTTAAGCTGAGCCCCTAGGGGCATCGTTTTATTCGCAGGTACACCAGAGAAGAGACCGTTCGAGTGTAGGACGGGGTCGGAGGTTAGCATGGGTAGTTAGTCTTAATTACTTATGTACTTGAATGAGGTGTAAGACCGAATATGTTATCGGGCATCCGTATATGTAGACTCGGTATAGAAAGTAAAAGAATGAGTATTGTACTTATATTGTGTACTCGGTTGTTCCAGTTCATCAGACCGTTACGGTATGTGAGTTTATCCTGGTTAGCCACATGGGTGGCTAACGGCGTTGTTTCACCCCTCGTTGTAAATAGAGTTCCGCTGCGAGTAAGAGTAATTAGTAACGGATTAAGAGGTAATGACGAGATTAACGGTTGGGGTGTTACACCTGGAAAGTGGCGAAGCTCGCTGAGTTATTCGACAAGGAGATTATCCGACACCACGGAGTCCCGAAGACTATCGTATCTGACCGTGACACCAGGTTTCTTTCGAGATACTGGAGAGCTACACGGGAAGCGCTGGGTACTGAGTTTAAGCTTTGCACCGCCTTCCATCCACAGACCGGCGGTCAGACAGAAAGGACCATCCAGACACTTGAGAACATGCTTAGAGCATGTGCCTTAGACTTTCAGGGGAGTTGGATATATAAGCTTCATCTTATCAAGTTTTCATATAATAATAGTTATCACGCTTCGATTAAGATGTCGCCTTTCCAAGCTTTACATGGTAGACCTTGCCGTACCCCTTGTGTTGGGATGAGTCAAGTGAAGCCATCATAATTGGACCGGAGCATCTCGAGCAAGTACAAGCGGAAGTTCAGCAAATCCGAGCTAATATGAAAGCAGCCCAAGATAGGCAGAAATCCTATACGGATGTGCAACGACGCGACCTTGAGTTCGCCGTGGGTGACCAAGTGTTCTTGCGTGTTTCACCTATGAAGGGCGTATTCCGATTTGGCCAGAAGGGCAAGCTGAGCCCGAAGTTTGTAGGGTCGTACACGACTAAGAGAGTTGGATCTGTAGCCTACGGGTTAGCTTACCTGAGGAGTTGGGACGTGTACACGATGTGTTTCACGTTTCACAACTCAAGAAATACATTGCCGATCCTTCTCATGTTCTAGAGCCCGAGCATTATCCATTAAGCCGACAATGAGATATGTCGAGACTCCAGTGAGAATCCTTGATACTAAGACCAGAGACACTCGCCATAAGTCAGTGCGAATGGTGAAGGTCTTGTGGTCCAATCACGATGTCGAAGAAGCGACTTGGGAGTTAGAGGATGCCATGAGGCGAAGTACCCACAGTTGTTTATAGACTAGATTGTCTAGTACTTAGCGGGTACGGGGCGTACCCATTTTAAGGGGGGTAGAGCCGTTTTGTTTTTGCATTGCTTCGGGTTAGCATTGCATGGTATGTATGCATTGTGGTACATTTTTGGGCACATGTAGTGCTAAGTGTATTTTGGTATGTGTGTACAATGTGTAATGTATTTGTGTTGTATGGTATTGGCTCAACTTGTATTGTGGAATGTGTGTATTGTAATTGGGTATTACGTATGGTAATTATGTATTGTGTATGAATTGCGTAGTACTTGTAATGTAGAGAAAGTGAACACCTTTTAAGGCGGTAGTAAGGTACATTGTGGCAATTGGTTTGCCAAATGAGTAGAAATAGTAAACCGTTAACCTTGAGCAACTTTGAGGGCAAAGTTCCTTTAGGGGGGTAGATGAAATACCCCGAAATTAAAATAGTGAATAAATTAGCTAATGGAGATTTTAGAAGCTTAATTATGCCTAAATAAACATGAGGGAACAAATCCCGAAGAAAACGGATCCTTAAAATGGATTAAAAACACAAATGAACCTTAAATCGCGTTTTTCGAGAAACCGGGAAAACACGACTTTAAGCGGGTTAAATAGACTCGTAATAATTTTGGTCAACCAACTAGTCATTAATAAACATTAATGAAGGTCTAGAACCAATAAAATTAATTAAACGAGAAAATTCCCGAAAATGGGTTCCGGTTAGTAAATGGTGCAAAAAACGGGAAGTTGTGGGGTGTGAGTGTAAATAAGCTAAACTAACATGTCCCGTTTGAAAATAAAAATCAGAAAAGTAGGTGTGAGTGTGTGTGGTGGCCGGTTTTATCCCCCCCCCCTCTCACTCTCTTAATGGTTTCTAATTTACAAAAGACAAAATAAGAAAAGTAAAACAAGTACAACACCTTACTTTTGGACTCTCTCTCGTATCCCCTCTATTTCCCACCGTATTTCCTCCCTCTCTCTGATTCATCTTCTTCCCCAAGCCAAACAATGGCGATTTGAGAAACCACACAGCACTCCATCTTCTTCCTCATCTTTGAGCACTCAATCCTTGTCCAAAAATTACAAAAATTATACCGTTGGAATCCTCTTGTCAAGGAGATCATCTTCCTCTTTTCAAAAATCAAAAAGCTCACTTTCATCTCCATGGGTATGACCCTTTTTGAATCTTAAGACCACCATTGGAAGCTCCTCCCTCTCCTTGTTGTCTTGAGGTAAAAAGAAATTCGAAAATCCCCATTTCTAGCTCTCATTTACAAAATAAGAATTTCTGAATTTTGAACACCATGTTCCTTGTTCCCCAGCCGATTTTGCTTCCTTCTTGGAGTTGGAATCTTGCTATTCTTGGTGGTCACACTTCCTCTATACATTTGCATGGTAATGCCTTTTCTAAACCCTAAAAACATGTCCTAAGCTCTAGGTTAATTAAGGGTTGGTTTTGAATTGAAATGGTTGTGTATTAATGGGCTGTAGCATTAGGATTTTGAACTTCCCATAACCGGTTGTGAAAGGAAGAGCAAGGAAGAAGGAAGAAGAAAGGAGAAAGGAAGAAAAGCTAGCAATTCAATGTAATGACCAAACCTTGAGCTAGTTTTGCAAGTAATGTAAATCGATTTTTATGCTTAGTATGAGAGAATTATTTTGTTGGTTAAGTAATACTTAGGCTGTTACATAGTGAGTATAAGTAATAATGTTTTAGTGATGTTAAAAAATGAATAAATGCTGTAAGTTAAGTGAGGAAATTGTAAATGTGTTTGGAGAATTGGGTATTGGTGTCTTGAATAAACATGTTGATAAGTGGTAATGTGTGAGCAAAATAATGTGTGAGATTGTTAATTTTAGGGGAGACTATGTTAAAATTTACATAGGGACTAGAGACTTAAGAGCTTAATGTAAGTAGAAAAACACCTTGAAAACAGTTTGAGAAAGAGCTAAGTAGTGGATAGAATTAGAGTGAAACATAATGCATTTTAAACTTTAGAAATGGCATTAGGAAAGGAAACCATGAATGGTATAAGTGGGAATCAAAATCTATAGCATAGCAAGACTAGGAAGAATTAATGCTAGTGCTGAAATGAAAGTTAGAAAAGAATGTGTGAATTAGTGTGGAAAGGAGTAATGAGTTAGTGTTGGATTTAGGGTTTAGAAAGTTAATTAGGTGCTTAAACATGTGGGATTAAGTGTTAAAAATGGGAAAGTGATTAGGCAAAGAGAGGAGTGTAACAGATTTTGAAAATTGTAAAAACTAGTAAAATGGTAGCAGGGTCCGGGACTTAAGTCCCGGACCAACACATTAAAACAGCCGAGAATTGGAGTATTGGGTGGTCCAGGACTTAGGTCCCATACAAGGACCCGGACCACCCCATGAATTACCGCGAGAGTGCAACTACGTTTTGGTCCGGGACTTAGGTCCCTGCTAAAGTCCCGGACCACGTGCAAAAAACCGTTCGAGAATTCAGTCACCTTCTGGTCCGGGACTCAACCCATGTACAAGGACCCGGACCATGTAGAAAATCTGTTCGAGACTTAGACCAAGGTTGGTCCGGGACTTAGGACCCGGACAAGGTCCCGGACCAACCCAAACTTGAAATTAATTTAAAAAGTGGCTTTTAAGGTAAGGAAGTGAATGGTAATGATTCTATAAGATAATTAGGACTTGATTAATGATGTTTAATGGTCATTAAAGGTATAAACAAGTTTGAAAGTAATGAAGAGTAAGTAACCAATGTGAAAATGTATGAATTGTAAAGACATAGTAACTATAAGTCGAGAAACGTAAAAGATGAAACGAGTTAAGTTAATTATAGATAATTAACCGCTCGATTTCATGTATGTGATAGGATTCGAATAGTCGAACACCGAAGAGGAGTCGGTGAGTCCAAGGTCATCGGTAAACGGTATGAATTTCTCATGCCCTGTATGCTACCTTGGCTACTCTGATTTGTGTGTTTGTGTGCTATGTGATCACCTAAATAAGATAAAACGCATGAATCGGATTTAATTGCACTTTCTTGTGCTTGCATTATATTGTTCCTTGTTGGATGCTTATTTAAACTCTAGTTTGTATAATTCATAAAATGTATGAATGAGAATGAAGTGTGTGTGCCTTGATGTGTATTGTATTGACCTAGAAATGTAGAAAAAGGACTTCTAACTAATTCCTAACTAGCTAACATTTTTAACAATGAGAAATTGGTAAATTG
This sequence comes from Limonium bicolor, assembly GCA_023374045.1. NCBI lineage: Eukaryota > Viridiplantae > Streptophyta > Magnoliopsida > Caryophyllales > Plumbaginaceae > Limonium > Limonium bicolor. The sequence goes on from CM041776.1 coordinate 269,615,157, forward strand.
GAATGAGTAGAAGTCCGATATAGTTTCGGCCACGCGTGAGGAGGTGGAGACACAAGAAGTTGGATCCAAATCCTGGCCTTAATCTTTTCCATGGTCCAAACCCCTTAAATGGTAGCAACCTTGATTAGTGAGCCACCCAAAGCCCGGTGGTGGGACGGTGTAGTTGAAATACCCCCAAATCTAAATAATATTATTAAATCATTATCTATTGGATTATAATCCAAATATAAATCATTTCACGTACGCATGCAAACCCATGCATGAAAACGTTACGAAAAAAATAGTCGTTTCACCATAAACGCTAAAACGCCTTAGAAACATGTGATCAAGCATGACCTTATATGACCTTCTAAAACTCAAACCAAATGGTCATACACTCATTATATGAATATATAAATATATTCCCTAAGCTATACTCAGTCAAATACGCAAAACGCTCGGGGGCTCACGCGCCCCTTAAAGCAAGAAAAGCTCGGGGAGTGCCGAGGTGGCACGAACTCCTATAAAATTAATTCCTAGAGTTCCTAATATCATTATTTACCATTCTAAAGATAACCCACGAAGTGGTTCATCAAAATTCAACAAAAACCACAGGAGGATTTCTTAGCGCTCCTTTTTGCCCGGGTGTGTCCCGATGGCCCGTAAATTATGTCATGGGTTGATATAACCCATATAACCAATGTAACATCTTAGTATATGTTTATTTACCATAATAAGTGTTTACAAACACTTGGAACTCATAAAACAATTGGTTTCCCAAATTTCCTTAGAGCACAAAAACACACCTTCGGGTGTCACGAAAACGTTTTACGCAATTGCCTTGTAGTTTTTGACATGCCACGAATTGGTAATCTTAAAAAGGGTTAAAATGACCTTCTAAATCAGTTGGTGTGACTAGTCAACAAGGCTCTCTATATGGGCCGATTTTAGAGCAAAAACTAGTATAAAAATTGCCTTTAAAGTTTATAAAAGGCTTAAACATGGTGACTCACCTTCCCATGTGTTATTACTTAATGTCAAGTATGTAGGTCTCATTTGAATCAAGCTGTCGAAATTAGGCCATGGAATAAGGCCATGTGAGCTAGAACAAAACAAATGGAAAAAGTAAAAAGTAGATCTAAGATCACTTTATTTGATTCCTCTTTCATGTGACCTAACTGCTTTTCCTTGGCTCTTCAAACCGATGAGACCCCATTCAGTCCTTAAATCGTGCACATAATGAGGAAGAGACAAGTCATTAACTTAGAAAAATCAAGAATATACCTTCTTTTCTACCTTGTCTTCTAGCCAAATATTCTTGCCAACTCTTGCCTTGTCACACCTCACATGCCCTATTGGCCGGTTTTTATGCTGGAAAGGAGTCATTTATTGAGCCAATCAACCATGAATTAAACTAAGGAAAAGAATTGTCAAATGACATTAAAAATTGACAAAAAAAATCAATTCCAATTGCCCTCTTTCATTTACGTGAGCCAGCCTCATTTGCTTCCTTGCCCTATCTTGCACGGTTGGTAAGCTCTCTCCTCTCTCTTCTAGCTTCATCTTCTTCCTTTGAAGCTCTTAAGTCCATTAATGGAGTTTTAACTTCTATCTTCATCTTAAGGTAATTTCCTAGCATTTCTTGGCAAGTCTTGAAGCAAAACTCTTCCTAGCATATCAAGTTGGGTTCGGCCACATTTAGTTCTCCAAGGAGGTTGTCCAAACCAACATTAAATCAAGGAGCATCTCAAGGTTATCTTAAGGTAGTTTTAAAGCTTGAAAATCCTTAAAGCACATTTTTATGTGTAACCAAGTTCTACTTCTTCTAAGTCTCTTTTCTTCTTCATTTTGATGAAGGAAAACTTGCTCTCATACCTTTGGGTGAGCCGAAATTATAAGAGAAAGTCTAAGGTAAAGTCTTGTAAAACTACTTCCAAATCTACTTAAGATCTTTGTTGAAGATCTAACTCCTAAACACCTTCACTCTTGCATAAAACCGAAAGGAGCATCAAGTTACCTAGGAGAAAGCTTGGAGATTCAAGAAGAAGTTCAAGCACTTAACCACCTTGTTAAGAAGTAAGTTTACTATATAAATCCTTTATATTATAAGCTTTGTTAAGCTTCTAAAAATTGTACAAAAATTATGTACACCTCCTAGGTTTATACCGAAATATTGGTTTATATGCCAAAAATATAACTATAACATATATAGAAAATATTTACCTTAAGACACATTTTTGTGTCACAAAATTATTTATGTTACAAATAAATTAGGCCGAAAGTCTTGGCAAAAATGCTTATTTTGAGCTAAGAATTTATATAAGACATTACAATAATTTATACATGAGTTATATGACTCCTATGAATTTATTTATAATTACTTAGACATATAAATCCACTTTTATATAACATAAGGTCTCATTTAAATTATGGCCGAATGTTCTACTTGAAATATTTTAATGAGCTACTTAGGTATATAAATTTATATCATAAAGTTTGGTGAGTTAAAAATATTCTATTAGTGTTTAAATGACTAATTAATTAAGTTATGTGGATTAAATGTAATTTTTACAAAGTTTAGTGTGCTTATTATAAAACCGTGAGCTAAGGGGCTGTTTGGTGTAATTATAATATAATATAAGGTTAGGAATTAAGTTTATGAATTTTAGATAATTTAAACAAGCTTTAAAATAACTTTTTATAAAGTTTTGGGCTATTATGTAATTTATAAAAGTTGTTATGAAAGTTTGGTATAATAGGTGGCGAATTCATAATTAAGAGAATCATATTGTTCTTTCGAAATTTTAAGAATTAATATTTAAACTATAGTTTATAAGTTATTAAGTGACTATTATAAGTTTTGGGGTGAAAATGTAATTAATGGAAAGTTCTAGACCAAAGCCGATTTAGTTGGGTTAGTTTGGTAATTTAAGAATTTATATATATATATTAGCATTTATGGAGAATTAAAATTAAAACTATAGTTATAAGACATTATGTAAAGATTATAAGATTTTGTGGTTAATTGCAATATAGAAATTATATAATATGCCGAATTTGAGGGCTAAGATGTAATTTTTGAAAGTTATAATATTTAAAGTTATATACCAAAATATTAGGGTGTTTTGTAATTTAATAAATAAGGAATTAAAACTATGTTATTAAGAGATTAGAATTTAAATGTAAGTTTATGATTATGTGGTTGTTTTGTAAATAACCGAAATATAAGTTAAGAATTTAGATTTAAATAAATATAGGTCCTACATGGATATTTGGAGGATTAGAAGAAAGAATTTTGATTAAAGGAATTATGGAATTAAACTATGGCTTATATGTTATAAGGAATTAAAGATAACATAATATTATTTATGGTTAAAAGGAGAATAATAAAACTATAAGAATTTTTGTCATGTACATTAAATATAGTTAAGAAATTATAAGTTGTTATGTCACCTAGACAATAAAATAAACAACAAATGCAATGAACACATATATGTGCATTAAAGGATTTATAAATAAATCAAAAGGAATAACAAATAAGTTATACATAAAATCATGAGGTAATTAAAAGAAATAAACCTCACATGAAATAACAAATACGATTTGTTAAAAGATCCAATAGAATCATTATATAAGGGTAACATAAATTAACCCTCTCAGTTAATCCTATTCTAGGACTTTGTTTGACCAGACGTTGACCGGGAATTTACAAGTACAGTCTACGGTGAACGGTATGGGATTCTTGCAACCTGTTTTCTAACGGATTACACCGGCTTGTGTGCTATCTGTTGTTTGAATAACGACCAAGATAATTAATGTAAACTGTTGTTTTACTCTTGCACTGTGTATTATTTTATGTGCGTGAATGTTGCTGACTACAACGTGTATGTCCCACGCATACAACACTACTATACCAGTGGATTAAATACCTGCGTTTCAGTATACCGAGGACTTGTACTCAAGTCTCTCACTAACTTCACTTTATAACAAACGTCATTATCCTAAACGTGATAATTGACAATACACATTGTGTTCTTGTTTAACTGTCTTTTATGACACTTAACAATCTATACTTCGAGAATGAGGAGCCCAGTTGGATCTGGCCATGCATGCTACAGGAGTTGTACCTGTCTCAGGTCGTCTCCTACTACGTCGCGACGGAACATTCAGTTGGGAGGAAGACTTATTCCTTCCGGGATTCAAATGCCCTTCAGTTCGAGGAAGACTTTATTCCTCTAGTGGGTTCTTATTTCCCACGCCATTCAGTTCAGGGTTTACTACGTTATCTCCTGGGGTTTTTATACCCAACCTTTCTCTATAACGAGGTCACTATACCTCCACTATTTCAGATATTCAGTTATAACTGTCAGTCCCATTGTGTGGACCGACTATCAGTAAAGAATTTCAGTTCAGCTAACTCGACCTTCTGTGTCTTGTTCTATGTGACATTATTGTCCTTGTATGGATACTTGTTATTATCAGACTATGCTTGTTTACAGCTTTATAAAAATGAACTGCATGTATTCGACAAAGTAGTTGGTGTGGCCCGGAAGAAGATGGGCTGCACGTTTCCATACCAGCATGTTTGCTGAAGCCCCCTTTGGGGGCACCCCATTTTCAGGTACCTGAAGTTTAAGAAAGATCACCACACTGAGTGTAGGTGGGGTAGACCAAAGCTTTGGGGTCTACTATTAGTTAATTATTTTATTTCAGTTTGTACTTTGAGTTTGATTCCTAGTATCTCGGTTGTATCTGTATTCCAGACCGTGACATTTGAGGATTGTATTTGGACTTAGCCTTGTTGGTCATAAGGGTGGCCAACGGCATTGTAATACCGCCCGGTTGTTGTATTTATTTCCGCTAGTGTAGTTGTATTTTATTGGGAGTGATCGCCGTTCAGTTTATTGGATTTCGGGTTGGGGTATTACAAAAATGGTATCAGAGCGTAGTTACGCTCTGGATACAAGGATACACCGAGATTAGGATTTCTAAGCTTTAGGCTACGGGTTGAGTGATAGTGTTGAAAGGAGTTTAAGTTAGTTTATACTTAGACTACTATCCAAGGCCAGCAGATTGTGACCTCAGTATCTAATACACCTCAACACCCTGCAGATGTCAGGAAGAGGAGGACGACGTGGACAGGCCGACGAGGAGCCATCCATCAGACTGGCAGACATTGCTACCTTGTTGCTCAGGCATTTGCTCAGGCGGGGGTTGCACAGCAGCAGCAGCTACCTCCACCACCCCACCCAGAGAGAGAGACTGGGTGAAGAGTTTGGCTGATCTCAGGCCAACTCCCTTCAAAGGGCAGATTGACCCTACTTACTTGGAAACTACATCATGGAGATGGAGACAGCGTTCGAGACGCTTGCAGTCCCACCTAGGGAGAAGGTAAGCTTGCTGCCTTTTACCTGAAGGATGCAGCTAGAGATGGTGGGGAACATGGTGAAAGCCGACCACCTGGATGACCCAGCCTTACTTGGGGACACTACACTGCACTACTCAGGGGCAAATACTACCCGGCCCACACCAGGATGGTGAAGACTAGGGAGTTTGATGCATTGGAGCAGACGGGGAAGATGACCGTTGATGAGTATATATGATAAGTTTACTTCACTACTCCGACTACTACCCGGGATAGGTTATTCGGACCAGATCTTGGTCGACCGGTTTTATGGGGGACTAAGCCCTCGACTTCAGTTGGGATGGGACCAGTCATCCCCACCAGCTTGCAGGTAAAACAGGAGTAATGTGATCAGTTGAAATTTTATTACCTACTTCATCATGAGAGAATTGGAAATTGATACCTTAAGATTTCAGGAATGTTACCATGCTGCCTCCGTTGTGGAGATTACTGCAAGAGAAGGGATGCTTTGAGCTCCCAAAAGAGGAAGGACGGACCTGGTGGCGAAGATGCCAAGCAAGGGAACTCCTACAGAAGGAACAAACCCTATCAGAAAGGCCAGGGGTCCTATCAAGGAAAGGGGAACCAAACTACTGGGAACCCTCAGTCAGGAACCTACGGAGCGCAGCTCCACAGAAAATTACCCACCTAAGGGTAGGCACCTTATCGAGCAGTTAGACTTGAAACTTTTGTGATTACCTTAGTACCTTGGAATGTGTAATTAACCTTGATTTTATTAGGTTCTGGATCTGGCTCAAACACGGGCCAGAAGTATGTCCGCCGTTTCAACTGTAAACAGTGTGAAAGGATCACCCCGGCGTGGACTGCCAAGGGGAGAAAGTCATGTGCCGCTACTGTCAGATACTCGGGCATCGTGCCTTCGAGTGCATCCGAAACCCGGAGAGCAGGAACTACCGCCCGGGAGCAAAGCCAAGCACCGGCCCTAAGAATGGAGCTAGCGATACTCGCCCTCCACCAACAAACCAGGCTCAGGGGTATAAGGGCAAAGGCCCAGCATCGGGACCCGCCCTGCATGTCATGGACCGCTCAGATGGGTGGTACTTCTACCACCCAGGTATTTCTAAACCGTGTGAACCTATTATTGAACAATGGATGATGTGAATGAGTGCTGTGCATGCCTTGATTGCCTAATTGAGTAGGAAAGAATTAGTAAGACTCACTAGTAAAATTTGAAACCACGTAGGAAGCTATAAGATATGCTTTCCTATCCCCTCACCGCCCTCCCTGGAAGAAAACATTATCAAAGTACAAGAACCAGAGAACGAACAACGTAAGGTTATCCAACCAGGTTTGATATTACTCAAAGGATACCTAACACCGGAGACACAAATTGCAATCATTAGAAAATGTCAAGAATTGGGAGCAGGACCAGGAGGGTTCTACACTCCAGAATTTCCAGGAGGATCAAAATGAAGCTGAAAATGATGTGCTTGGGAAAGGATTGGAATCCTTATACCAAGAATTACCAGGATACAAGAAATGGAGATGGAGCACAAGTGCCAAAAATCCCAGAAGAATTTTTACAAATTGTGGAACAAGCAGTTACTACAGCTCAGCAGCTAGAAGAAGATCCAGTTCCCAACTTAAGGGCTGATCTATGTATCATCAACTTCTATGAAGAAGGAGGCGCTTAGGACTACATCAGGAAAGGATGAAACACAAGGGTCCCTCGATCAGGGGATACCAGTATTGTCTTTGTCAATTGGAGACGACGCAGAGTTCCTTTATGGCGAGCAGAAGCGTGTGGACCTTGCAAAGAAAATCATATTGAATTCAGGAGATGTTTTAATAATGGGTGGAAAGTCAAGGTTGCTATACCATGGAATTAAGAGGATTAAATTAAACACAGCACCTTCGACAGTGATAAACACCACTCACATGAAACCAGGAAGATTAAGTTTGACCTTTAGAAAGTATTAGTGTTGTAATGTTTTTGGAATTCAGAAAGGAGATCACCTCATCAGTGAAGCATTATTGTTTGTAAAAGTGAATGTCCTTAGACCTCATCATATATCAAAGTACTTACTCAGATTCTTTTATTAGGATGTGCTAAGGAGACGGAAGGTGCCTTAAGTATACTTACTGAGGAGGAGGCCAGCAAAGGCGGCGCGATCCTCACTGGTACCTTTCCGGTTAATGGAGTGGATGCATTAGTACTGTTCGACTCCGGGGCCTCACATACTTTCGTTTCGCCTTCGCTTGCGGGGAAGTTGGGGCTAGACGCTGTAGAGTTACCTGATTTTAAGGTGGCACTCCCGTCTAAGAGAGAGATCAGTTGCACTCGTCTTTACAGAGGAGCCACTATCAGCATTAAGGGAGGAATTTCCTATTGACCTTATTGAGTTCAGAGGTCTAGGATTCGATGTTATAGCCGGGATGGACTGGCTGGGGCGGCACAGAGGCCGCATTCTTTGTGCAGAGCGCAGACTGCTACTTAAGAGTCCATCAGGAGTGACAGTATCTTACCGTCAGAGCCCTAGGGCACCATCGATAAAAGTTATATCTGCTATGTCCATGTACAAGCATGTCAGGAAGCAGAAGGAAGGTATACTTATGCTATGTTCAGGATGTGGAGCACGACCCTGATTTTGATCCAGCTACGCCAGTGGTGTCAGAATTTCCAGATATTTTTCCAAAGGAACTTCCAGGCTTACCGCCACCCAGAGAGGTAGAGTTCTCCATTGAATTACTACCAGGTACCAGTCCCATAGCTAAGGCACCGTACCGTATGGCACCAGCAGAGATGGCTGAGTTGAAGGAGCAGTTGAAAGATTTATTGGACAAGGGATACATACGACCTAGCGTATCTCCTTGGGGGAGCACCAGTTCTTTTGTAAAGAAGAAGGATGGGAGCCTTCGTTTGTGTATTGATTACAGGGAGCTTAATGCAATATCGGTGAAGAATAAATATCCACTACCACGTATTGACGACTTATTTAATCAGTTGAGAGGAGCAAAAGTGTTTTCGAAGATCTATTTGAGATCAGGTTACCATCAGATACCCATCAGGGAGCGAGACATAGAGAAGACAGCATTCAGAACACGGTATGGCCACTATGAGTTTACAGTTATGCCTTTTGGCTTGTCAAATGCACCTGCAGTCTTCATGGATTTGATGAACAGATTATTCAGAGAGCAGTTGGATAAGACCGTGGTTGTATTCATCGATGACATCCTAATCTACTCAAAGTCTAAAGAAGAGCATGAGAGTCACCTTCGACATACACTTCAGATCTTAAGGGAGAACCAGCTTTATGCTAAGTTCTCCAAATGTGAGTTTTGGTTGGACAGAGTTTCCTTTCTAGGACATGTTATTTCAGATGCTGGGATCGCAGTGGATCCAGCAAAGATAGAAGCAGTTCGCACCTAGCCTAGGCCAAAGACAGTGACTGATATCAGGAGTTTCCTTGGGTTAGCAGGTACTACAGGAGGTTTGTCAGAGACTTCTCCAAAATAGCCAAAACCTATGACCAGTTTGATTGAAGAAGGACGCACCGTTCACGTGGACTACTGAATGTGAGACCTCATTCGAGCTTCTGAAGAATGCTTTGACATCAGCACCAGTTTTGACTATCCCTGAAGGCACAGAGGGTTATGAGGTTTATTGTGATGCATCAGGAAGGGGACTAGGGTGTGTACTCATGCAGAATGGGAAGGTAGTCGCCTACGCTTCCCGACAGTTGAAGAAGAAACATGAGGAAAACTATCCCACACATGACTTGGAGCTTGGAGCTATGTTTTTGCCTTGAAGATCTGGCGCCACTACCTGTATGGTGTCCAGATGACCGTATATTCGGATCATAAGAGTTTGAAATATGTATTCACCCAGAAGGAGTTAAACATGAGACAAAGAAGATGGGTTGAATTTCTTAAGGATTATGACATTGATTTGCAGTACAAGGAAGGGAAAGCTAATGTTGTAGCAGACGCATTGAGTCGACGAGCATATTCTCTTAATGCCATTGTGGCTAGCTCGAGTCTTATGGATGACATACGCAGAGCACACAAGAGTGATCAGCGAATGATGGAGATCAGTCAGAAGTTGACTGACGGTACATTTGAGGGTGGAAAGTATGAGTTCCAGTTACATGATGATGGACTCATCAGATTGAAGGGCAGATTGTGTATTCCCAGAGACTGCACAGATATAAAGGAGCATATTCTTCCGAGAGTCCCACACTTCTTCCACATCTGTCCACCCAGGAAGCTTCTAAGATGTACAAAGATCTAAGAGGTATTTCTGGTGGAGTGGTATGAAGGGCGACGTGACAGAGTATGTGATTCGATGTCTCACTTGTCAGAAAGTGAAATTCGAACATAGACGACCAGGAGTATGGTACAGTCTATGCCAGTTCCTGAGTGAAGTTTTATGACATTTCTATGGACTTCGTGGTGGGACTACCACCTACGAGAGGAGGACTTAATATGATTTGGGTGTGTTGATCGATTGACTAAGGTTGCTAGGTTTATTCCGATGAAAGACACTTGGAAAGTGCCTAAGTTAGCAGAGCTATTTGAGAAAGAGATTATCAGACTCATGGAGTTCCAAAGACTATTGTTTCAGATCGAGATACTAGATTTCTCTCACGATATTGCGAGCTACTCGCGAAGCACTTGGCACTGAATTGAAGCTTAGCACAGCATTTCATCCTCAGACAGATGGTCAGTCAGAGAGGACTATTCAGACCTTAGAGGACATGCTACGAGCATGTGCCTTGGATTTTCAGGCAGCTGGATAGATAGATTACATCTCATCGAGTTTGCATACATAACAGCTATCACGCCTCTTACAGATGTCACCTTTTCAGGCTTTATATGGCAGACCATGCCGCACGCCTTTGTGCTGGGACGAGTCTAGTGAGACCGTCATCATTGGGCCTGAGTACTTGGAGCAAGTCCAGGCAGAAGTTCAGCAGATCAGAAACAATATGAAAGCAGCACAGGACAGACAGAAATCATATGCTGATGAGAGGCGACGAGACCTTGAGTTCGCAGTTGGCGACCAGGTATTTCTACGAGTTTCACCCATGAAGGGTGTATTCAGATTTGGTCAGAAGGGCAAGCTAAGCCCGAAATTTGTAGGACCCTACGCTATCATAGAGCGGGTGGGCCTAGTGGCATATCGACTTGATTTGCCAGCCGAGTTGGGCAAAGTACACAATGTTTTTCACGTGTCTCAGCTTAAGAAATACATGCCTCATCCTTCTCATGTTCTACAACCAGAGACACTCTCTTTAGAACCAACAATGCGGTATGTGGAAACACCGCAAAGAATCTTAGATAGAAGACAAGAGAGAGACTCGAAACAAGTCTGTGAGCCTCGTGAAGGCTTTGGTCGAACCACGATTTGAAGAGGCCACATGGGAACTCGAAGCTGATATGCGAGCAAAGTTTCCCTCATTATTTCCCGACTAGGCACTTTAGTCTAGGGTACGGGGGCTACCCCTTCTTTTTGGGGGGTAGAGCCTTTTTCATTTTTGAGTTTAGTGTGCATTGCATTTGTTGCTTTTGTGCATTTCAGTTGTTGCACTTTTGTGCATTTCAGTTGTTGCACTTTTGTGCATTTCAGTTGTTGCACTTTTGTGCATTTCAGTGACACTTTGTCTCGTAAGTGTTCTTGTGTAACACTGCTCAGTATATTTTCAGTGACACTTTGTCTTGTATGTGTTCTTTTGTGACACTGTATTTGAATGTACTTTGTACTTCTATTAGTTTGTGGTGCACCATGTTACACTACATGAAAAGTTTTATGTGCACTACTCTGCACTATTAGATATGAAAGTGACTGTGTTATACATTACACTATATTGTTCCAAAGGATTCCTGTTGTGTTTGATGTACACTGTGAACTTAGGAATATTAGAGACTTGGGACTTGATCCCTACTAGATGAGTTGTGGATACTTAGTGGAACTTGATTCCCCACAACCTTATAATTTAGATATGAGACTTCGGGGCGAAGTCCTTTTTAAGGGGGGTAGATTGAAAATACCCCAATCTAAATAATATTATTAAATCATTATCTATTGGATTATAATCCAAATATAAATCATTTCACGTACGCATGCAAACCCATGCATGAAAACGTTACGAAAAAAGAGTCGTTTCACCATAACGCTAAAACGCCTTAGAAACATGTGATCAAGCATGACCTTATATGACCTTCAAAACTCAAACCAAATGGTCATACACTCATTATATGAATATATAAATATATTCCCTAATAATATTCAATCTATGCCAAACGCAACTCAAGGGATCCTTACAGGGTTGCCACGCGCGCCCCTTAAAGCAAGAAAGCTCGGGGGAGTGCCGAGGTGGCACGAACTCCTATAAATTAATTCCTAGAGTTCCTAATATCATTATTTACCATTCTATTCTAAAGATAACCCACGAAGTGGTTCATCAAAATTCAAAAAACCACAGGAGGATTTCTTAGCGCTCCTTTTTGCCCGGGTTGTCCCGATGGCCGTAAATTATGTCATGGGTTGATATAACCTCATATAACCCATGTAACATCTTAATATATGTTTATTTACCATAATAGTGTTTACAAACACTTGGAACTCATAAAACAATTTGGTTCCCAAAGATTTCCTTAGAGCACAAAAACACACCTTCGGGTGTCACGAAAACGCGTTTTACGCAATTGCCTTGTAGTTTTTGACATGCCACGAATTGGTAATCTTAAAAAGGGTTAAAATGACATTCTATCTAAATCAGTTGGTGTGACTAGTCAACAAGGCTCTCTATATGGGCCGATTTTTAGAGCAAAAACTAGTATAAAATTGCCTTTAAAGTTATAAAAGCTTAATACATGGTGACTCACCTTCCCATGTGTTGTATTACTTAATGTCAAAGTATGTAGGTCTCATTTGAACATCAAGCTGTCGAAATTGGCCATGGAATAAGGCCATGTGAGCATAACAAAAACAAATGAGAAAAAGTAAAAAGTAGATCTAAGATCCACTTTATTTGATTCCTCCTTTTACATGTGACCTAACATGCGTATTCTTGGCTCTTCAAAACCGATGGAGACCCCCATTCATCCTTAAAAATCGTGCCACATAATGAGGAGAGGACAAGTCATTAACTTAGAAAATCAAGAGAATATACCTTGCTTTTCTTACCTTGTCTTCTAGCCAAAATAATTGTCCTGCCAACTCTTGCCTTGTCACACCTCACATGCCCTATAACTGGCCGGTTTTTATTGCTGGAAAGGAGTCATTTATTGAGCCAATCAACCATGAATTAAACTAAGGAAAAGAATGTCAAATGACATTAAAAATTTGACAAAGAAAATCAATTCCAATTGCCCTCTTTCATTTACGTGAGCCAAGCCTCATTTGCTTCCTTTCCCTATTCTTGCACGGCTTGGTAAGCTTCTCCCTCTCTCTTCTAGCTTCATCTTCTTCCTTTGAAGCTCTTAAGTCCATTAATGGAGTTTAACTTCTATCTTCATCTTAAGGTAATTTCCTAGCATTTCTTGGCAAGTCTTGAAGCAAAACTCTTCCTAGCATATCAAGTTGGGTTCGGCCACATTTAGTTCTCCAAGGAGGTTGTCCAAACAACACTAAATCAAGGAGCAATCTCAAGGTTATCTTACGGTAGGTTTCAAAGCTTGAAAACCCTTAAAGCACATTTTTATGTGTAACCAAGTTCTACTTCTTCTAAGTCTCTTTTTCTTCTTCATTTTGATGAAGGAAAACTTGCTCTTCATTTACCTTTGGGTGAGCCGAAATTTATAAGAGAAGGTCTAAGGTAAGTCTTGTAAAACTACTTCCAAATCTACTTAAGATCTTTGTTGAAGATCTACTCCTAAACATCCTTCATCTCTTGCATAAACCGAAAAGGAGCAACAAATTACCTTGGAGAAAGCTTGGAGATTCAAGAAGGAGTTCAAGCACTTAACCACCTTTTAAGAAGTAAGTTTACTATTAAATCTTTATATTATAAGCTTTGTTAAGCTTCTAAAAATTGTACAAAATTATGTACACCTCCTAGGTTTATTAATAGAAATTATATGGTTTTATATGCCAAAATATAACTATAACATATATAGAAAATATTTACCTTAAGACACGTTTTTGTGTCACAAAATTCATTTATGTAAATAAATTAGGCCGAAAAGTCTTAGGCAAAAATGCTTTATTTTGAGCTTAGAATTTATATAAGACATTACAATAATTTATATACATGAGTTATATGACTCCTATGAATTTATTTATAATTTATTAGACATATAAATCCACTTTTATATACATAAGGTCTCATTTAAATTATGGCCGAATGTTCTAACTTGAAAATAAGTTTTAATGAGCTACTTAGGTATATAAATTTATATCATAAAGTTTTGGTGAGTTAAAAATATAATTCTATTTTGTGTAAATGACTAATTAATTAAGTTATGTGATTAAATGTAATTTTTACAAAGTTTAGTGTGCTTATTATAAAAACCGTGAGCTAAGGGGCTGTTTGGTGTAATTATAATATAATATAAGGTTAGGAATTAAGTTTAATGAATTTTAGAGAATTTAAACAAGCTTTAAAATAACTTTTTATAAAGTTTTGGGCTATTAGTAATTTATAAAAGTTGTTATGAAAGTTTGGTATTTAATAGGTGCGAATTCATAATTAAGAGAATCATTAAGTTCACTTTCGAAATTTTAGGAATTTAATATTTAAACTATAGTTTATAAGTTATTAAGTGACTATTATAAAGTTTTGGGGTGAAAATGTAATTAATGGAAAGTTCTAGACCAAAACCGATTTAGTTTGGGTTAGTTTGGTAACTAAGAATTTATATATATATTCAGCATTTATGGAGAATTAAAATTAAACTATAGCTTATAAGACATTATGTAAAGATTATAAGATTTTGTGCTAAATTGCAAATATAAAAGTATATATAAATATGCCGAGATTTTGAGGGGCTAAGATGTAAATTTTGAAAGTTATAATAATTAAAATTATATACCAAAGTATTAATGGTAGTTTTGAGATTTAGTTAAATAAGGATTAAACTATGTTATGTAAAGAGATTAGAATTTAAATGTAAAGTTTATGGATTAGTGTGGTTGTTTTGTAAATAACCGAAATATAAGTTTAAGAAATTAGATTTAAATAATATAGGTCCTACATGGATATTTGGAGGACTTAGAAGAAGAATTTTAACTAAAGGAATTATGGAATTAGAACTATGGCTTACATGGTTATAAGGAATTAAAAGATAAACGATAATATTATTTATGTTTAAAAGGAGAATAATAAAACTATAAGAATTTTATGTCTATGTATGACATATAAATATAGTTAAGAAATTATAAGTTGTTAATGTCACCTAGACAAATAAAATAAACAACAAATGCATGAACACATATATGTGCATTAAAGGATTTATAAATAAATCAAAGAATAACAAATAAGTTATATACTAAATCATGAGGTAATTAAAAGAAATAAAAACCCCACATGAAATAACAATACGGATTTGTTTAAAGATCCAATAAGAATGTTATATAAGGGTAACCTAAATTAACCCTCTCAGTTAATCCTATTCTAGGACTTTGGTTTGACCAGACGTTGACCGGGAATTTACAAGTACAGTCTACGTGAACGGTATGGGATTCTTGCAACCTGTTTTTCTACCGGATTACACCGGCTTGTGTGCTATCTGTTGTTTGAAGTAACGACCAAGATAATTAACGTAAACTGTTGTTTACTCTTGCACACTGTGATACTATTTTATGTGCGTGAATGTGCTGACTACAACGTGTATGTCCCACGCATACCAACACTACTATACCAGTGGATTAATACCTGTGTTTCAGAATACCGAGGACTTGTACTCAAGTCTCTCACTAACTTCAGTTTTATAAAAACGTCATTATCCTAAACGTGATAATTGACAATACACATTGTGTTCTTGTTTAACGTCTTTATATGACACTTAACAATCTATACTTCGAGAATGAGGAGCCCAGTTGGATCTGGCCATGCATGCTACAGGAGTTGTACCTGTCTCAGGTCGTCTCCTACTACGTCGCGACGGAACATTCAGTTGGAGGAAGACTTTATTCCTTCCGGGATTCAAATGCCCTTCAGTCGAGGAAGACTTTATTCCTCTAGTGGGTTCTTATTTCCCACGCCATTCAGTTCAGGGTTTAACTACGTTATCTCCTGGGGTTTTTATACCAACCTTTCTCTATAACGAGGTCACTATACCTCCACTATTTCAGATATTCAGTTATAACTGTCAGTCCCATTGTGTGGACCGACTATCAGTAAAGAATTTCAGTTCAGCTAACTCGACCTTCTGTGTCTTGTTCTATGTGACATTATTTCCTTGTATGGATACTTGTTATTATCAGACTATGCTTGTTTACAGCTTTATAAAAATGAACTGCATGTGTTCGACAAAGTAGTTGGTGTGGCCCGGATACGATGGGCTGCACGTTTTCCATACCAGCATTGTTTGCTGAGCCCCTTTGGGGGCACCCCCATTTTTCAGGTACCTGAAGTTTAAGAAGATCACCACACTGAGTGTAGGTGGGGTAGACCAAGCTTTGGGAGTCTACTATTTTAATTATTTTATTTCAGTATTGTACTTTGAGTTTGATTCCTAGTATCTCGGGTTGTATCTGTATTCCAGACCGTGACATTTGAGGATTGTATTTGGACTTAGCCTTGTTGGTCATAGGGTGGCCAACGGCATTGTAATACCGCCCGGTTGTTGTATTTATTTCCGCTGTAGTTGTATTATTTGGGAGTGATCGCCGTTCAGTTTATTGGATTTCGGGTTGGGGTATTACAGTAGTCCCTGCCCGGAGGTCACACCGACTTAACATGAGTATAATGCAAGTAAGTAAGTACGAAAGTAAGTAAGTAAGTAAGTATTGTATGAGTAAGACTGGTGTAAGTCGTATGGTCCCGAGTAAAAGAATAAAGACATCCGATTAACCCGGATGGGTAACTGGCTAACAAAGAATGAAGTAAGGATTGTGAAGTGTGTTGCTATGCTATTTGGCTTGTGTATTGCCTTCGGTTTGTATGTATTGTATCTTGTAAGTATGTGCCTTATATGAATGTAATGTTGTATGTAATAGCATGTATGCATGTATAAAACGAACTCCATGTATTCGACCAAGTAGTCGGCGTACCCTCGTTAGCACGCAGGGTATGGGAAGTTTATGCGCAGCTTTTGCTGAGCCCCTTGGGGCACTGTTTTTAATTTTACAGGTGCTCGTGAAGGATGACGGTCGTGATGAGACCAAGATTGATTTCTTTTTGTGTAGTTAGTAGACTGTGGATGGTGTACCAAGTGTACATGACTGAATGCCTTTTTGAATAGCCGGTGTACCATGGGGTACACCCTTTTGGATATTGTAAGAATTATGAACTTGGTAGAAATGAGTAGGTTGGTAAACTCATAATTTTTGTAAACTTGTAAGAAGGGATGTAATCTATTATGCTTTTTGGATACTCGGTAATCAAACGTTGTAATTAAATGATATGTATGTATTGGGAAGTAATTATGGAAGCTCAGTATATTCTGATCATTGGACCGTTACTGTATGTAGAGTAAGCCTTGCTAGCCGTATGGGCGGTTAGCGGCGTTGTATCACCTGCCGTAGTACTTGTATTTCCGCTGTGAGTAGTAAGATAACCGAGATGATTAGAGAGTAATTAGAGGATTAGCGGTAGGGGTGTTACATTCTTCTTCGTTAAAGTCAAGGGCGCTTCCCAGCTGGTTACCTATACGCTTGGCAAAGGATATGTCGTGAAGGAGGAGGGGACATTGTGGATTCAAACCCGTATGGGAACCATTGGAAATCGTGGTTAGATGGGGCTAGGAGCTTTTCGATGGGATGAAGGATGATAAGCGAACCATCATAGACCATGGACCCTTATTAAAGACCTACTAAGCCAGTTCCTGGCGTTCAAAACTTAAGAAGAAGATGTTTTTACCTACACTTCGGACCTTGAGGTCACCTTCCAGATACCATATTCTATTAAGGGTGCTCCCCATGGTGCGGACGTCAATACCTTTAGAGGTAAAAATCTTTGCCATAAGGTAGCCATCAAAAGGGAGAGGCGTAGGTCCTATGACAAGGATTCAAGAGAAGTCACCGCTTCCTCCTCAGAGGTGAGCAAGAGGTCCTCACATTTTGCAGCAATTTCATCGACACAAAACTGCATGTGCCGGGAAGGAGCCAGAGGCTTACAGCACAGAGCTCGCAATAGAAGGGATAGAGAGAAGGGGAGTAAAGAAGGCTTGAACGAGAGCAGATTGTTGGCAGTGGCAGTGGGAGGGTGAAGGAAAGGTAGAGGGAGGACCAAAGTAGAGGATCCCCACTACCATGCATGCAAATGGTTAGAGCTATATTTCAAAGACAATCTAGAGATAGTTATCTCTTGGAACAAGTGAGATATTCCTGCCACGATCACATGGAATGTACAACAACAAGTTGTAATGGGCAAGTGTAAGGAGATCAAGGGAGGGAGATTGGGGGAAGCTAGCAATTCAAGCTGGTGCACCCAAAATGGATTGGGTTAACAATGGAGCAGGCCAGTGGGGTGAGGAATCACTACCGCAATAGAAGTAGATTATGCTGAGAGTGGAGCTTACCGATGAGAGAAGGAAACAACTCTCACCAAGGAAAGAAATTTGTTTAGATGGTAAATGGAAAAGAATATAGATCGATATCTTCTCCACTTGTCCCTACATAAATGTTGATAGCTGAAGTTGTTAGATGAAATGGCGGAAGAATTGAATGTGTCTAACCTCAATTGAAATCGGATCGGTCCTTATATCGGTCCATGTTATTGGGAAGAAACGATAGATGGTACATGGATCCATTATGTTTTGGTTTTTTAATCCCATTGGAAATTTAAGCGAAATTGAACCCTTGCAATGGGTAGGAATAAATTTGGTTTATATTATTGTTTGTGGCTTGAGTGGTTAGCTGGAACAAGTGGGGCTTTGCGACACCATTGCAGTATAATTTACCCTAACGTTTATCGAGTTTTGTACTTTTTCGGGTGTGTGTATACCTGAATGTTGTATGTTTGAACCTCTATTTGATACACATCTCGTATTCTCTCTTTGGCAAGAGTTCTCTCATTTGACTTTTCCACTCAGCCATTTCCCCCTTCTCTTTTTCATCAATTGTCAGTCTACTTTTGTCAGCTCATTTATGAGCCTTAATCATGGTATCGTTTTCATGCATTTTTTAGGCTGGTTCGTCCCAAGTTCTTAATCCTTCATTAAGATCTTATGACTTTGTATGATTCTTAATGCAACACTTTTTCATCGCCTCTTCTTCGCGCCTTACGCCCACCTTCCTCCTCCTACTCTCCCTTCTCAAGCTTGGTGTCTCCCTCCACTTCCGCTCGTTGTAAGTTTCTACACTTGTGTTGGGGTTTTCAACACTGTTTGCTGCTCTCGAGCGACCTTAGCTCGCCTCGCATCCAAGTATGGGATCTCCTCCTGGAGATCGGTTGAATACCTCTCATTTCAATGGAAGAGTTATCCCTCACGAAAGATGAAGCTCTGCCACTCTCGATTGATGGCCTTATGGCACGACCTGACCACATCTTTCGACCGGTGTTTGTAGGCAAGTTGATCACCACCCGAGGGGTTGATACGGGCTATGAAATCCACATTGTCCAAGGAGTGGCAAACTTGTTGGATTCCTTAAGATTAGGCAAGATGCCAAGCAGATCTTCCTCCTGAATTCAGAGGATCGGCATGATGAATGTGGTGTTGGATCATGATCCATGGTCTTTTGATATGCTCTCTTCATTCTTCACGTATTGACAAACAAGGCCTCTTCTAATCATAATATCTATTATCTACCTTCCTATATGGGTTTCGAGTTGATGACGCAACCGCTAGACTTGCACCCAGAACTCCTCCCGAGCCCTTATATTTGGCTTCGGGCCTCTTCTCTTCGCTGGGGAAGGTCTGGCTCGAAAGACAATCCGGATATTTGGAAACATGCTTGAGGTCTTTAGGTAAGCATCATACCAGTTTGCTGGAAATCCATTCATCTGAGACTGATGCCCTCCAAAACTAAACGCTACAATGGGAGAGTCTTTCCTTCATCATCCCACAGATGCTAATGCTTTTCACCCTGATCTTGGGTCCACCTTGGGCAGGTCCGAATCCACTGTGAGCACCCCTGCCAGACCCGACAAGGGTAAAGGCTACACTGATCCTTCGGATTCCTCTGGTAGAAAGAAACACAATTTCGAATGGGTGTTGAGGAGTGGAAATCAACATAGAGTAACACTCACTTCCCCTAAGTAGACCACCAATCATAAGAAAGGAAAAGTCTCGGCTAATAAGGATCATGTCTTAGTTATCGATCCTGTTCACATGCGTGAGGCCCCACGTTTTTCATTTCCAGTGACAATTGATGAGGCAACCCCCAATTCTTCTGGAGGCTGCCCAGAGGAATGATCTGATTTCTTCATGGTTACTAGAAATGGTAGAGATTTATAATATCCATGTGGGATTGTCTGGATCCCGGCTCTGTTGTGTTTTCAATAAGGATGGTTGCTCGTCCGGCCTGGGTTCCCATTTGTCAAAGTTCCTCTTTTCCCTTTCTTGTAGGTCCAACTTTTGGCTTGCTTTGAGGTTGTGTTGTTGTTTAGTTTTAGGAACCTTCCTCCCTTTTGTGAGTTGAAGAAATCAATAGTGAGATCTCCTGGTGCCTTTGTTTGTGTATTTCCTCTACACTATCACATTTTTTTAGCACTCCTTCAGGATGCTCTCTTTGGCATCTGAATAGGGAACCCTCCTTAGGGATGAGGTTGGCCTCAATTGTTTGCCCTTTCTAGTTTTGTCGTTGTAGCTCTTGCTTTGGCTTTTGGCTCGGAGATCTTCTGTTGTTTTCTTTTACTTCCTTGTGCTTTTATTGTTCTTATTTTGTTGTCGTCTTGTTTTTCCTACGTTCATTATTTCATGTGGTTTTTATTGCTTTTTGCTTATAATTTGTGCATATAGCATATAAGACATTTTTTTATATATATTTGATCTTCTTTTTGAAAAAAAAATCCTCTGTTTGATACCGATTTTTCCATAAAGTGAATGTTGTATGCTTGAGTATGGTTTTCCTTTGTTTACTTTGAAAGGTTGTGCTCAAACACTTGTCATTAAGCAACACTATGAAAGAACATTCTTTTTGAAGTGTTATTTTCAGTTATCACATTAATTCATCCAGTCAAGGCACCCGATAACAGGCTACAAGCCCTTCAGCATCAACCAACGACCCAAACCACAAACTCCAAAAATTACCGAGTTAGTGGCGACATTATAAAGTATGAAACGAGTTAAAAAAAAGATTACCCTACAATACACACCCTAAAAAACCACCCCGTGAAAGTTTAAAAAACGTCTAAGGCTTATTTTAGGGTTTGTAATGAAGGTTTAGGGTCTAACGACCCTATGCCCAAACCCTAGAAATATGTGGAGTCAGTGAAAACATAATAAAGTATACAAATAAGTTAAAAAGATTACCCTACACCACACATCTTAAAATCACCATAGGAAAGTTAAAAACGTTGAAGACTTATTTTAGGGTTCGTAGCGGAGGATTTGGGTCAACCTTAAATCATAAACCCAAAAAATCTAACGACTAAGTGACGACATTATAAAGTATAAAATGAGTTAAAGAAAAAAAGATTACCATACTCCACACCCTAAAACCACTATAGAAAAGTTTAAAACGTCGAAGGCTTATTTTAGGGCTTGTAGTGGCAGGTTTAAGGTCTAATGTTTCTAAACTCTAAACCATAAACCCAAAAAATTTGTCGAGTCAGTGGACATTATAAAGTATAAAATGAGTTAAAATATAGACTACCCTACACCACACCCCTAAAAATCATCCTAGGAAAGTTAAAAACGTCAAAGGCTTATTTTAGGATTGTAGTGAAAGGTTTAGGGTCTAACGACCCTATACCCTAAAAAATGTTGAGTTAGTGGAAACATTATAAAGTATACAAAAAGTTAAAAAAAATTACCCCTACACCACACATCTTAAAAATCACCATAGAAAAGTTAAAAATGTAGAAGACTTATTTTAGGGTTTGTAGTGGAGGATTTGGGGTTAACCTTAAATCATAACCCAAAAAATCTACCGAATAAGTGACGGCATTATAAAGTATAAAACGAGTTAAAAATATTACCCTACACATACACACCCTAAAAACCACCATTTGAAAGTTTAACATGTCTAAGGCTTGTTTTAAGGTTTATAGTGAAGGGTTTAGGGTCTAACGACCCTGTACCCCAAACCACAAACCCTAAAAATATGTCGAGTTAATGGAAACATTAAAAGTATACAAACAAGTTAAAAAAGATTACCCTACACCACACATCTTAAAAATCACCATAGTATAGTTAAAACATTGAAGACTTATTTTAGGGTTGAAATGGAGGATTTGGGGTCAGCCTTAAATCATAAACCCAAAAATCTACCGAGTAAGTGACAACATTATAAAGTACAAAATAATTTAAAAAAAAGATTACCGTACACCACACACCCCCAAAACCACCATAGGAAATTTTGAAACGTCGAAGACTTATTTTAGAGCTTGTAGTGGCAAGTTTAGGGTCTAACGTTCCTAAACTCTAAACCATAAACCCTAAAAATCTGTCGAGTCAGCGGACATTATAAAGTATAAAATGAGTTTAAATAAAAAAGATTACCCTACAACCGCACCCCCTAAAACCATCCTAGGAAAGTTAAAAATGTCGAAGGCTTATTTTAGGGTTTGTAGTAGAAGGTTTAGGTCAGACCCTAAACAATAAGCCACAATCCCTAAAATATGTCAAATCAGTGACGACACTATAAGTATAGAGCGAGTTTAAAAAAGAGTTACAAAAGATTACCCTACACCCCCACCCTATAAACCACCCTAAGAAAGCTGAGAACGTCAAAGGCTTACTTTAGGGTTTGTAGTGAAGGGCGAGTTAAAAATTGCCGAGTTAGTGACGACATTTAAAGTACAGAGCGAGTTTAAAAAAATTACTTTACACCACACACCCCAAAACCACCAAAGGAAAGTTAAAACGTTGAAGACGCGCCGTAAAAATCACCCTAAACTGCTGGTAACCGGAGCTTAAGTTATGGTTAAAACAACAATTAAATAATGGCATCATGTACACCCCTAACAAATTAAATTATGTTTTATAACCATAATTTAAAGCCTTTTCTGGCCGCTCGCGCCTGCTACACCTGACAATTGGGTTGATGGGTCGGGTTGATATCAATCATAACCCAACCCATTTAAAATATCATTTACCCAACCTAACCCAAAAATAAATGGGTCGAAATATCATGACCCCTAACCCAACCACCCAACCCATTTTTAAGCAAACACAATACTCCATATTACTTAACACAATCATAAATGTCACAATACATGAGATTAAATTGTATAAATTTTGTACAACAGTAACTCTGATGGACCACTTTTCAAAATCCAATAGCTACTTCTAGAACTTAATATACATAAAGTACTATACTTATCTAGCTAGAATATCATTCTCAAATATATATACCCTACTTTTGTTCACCCTTCTACATCATCTAACATACAAGTTGTGTTGTATCATTTAAAAAACTCTCGGCTGGGTTTTGCAGTCAGCTTTTAGTTTATGCAGTCATTATGAAAAATATGTAGTCAGTTTTATAGAATGTGCAGTCGCCGTTATGCAGACAATATTATGATGTTCGCAGTCACAATTGTTTTTAAATTTTTGGGTACCCCCAGACACTCACACTCTCTCTATGACAGACACATTCAAAGGTATATTTGACAGTTTAAAAATATTGTTGAATTAGTTACAGAACCACTAGAAAAATATTAGTATCATAAATATATATGAATTTTATTCTATTATTTAAAATTATTTATTTACAAAATTACATAATATGACATTATAAAATATAATAAATATTAACATAAAAAAGAAGAAGATAACTTCAAGAATCTCCTTCTTACTATCGGAGATGGCATAGATGATATCGGTGTCTAGCAATTCCAGAACCTCCTTCTTGAACACCTATTTCATGTTAGAATCGAGCCTTCTTTGAGGTTCGACCAAGGGCTTATACCATCTTCCAAGAAGATTCGATGAGTGCAGAATTGAGGATTGATGCCCTTGATATCGGCCATAAACCAGCTAATGTCCCTTTTTGAAATACCCCTAACATTCAAATAATTAAAAATTGATAAATAAGTATTATTTAGGGGATTATTAAACCCTAAAGGAAGTATATAAACATTTAGGCGATAAACGCACCTAAACTCCTTAAGGTCAGAAACGTGCGTTAAAACCGACCTTAAGTTAAACAAGTTATATAAACTATAAACTTCATGTAAAGTTAATCAAGGATCATTATATGACCCTTAGAACACAGGACCTCATCTAAAACTGAGTGAAAATACAAAATGCTCGGGAGTTCCCTAAAGGCCCTTAAGGCCCGGAAGTCCCGGAAATACTTTATAGGATGAAGTAAAGCATTACACTTCATTCCAAATGCACCATAACACTCTATAAGATATATAAGATGAAGTCCTCACGCTAAATTTTCAGTTAAACGCAAAGTGCTAGGAGATGCCTTATGGAGGTCCCATAAACCCCCGGGAATGCCCCGGAGGAGTGTCGAGGTGGCACAAAGTCCTATATAAATTATTCTTAGAGTCCCTAACATCATTATTCAACATTTTAAAGAGAATGCTCGAGCCAATTCCTTAAATAATAAACAAAGTGCTCGGACAAATTTCTTAACGCTCCTTTTTGCCCCGGTTAGCCCGGGAGTTGTGTTTTGAGTTGATATAACCCCATATAACTCAATGTAACACCCTAACATATTATTATTGACTATAAAAATGTTTATAAACACTTGGAACTCATAGCGACTACTTATTTTCCAGAAAATCCTTAAAACACAAAAACGCACCTTCGGGTTCACAAAAATGCGTTCTACGCAATTACCTTGAAGTTTTTGAGGAGCCACGAGTTGATAATCTTAAAAGAGGATAAATTGAAATCTAAATAAATTAATGCCAGAGCTAAAATCATAGCACAACCACAGGCGATTTTATGATAAAAAGGTACCTAAAATCAGCATTTTTACCTTAGAACTTTCATCTTTTACCTTGGTATAAATGTACCAATTAATGTTGTAACTTATAACATGTTATAATATGGTCTTAGTAAAATATAATGTGACATGAATTAAATCAAAAATCAATCCCAATTAACCTCCATGTTGGGCGCCATTTAGAGTGAATTTGACTAGGATTTTAGCAAGAAAATGCCTTATGGAATGGTGACTCATCTAGCATGTGCCATATGATAATATGTCAAATAAATTCAGTCAAATGGGAGCCTCATTACCGATTTTCCTGCAACAAAACAACAAGGATAAGTTAGGGAAAAGTTATGGAAATTGAATATGCTAAAAGTAGATCTAGATTCCAAATTATACAAGTTGCAAGTGTACAAACAAAACAGCCCATGTTCTAGCATGGTGACTGCCGATTTTGATCTGTAAAAGAGGGGATTGATTGCCTCATTAACTAGACAAAGAATAACTACCTAACTAAGCATATTCATGGTCAAATATAGACAAAAATCAATTGGCTTATACAACACATGTAACCGATTTTATGTAGGAAAAGAAGGTCTTGAATGCCTTATTAAAATCAAACTAGAACATGTACCTAACTAAGCATGTGTCTATGTTTTAATTGTCAAAAAATCAGATGCTGTATTAGCAGCACATTACCGAAAATATAAGGAGAAAGAAGACAACAAACGACATGTATTCTACTTAGAAAATTCAAAAGAAAACACCTTACCTACCTTAGTCTTTGTCTTCTTCTTTCAATTATCAATCAAGCCTCCATCATTCCTTGTCCCAGCCGAAAATGTGCTTGAAACATTGGTATTTATTGAGCCAAACAATTAATAAACAAGGAAAAGATTAGTCAAACTTGACATTAAATTAGCAAAAGAAAAATCCTTTCAAACTTGCCTTCTCTTATCCTACGTGAGTCTAGCTCTCCATTCTTTCCTTTGCCATTCACCACCGAATTGGTAAGCTCCTCCAACTCTCTCTTCTCTTCTTCATTTTATAATTCATTCCTTAGAGCTTCTAAGCTCCATTAATGGTGTTCTAAGCTCTAACACCATTTCTATGAAATTTCCTAGCATTTCTCATCAAGTCTTGAAGCAAAACCTTCCTAGGACAACTACAAGATTTCGGCTTCAATTTATACATCAAGGGAGTTGTCTTAAATCAACATAAATCCAAGGAGCATCCAAGATCATCTAAGGTATTTTTCATGCTTGAAAATCCTTAAGCACATTTTATGTGTATCCAAAATTCTACATCTTTTGAAGCTATTTTCTTCATCAATTTCATGAAGGAAAATTAATGCTCCATCCCTCCTAGGTGTGCCGAAAATCTAAGAAGAAAAGCCTAAGGTAAATCCTTGGAAAACTACTTATAAATCTACTTAAGATCTTTGTTAAGATCTAACTCCTAAACCCCTTCCTCTCTTGCATAAAAACCAAAGAGGAACATCAATCTACATTGGAGGAAGCTTGGGAATTCAAGAGGAGTTCAAGTACTTAACCATCTTTTTTTTAAGAGTAAGTTTACTAAGCAAACCTTTATTGTTTTAAGCTTGTTTAAGCTTTAAAAATTGTATAAAAATTATGTACACCTTCTTAGGTGTTTAAAACCGAAACTATATGGTAAGTATACCAAAATATAATTTAAAACATATATGGTAAGCTTATTACCTTAAGACACATTTTAGTGTCACAAAAGTTACCTAGGTTAAGTAAATATTCATACCGAATTCCCTAGGACAAATATGCTTCTTTTTGAGCTAAAAATCAATCTAAGACATTACAATAATTTTTACATGAGTTATATGACTCATATGTAATTATGTATAATTATTATAAGTTATAAATCAAGTTTTAGAAACTATATGGCAACATATTATTATTGCCGAATAAAATGGTGAAGAATGGTTTTCAATGAGCTAATTATGTT
This sequence comes from Limonium bicolor, assembly GCA_023374045.1. Classification (NCBI taxonomy): domain Eukaryota; kingdom Viridiplantae; phylum Streptophyta; class Magnoliopsida; order Caryophyllales; family Plumbaginaceae; genus Limonium; species Limonium bicolor. The sequence continues at coordinate 269,641,646 of CM041776.1, forward strand.
TAATACATACTATGAATTTTGGGTGAGTTAAAAATAATTACTAGTGTTTAAATGACTAGTTTAATAAGTTATGTGGTAAAAATATAAATTTTAGGAAGTTTGGGGTAAGTTATGTGATTACCGAGAATAAAGTGTCCATGGCATAATTATAAAATAATATAGTGTGAGAACTAATATAATGAATTTTGGTTGAATTAAATATGTGTTTAGTAGTTAAAATAACAATTTATAAAGTTTTGGGGCTATTTTGTAATTTTTGGAAAGATTGGTGTAAAACCGAGAAACATATAAGTTTATGGATATATTAATGTATTAAGTATGAAATTAGACTTTGGTCAAAGTGTTAACCGAAAACTTTGGGCTAAAATGAATTATGACATGAAATATTAAGTTTATAAAAGTTTGGGGTGATTATGTAATTTATAAGAGTTTATATATAAAACCGAATTTTATATGGGCGAAATCATAATTTGTGGAAATATAAGTGTCCACTTGGTTATTAAGGAAATTAAATATTAAAACTATAGTTTATAAGTGAATATATAATTTATATAAAGTTTTTGGGGTTAAACGTAATTATAGAAAGTTATTTGTCAAAACCGAAAGATTAAGGGTTGATTTGATAATTTATAAAAGTTAAGGTGCTCAAATAATAATACCGAATTTTTAGAGGTGGTTGAGTGAATTAATTAATTAAGGAAATAAAACTATGTATTATAATGTATTTTGGAGTATAATGTAAAGTTTATGAAATAAATGAGGTTATAATATAATATCCGAAAAGTATGATGTATTTATGGGATTACAAATATTTGTAGGTCCTATATGGATATTTAGGAAATTTAGAAAATTAATTATGATTTAAGGATTTATGAAATTAAAACTATATGATATACAAGTACAAGTAATTTACTTGTAAAAGAAATAATATTATTTGGGGTTAGTTTGTAATTGATAAAAGTTATGGGAGAAGTATGCACACGCGTGACATGTAAATATAATTTGAGGATTTATTAAGTGGTTATGTCATTTAGACAATTATATATATATATGTATCATAAGTAATACAAGTGTATGAAATATATATTTTTAGATTTTCAAGTAAATCAAAGGAAGTGAATATAAGGAATTTAATGTGGAAACACCAAATATATTTGGAGCTATAGTATATTTAAAAATAAAGTTAAGAGGAGGAGGATTATTAACATGTGACCAATAAATGTCACTGATAAAATTATAATTACTATGTCGTTTAGACAATTGTAAACATATAACATAAATAGTACATGAAAATATATGTATATATATATATACACATTAAAGGATTTAGACAGAAACCACAAGGAATAATAAATAAGTTATACAACCAAACATAAGGTAATTAAAAGAAATTACCACACAATAAAGTCTTATAAACCTCACATGAAATAACGAATATGAAATCGTTTCATGAATCAATAAAATTATTATACGAGAGTTACATAAATGAACACTCTCAGTTAATCCTATTCTAGGACTTTGTTTGACCAGACGTTGACCGGGAACTAAACAAGTACAGTCTACGGTGAATGGTATGGAATTCTTGCAGTCTGCTTGCTACCGGATTACACCCGGCTTGTGTGCTATCTGTTGTTTGAAATATCGACCAAGATAATTGTATATAAAATGTTGTATTACTCTTGTGCACTGTTGTGTTACTTTATGTGCGTGATGTTACTAACTGTAACGTGTATGTTCCACGCATACAACACTACATTACCAGTGGATTAAATACCTACAAATTATTATACCGAGAACTTGTACTCAAGTTTCTCACTACTTCACTTTATAACGAACGTCGTTATCCTAATCGTGATAACTGACAATACACATTACATTGTGTTCTTGCTTAACGTCCTTGTGTGACACCTAACAATACTATGCTACGAGAAGCGAGGAGCCCAGATAGATCTGGCCATGCATGCTACAGGAGCTGTACCTGTCTCAGGTCGTCTCCTATTCAATATACGTCGCGACGGAAGTTTTGGGTGCACTCTTTGTCCACTGACCGGGACCGTACCGGGACATTATCAAGTTGGGAGGAAGACTGCATTTCTCTCAGGGTACACCCACTTCTTTTAGTACAGGAGTTAACTACGTTATCTTCTGGGGAATTATTACCCACCTACTTATACGAGATTCCCACCTCGTCTAAGGGTTTATCATACCCGACCAATTTACTCTATGAAGATAGAGTTTAACGAGGTCACTATACCTCCACTATGGAGGTACTCTTATATACATGTTAGTCCCATTGTGTGGATCTGACTACTATCAAGCAATTACAGAACATCTAACTTGACCTTCTGAAGTCTTGTTCTGTGTGACATTATTGTCCTTGTATGAATGCTTGTTATGATTATGTTATGATGCTTATTCACAGCTTTACAAAAATGACTTGCATGTATTCGACAAAGTAGTTGGTGTGGCCCAGTATCTTGTGGGCTGCACGTTTTTCATACCGGCAAATTATTTTGCTGAGCCGTTTCATGGCTAACCATTTCCAGGTACCTGAAGAAAGAGATCTCCCGACCGAGTGTAGGTGGGGTAGGATTAAGACAGGGATTGTTATTACCGGCATCATTTACAGTACTGTATTTTTACTATTGGATTTGTTATTTTAAGCGGTTTGTATTCAGCGCTCAGACCGTATCATTTGTAAGTTGTATGGAGTTAGCCTTGTTAGTCACATGGGTGACTAACGGCGTTGTAGCACCACCCTTTTTATGTATTTATTCCGCTGCATTTCCAGTTGAAGTTGGGAGCTATCATCGTTCAGGTTGCGGAGTTTCGGGTTGGGGTGTTACAAAAAGTGGTATCAGAGCGTAACTACGCTCTGATACTGAATACAACCAAAATTACCTTGGGATACAGGGTGTGTGATAGTACAGTGAGGACTAGTGAGTTAGTTTTTACTTGGTCCGCCGAAGGGCGTTAACACCTGTCCAAACTTACAGTAACTATAAGTTATGACCTGCCTAAATAACGAGCAGATGTCATGAAAAGAAATACATTAATTAACGTAAAGTACTTAAGACTACTTGAGCTATTGAAAGGATGTGTTGAAGGCCGTACGGCGCCAACCACTACTCACAGGAGGAGGTGACGACAATCGAAAGGGACGCCATACCAATGATAACCAGAAGGGCTGACAATACCGCCAAGTAAACAGTGATGAAGGAGTGAATATATATTACAATGGACATACACCGCATGATGATCCAACCTACATGGCGCACTTGCTACAACAAGTGCTGCTCCAGTAAACCAAGTAAAGGAGGAAACCACAAAGACCTACAAGTGGTGGCTAACTACAAGATGTCAGATCGTACCTTCCATAACGGCGACAAATTAATACCCAGAGTCGAGTAAAGACAGCATACTCTAATAATGCTTGAAGAACGAATGCATGAGTTAAGGCACCAGGAAGGCGAATGAAAACCTCCTTGGGAAGAGCAAACACTGAATTTTATGGGATACCCAGGCACTGAGCTTGCCGCCCAGTGCGGGACTGGAAGATCTTACAATACCTTAATAACTTCGCGAGAAGATCGTGCGAAACTTGAAATATAACAATCAGTGTAGTCCTACAAGAATAACCAATGATAATCTCACTATACCTAATGAATGCATCCATCATGGATAAGCCCGGGTTTTAATACCTGAGCAAATACAAGGAGTCTCGGCTAGTAACAATATAGTGATAATGCTGGACTCCTAATTAAAAAGAGAAGAAACAACTTTGAATATATATATATTCTGAAGTCAGGAGAACTACCTAATTAGCAATACCAAATGCTACATATATACATATAATTTGGAGGTTGTAAACCTAAAACTTTGAGGAGTATTAATATATTTCAGAGGGTTAAGTATCATAAAATATACCTACCCTATTTTAAGGCACATGTCCTACACTATCCTTATGGATTTATACGAGTATATGTCTTCTATGACAGCACAATTAGTGAATGCAAGTGAAGAGCGCATGAAATCAAATAATGTTAACCCTCAATGTAATATAAATTTTAATGTGAACATGGTAACTAATAACCCTCCTCGACACTAGCAATGGAGGCAGTGTAAGTCATATTAGGAGTTTGAATTCATACATACATTATAAGTGAGTGGAAGTTAAACCTAAAGGTAGGAAAACATACCCATTGGCTTATAACAAGTGTTTACACGTGAGTTTTCCTACGTTATATACCAACCTCTACAATTTTTAAAACCTCTATTTAATACACCTAATCAACCTATTTTTGGAAGTCATTGAGTTTGTGGTTTAACCACGTTTCTAAGAGGTAGAAACAAACAATAAGCTTTAATTGTCTTGTCACCAAACCGTAGGATTCAAACTGGGAAACCTTAGTTGAAATGCCACTAATGTTAAAAGGTACTTAACCTAGGTTGAACATATAGTTCACCTGATTCATGGAATTCAAATGGAGTAAGAAAGAGCCAAGCTTTAAGGAACAAGAAGTAATACTTTATGAAACCGTAATTGATCAAGTTATAAAACTTTTCCTTGGAGTCTTATCCCAAACTTAGTAATAACTATGACCGTCTTTGTTCCAAGTGATGATAACCAAAGTGTAGGCAATGATCAAGCCCTGATAAGTTAAATACTAGATAAAGCCTTTTAAAGAGAAGAGTATATTTCAAGGTATCCAGTCCATAACTGAATTTATTGCTTGTATAATGGGTTTAAGGGTCAAATGATTGATGAAATCAGTATTAGGCAGTAAGTGTCTAGAAATTTTAATAAGAATTTATCTTTTATGCTAAAAGGAAAAACTGGATTCCCTGCTAAATGATTAGATCAAAGGAACTTAGTTCCGAGTATTAAGCAATACACTAGTTTCAAGTGTAGTTTGCAACAGTTATTAGATTAGTTGTATAACAGTCAAGAAGGAATGTTGTAATCACCACGTCACAAAGTCTTGATAAGATAGAATTTGGAAATTTGCAATTATGTGGTTGTTTGATATTTGTCGTGGGAGGTCGAACTTGATCCTGGTCAGATCAAGGGAAAACCAAACACAAATGGAGTGGAGGGATAGTTCAACACTGACGCTGACCCCGTCAGGGTTGGATGATTCCTGAGACTCCCTACAAGTGGTCACCAATATCTCTGTGATAAGTAAATAATTTGTTCTTATTATAATCTAAAATCTGTCTAAATAAGTATATAGATGTAAAGGACGTAAGTTAAAAGTTAAATTGACCAAGTTATCCTGAAGAGATTAAATAGTTAAAACGACTCCGCGTATGCCGGAAAGAAATTGACTGTGAAGGAAATACTAATTGTTATTATACCATGAATCATGATAATAAATTAAATATGAGATCAAGAGACACTTATCTATAACGACAGTATTTACAAGATACCTTCTAAGTTATGGCCATATTGCCATCTGAAGGGAAAGATAGACTTTCATGTCTTTCATTATGAATGCAAACCCAGTATATTAAACGGGAACCTACCTGTAAGTATGGTAGAATATAAAGAGTAGAAACATTATACTAATACTCACATGAGTTGATTCATAACCGCAAGAACATGTGAAATTGTGAGAAAAATGTACCTTGTTAGAAACCTTAACGGGAACCCTACTGTGGTATACTTGATGAACAGACAATAAAGATCGTGTATGTACTACCGACAATTTATGAATCAATAATAACAGGAATCTTTCTATATTATATAAAGATGCACGGCTCGACCGTAGCTCATACTATACATTGAAAAGTGAAAACTAAATATGGTGACGGTAAACTAAATACCAGAATCACAAGATGATGACCTGAAGACAAGAGAAGAATTTTAATATGCCCCAGTATTACACAAGACCCGAACGCCGACGACTACAATTACAGGAGGCGATGAATAGAAGACAAATTTAAGACCAACAAGATTACTGCAACCTTACAGCTACAACAACCGAACCACTGAACGCTCAGCAACACCGACAAGATGATGAATCTCACTATCTGGACGCTACCATTATCAATGGATAATATGTATAACAAACCAATCAGGTAAGGACCCATGGGAAGAAGAATGCTTCAACTAAACGTGCGAGAACTCATGGACTTGGAAAGAAATAATCCTATATTGGACAGGTAAGTAGTAATATATCAAGAAGGTACCCCACATGCGAAGACGACTAGTGTGAAGAACACGGGAAGTAACCAACACTGTAACCAAAAGAGTAATGGAGACTCTGATGAAGAGCAAGACGCCTCAGTAACATCGACGAGAAGAATCCCAGTGGAATCACCGTCAAAAGCAGCAATCAGAGATAAGCATACATGCATAAAAAAACAAGTGGCACTTGAAAAGAACTCAATGATGAGAGATCAAAATCAGGGCAAGCCTTACAATATTAGTGACAGCCCGACGTACAGAAATAAAATATACATGAAGAATACCAAGTAATGCTGCAACTAACAGTTACTTAAAGACAAGATAATCGGGAGCAGTGGCATAACGCGGCACATCAATCTGACAGTCTAAACAAGACATGGAATAATATGGCAACAAAAAAGATGGAAGATCACCTTCACCCATACATACGGGATTCAAATATAAAAGCATAATGATGCAAATAGAACGTGTCAGAGAATACACAGATTTTAGGGGCAGTACCCCGTAAACGGACAGAAGTCCAAACAAGATCAACAACGATAACCAAATGAAGAAATGATGAACACAACTCATCAACCATATATGTACATAAACAAACTTTAACATACCACCTACGAAGCGCATTTAAGACTATTCCAGAATGATTAGACATATTTAATCAGGGTTGCGCAACAGAAGCGTGGTGGTCCCATTAGTCAGAATTATCTACTGAGTTCAAAGGGAATGCACAACGTATTTCACGTATCTTAACCAAAAATAAAAGTCTTACAGCCGAGAGGCTATCCTTTTAAACTAATCATAAGTTCAAAATAAGAGTGAAGATTCCTTCACTATTTACCGACTAGCTATACTAGTCTAGGGTACGTGGGCGTACCCCTCTTTTAAGGGGGAGAGCCTACTGCGTTTAGCATTTTAGCATGGAAGTACACTTCCGTTGTACTGTTGCACTGTGATTTGTATGTTTACAAGTATGACTTTGTGATTCTATGAACTCTTACTTGATGATGTGCACTACGTTACACTGGCATGAATGGATTATGTGTACTACGTTACACTATATTGAAGCCACTTTGTTTCTACGTGATTATGTGTACTACGTTACACTATATTGGAATGACTCCGTGTTTGCATGATCTGTACTATGCTACACTACTATGAATGAATTACGTGCACTACGTTGCACTGCACTAAAGTTATTTTTGGTGATGACCTTTCATGCTCATTATACTGTATGTTATGATCGAATATATACTACGAACTGGAAAGTAGTGAAACTTGGGACTTGATCCCTAAAATAGAATTGAGTTGTGGATGCTTAGTGGAACTTGATTCCCCACAACCATTTGAACTTAGATATGAGACTTCGGGGCGAAGTCCTTTTAAGGAGGGTAGATTGAAATACCCCTAACATTCAAATAATTAAAAATTGATAAATAAGTATTATTTAGGGATTATTAAACCCTAAAGGAAGTATATAAACATTTAGGCGATAAAACGCACCTAAACTCCTTAAGGTCAGAAACGTGCGTTAAAACCGACCTTAAGTTAAACAAGTTATATAAACTATAAAATTCATGTAAAGTTAATCAAGGATCATTATATGACCCTTAGAACACAGGACCTCATCTAAAACTGAGTGAAAATACAAAATGCTCGGGAGTTCCCTAAAGGCCCTTAAGGCCCGGAAGTCCCGGAAATACTTTATAGGATGAAGTAAAGCATTAAACTTCATTCCAAATGCACCATAACACTCTATAAGATATATAAGATGAAGTCCTCACGCTAAATTTCAGTTAAACGCAAAGTGCTAGGAGATGCCTTATGGAGGTCCATAAACCCCCGGGAATGCCCCGGAGGAGTGTCGAGGTGGCACAAAGTCCTATATAAATTATTCTTAGAGTCCTAACATCATTATTCAACATTTTAAAGAGAATGCTCGAGCCAATTCCTCAAAAATAAACAAAGTGCTCGGACGAATTTCTTAACGCTCCTTTTTGCCCCGGTTAGCCCGAGAGTTATGTTTTGAGTTGATATAACCCCATACAACTCAATGTAGCACCTTAAAATATTATTATTGACTATAAAAAATGTTTATAAACACTTTTAACTCATAGCGACTACTTATTTTCCAGAAAATCCTTAAAGCAAAAAACGCACCTTCAGGTGTCACAAAAATGCGTTCTACGCAATTACCTTGAAGTTTTTGAGGAGCCACGAGTTGATAATCTTAAAAGAGGATAAATGAAAATCTAAATAATTAATGCCAGAGCTAAAATCATAGCACAACCACAGGCGATTTTATGATCAAAAAGGTACCTAAAATCAGCATTTTTACCTTAGAACTTTCATCTTTTACCTTGGTATAAATGTACCAATTAATGTTGTAACTTATAACATGTTATAATATGGTCTTAGTAAATATAATGTGACAGGAATTAAATCAAAAATCAATCCCAATTAACCTCCATGTTGGGCGCCATTTAGAGTGAAGTTTGACTAGGATTTTAGCAAGAAAAATGCCTTATGGAATGGTGACTCATCTAGCATGTGCCATATGATAATATGTCAAATAAATTCAGTCAAATGGGAGTCTCATTACCGATTTTCCTGCAACAAACAACAAGGATAAGTTAGGAAAAAGTTATGAAATTGAATATGCTAAAAGTAGATCTAGATTCCAAATTATACAAGTTGCAAGTGTACAAACAAAACTGCCCATGTTCTAGCATGGTGACTGCCGATTTTGATCTGTAAAAGAGGGGATTGATTGCCTCATTAACTAGTCAAAAGAATACACTACCTAACTAAGCATAATTCATGGTCAAATATAGACAAAAATCAATTGGCTTATACACACATGTAACCGATTTTATGTAGGAAAAGAAGGTCTTGAATGCCTTATTAAAATCAAACTAGAACATGTACCTAACTAAGCATGTGTCTATGTTTTAATTGTCAAAAATCAGATGCTATATTAGCAGCACATTACCGAAAATATAAGGAGAAAGAAGACAACAAATGACATGTATTCTACTTAGAAAATTCAAAAGAAAACACCTTACCTACCTTAGTCTTTGTCTTCTTCTTTCAATTATCAATCAAGCCTCCATCATTCCTTGTCCCAGCCGAAATGTGCTTGAAACATGGGAATTTATTGAGCCAAACAAACAATTAATAAACAAGGAAAAGATTAGTCAAACTTGACAATAAATTAGCAAAAGAAAAATCCTTTCAAACTTGCCTTCTCTTATTCCTACGCGAGTATAGCTCTCCATTCTTTCCTTTTCCATTCACCACCGAATTGGTAAGCTCCTCCAACTCTCTCTTCTCTTCTTCATTTGATAATTCATTCCTTAGAGCTTCTAAGCTCCATTAATGGTGTTCTAAGCTCTAACACCATTTCTATGAAATTCTTAGCATTTCTCATCAAGTCTTGAAGCAAAAACCTTCCTAGGACAACTACAAGATTTCGGCTTCAATTTATACATCAAGGGAGTTGTCTTAAATCAACATAAATCCAAAGAGCATCCAAGATCATCTTAAGGTATTTTTCATGCTTGAAAATCCTTAAGGCACATTTTATGTGTATCCAAAATTCTACATCTTTTGAAGCTATTTTCTTCATCAATTTCATGAAGGAAAATTAATGCTCCATCCCTCCTAGGTGTGCCGAAAATCTACGAAGAAAAGCCTAAGGTAAATCCTTGGAAACTACTTATAAATCTACTTAAGATCATTGTTAAGATCTAACTCCTAAACCCCTTCCTCTCTTGCATAAAAACCGAAGAGGAACATCAATCTACATTGGAGGAAGCTTGGGAATTCAAGAGGAGTTCAAGTACTTAACCATCTTTTTTTAAGAGTAAGTTTACTAAGCAAACCTTTATTGTTTTAAGCTTGTTTAAGCTCTTAAAATTGTATAAAAATTATGTACACCTTCTTAGGTGTTTAAAACCGAACTATATGGTAAAGTATACCAAAAATATAATTTAAAACATATATGGTAAGCTTATTACCTTAAGACACATTTTAGTGTCACAAAAGTTACCTAGGTTAAGTAAATATTCATACCGAATTCCCTAGGACAAATATGCTTCTTTTTGAGCTAAAAATCAATCTAAGACATTACAATAATTTTTACATGAGTTATATGACTCATATGTAATTATGTATAATTATTATAAGTTATAAATCAAGTTTTAGAAACTATATGGCAACATATTATTATTGCCGAATTCAAATGGTGAAGAATGGTTTTCAATGAGCTAATTATTATATAAATACATACTATGAATTTTGGGTGAGTTAAAAATAATTACTAGTGTTTAAATGACTAGTTTAATAAGTTATGTGGTAAAAATATAAATTTTAGGAAGTTTGGGGTAAGTTATGTGATTACTGAGAATAAGTGTGTCCATGGCATAATTATAAATAATATGGTGTGAGACTAATATAATGAATTTTGGTTGAATTAAATATGTGTTTAGTAGTTAAAATAACAATTTATAAAGTTTTGGGGCTATTTTGTAATTTTTGGAAAGATTGGTGTAAAACCGAGAAACATATAAGTTTATGGATATATTAATGTATTAAGTATGAAATTAGACTTTGGTCAAAGTGTTGACCAAAAACTTGGGCTAAAATGAATTATGACATTAAATATTAAGTTTATAAAAGTTTTAGGGTGATTATGTAATTTATAAGAGTTTAAAATATAAAACCGAATTTTATATGGGCGAAATCATAATTTGTGGAAATATGTGTCCACTTGGTTATTAAGGAAATTAAATATTAAAACTATAGTTTATAAGTGAATATATAATTTATATAAAGTTTTTGGGGTTAAAAGGTAATTATTGAAAGTTATTTGTCAAAACCGAAAGATTAAGGGTTGATTTGATAATTTATAAAATTTAAGGTGTTCAAATAATAAATACCGAATTTTTAGAGGTGGTTGAGTGAATTAATTAATTAAGGAAATAAAACTATGTATTATAATGTATTTTGGAGTATAATGTAAAGCTTATGAAATAAATGAGGTTATAATATAATATCCGAAAAGTATGATGTATTTATGGGATTACAAATATTTGTAGGTCCTATATGGATATTTAGGAAATTTAGAAAATTAAATTATGATTTAAGGATTTATGAAATTAAAACTATATGATATACAAGTACAAGTAATTTACTTGTAAAAGAAATAATATTATGGGGTTAGTTTGTAATTGATAAAAGTTATGGGAGAAGTATGCACACGCGTGACATGTAAATATAATTTGAGGATTTATTAAGTGGTTATGTCATTTAGACAATTATATATATATATATGTATCATAAGTAATACAAGTGTATGAAATATATATTTTTTAGATTTTCAAGTAAATCAAAAGGAAGTGAATATAAGGAATTTAATGTGGAAACACCAAATAATATTTGGAGCTATAGTATATTTTAAAATAAAGTTAGAGGAGGATTAATTAACATGTGACCAATAAATGTCACTGATAAAATTATAAATTACTATGTCATTTAGACAATTATAAAACATATAATATAAATAGTACATGAATATATGTATATATATATATATATATATATATATCATATATAATATATATAGATACACATAAAGGATTTAGAAATAACCACAAGGAATAATAAATAAGTTATGCAACCAAACATAAGGTAATTAAAAGAAATTACCACACAATATAAGTCTTATAAATTAGTTACACAACTGAGATGGGAGGTTTATGTGCAACACGCTCCAGTGGCTATAGTGGTGGGTAGTGAGGTCTATGGCATACGAACCAGCTATCCAATTCTGCTACAGTTCTAGCACCTCCGGTTCCATGTCCTGTTCACCACAAGACTCAAACAAAGCTGGTCCCAGAGCATCATAATAAATGAGAGAATGGGTTATCTTGAATAATTGAATCAGGAACATATATAACAAACATAGCCTCTGCTTGTGAGGGGTCTCTTCATTATCTTAGACATGTCGAATTTAAGTTTTCCACCATGAAGTCTCAAGATAATTTGTCCTTTTTTCACATCTACTAGGGTTCTAACGGTTCTCTTTAAAGGGTGTCCAAATATCAGGGGCACTCTCGGATCCTCCTCCTTATCAATAACAATGAAATTAGCTAGAAAAACACAAATTTCCCTACATACATTCATTACCCAGTCCTTCACATTTCCCTTAGGGAACACCAACGATTTATCAAGTTGCAATTTAATAGAGGTGAGCATGCATTCACCAATCCCAAGTTTATTGTAAATTGAAAGCGGTATGAGATTTATACTAACACCTAAATCACAAAGCCAACTACCACAATCAATAGTGCCAATAAAACAAGGTACGATAGGAAAACTGGGATCTTCTTCAGTTTTGAAGGGAGACTTCTTTATAGGACTGCCAAAACTTCTTTGTGAGGTGTATAGTTTCAGCCTCTTCCGACGATTTCCGACGATCTCTCATAGGCAATGATATCCTTCATGAACTTAGAATAGATTGGAATATGTTTTAAAGCATCAGAAAAAGGAATATTATTTGTTTATTTCTTGAAAGTGCTTTGAAACATTCCAAATTTCTCATCTAGATTTTTCTTTTAAAATCTATTTCAAAAATGAAGTGAGTAAGATGCTTAGTGAGAGTATAAGGAGTAGATGAGGGAGATGCTTTGGAAAGATTTTTCGGTGGAGATGGAACTTCTTCAATAGTCTCTTGATCTTCCTATTGAACCTGGCTTTCTTGGATTTTGCATTGAGCTTGTCAGGAGGATGATTCAAGGAGCCTTACGCTTCTCAAGCTTATTGTTTGGCTTGCTCTCTTAGATTAGGCTTTGGTTGGCTTAGAAAGGTGCCCGTCAGCCTTTGAGCAAGTTGCTGGGAAATGTGCTCAAGTTGAGTTTCAACTTTTTTGTTTGTGGCTTCTTGATTGGCCTTGAATGAGTCTAGATCTGCCGCTTTGGCCATAACAACAGAGACAAGGTTCTTCATCATGTCTCTCAACTCTACATTTGCATACGAAGAAGTGAAAAGTTGTTGTTGGAACCCGGAGGAGCTCCTTGAGGTTTATAGCCCATTTAAGAGTTGCTAGGTTGAGGAGAAGCTTGGGGTCCATGTCCCATGGAATTTTTGGATGTACTGGGTAGAATTATCAGAAGAAGGTAGGAATTGGGGTCAAAGGAGCATTATGAAATATGGGTGGGGGCAGTCTGAGTGTTTCGTATGAGATGGTGAGTAAGAGAAGCGGAGTTCGTAGAAGATGGTGGTGTAGGAGTACTTGGGAAAGAAAAAGAGGTTTCATCAAACAGAACATCTCTAGATATGTAGGTTCTTTTTATAGGTAAGTGGTAACATATGTACCCTGTGGTGATGTGAAGAGTAGCCAAAGAATAAACAAGGCTAAGAGCATAGGGCTAATTTATCAGAATTGGGCCAAATGTTAGGGTAACAAGTACACCCAAACACCTTTAGGAAGCCATAATATGGTGTTTGATTAAACATGAGCTGAAAAGGGCTATGGTAATTCAAAATATTTGTGGCCGGGTGCGATTAAGAAGATAAATCGTTGTCCTAAAAGCATGGGACCAATAAACCAGAGGAAGACCGACATGAGCAAGCATTAAGAGACCTTCATCTAGAACAATTTTGTTTTTGATTTCAACAGTCTCATTTTATTTATGGGAGTAGGGAGAAGTAATTCTGTGAGAGATTCTATGTTCATTAAAATATTGTTTTAGCCTTTGAAATTCACCACGTCATCTGTCTGGATAGACTGGATAGTAGTATTGAAATTATTACAAATCAACTTATGAAAATTGGCAATAAATTTAACAATTTAGATTTGGCACTGAGAGAAAAAAAACTAAGTGTATTTTGTGTATTCGTCAACAATTAACATAAAGTACTTGTATCCAACGATAGATGTAAGGTAAGTTGAACCCCAAAGATCAATAAACAAAAGTGAAAATGGTATAGTAGAAATTGAATTAGTGGGATAGTGAGGCAAGGCATGATGCTTGCCTTGACAACAAGCCTTACAAAAAGTAGACAGCTAGAATTATTAAAGTTGAAAAGAAAACTAAGAAATAACATGTTTGGTAACAACATATGATAGATGGCCCAAACTTTGGTGCTACACATCAGCAAAAATCTTATGAATGGAGTGAGCTTGAGGGTGACATGAAAGTGTGAGATTAACTTGAGATGAAGAGGAAGAACCACCAGGAGTGAAAGGCGGGAAAACATATAAATCATCTTTGATAGAACCGGTGAGGACTAATGAGAGATCTTCTAGTAGCCAGATCCTTTAGAACAAAGAAACCATTATAAAACTTAAAGTAAATATTATTATCAACACAGAACAGGCAAACACGGACAATATTCTTATTGAGATGAGGAGAATTTGTTTAAGAGAAAAAACACCAAAGGAAGATGATAGAGAACCTGAACCATGATTAATAATAGGGAGATTAGAACCATCCCCTCGACGAACATTATCAGTTCCTTTATAATTAGAGTTAAACATATTGAGTTTAGAGAAATTGTCAGCAGAGTGGTGACTAGCGGATGAATCTGAGATCCATTCAAAGGGTAGATAATTTGTGTGTGATGGAATATGAAGAGTAGTAGGGTATGAAGGTGGATTAGAAGATTGTTGGGTGATATTAGCATAGAAGGATTTTGGTGGGGTGGTTGATGGGATTTAGTGTCAGCGACAGTCAGAAGCTTGATGTCCCTTTTTTTCAAATCTGGCACTGAATTGGCTAGTGAAGGTTTGGGAGTGATCTGGTTGAGAGGTAGTATTACGTTGAGAGCCTTGGTACTTAAACCACCAGAATTCTTTGTAAAATCAGAATGAGCAGAATAACAAGAATTATGATAAGTCTGACCATTGTTTCTTGCTCTATCACCTTGATAAATTGTGACATCGATATACATAGTTTCTTGGATGCTCTTGGGTTTGTTGGTTCAAGCGAACTTCAAACACCAGTAAGAAGTTATAAATTTGATGAGGGGTGTAGACTTCAGATCTGGTAATAATGTTGGTCACCACTAAGTATCTCGGAGGAAGACCTCTAAGAATATATGCTTGAAATTCTCTGTTGGAAACGATGTGACCAGTGGATGATAAAACAAAGACCATTTCTCTTAATATGTTGTAGTATACAGTGAAGGATACAGATGGTAGTTTGGTTATACTCGCTCGTTGAAGGTATAATTTCTTCATGTGAGCTGAAGTTTGAGCTTCATCCATCTCATGGAACATGTTCCAAACAATAGCAGAAGGTTCCATACTAACAACTTTACCAACAATACTTTCGAATATAGAGGATAAGAGAATAAAATAATCAACTGGTCTTGAGCAATCCACTTATGATATTTAGAATCCAAGTCATCGTCTGTAGGTTGTGAATGACAGCTCGTAGGAACCATTAACAAATTTATAAATTTAATTTCTTTTAAGAATGGTAACACTGTACATTTCCAGTCTAAAGTAATCATGCTTCAATTTTATCAGGTTTACAACAACAGAAAGGATAGTTGGATGCTAGGTGTTGAAGCTGATGCTGTTGCAAGAGTGGATGAAAGAGACTTCATTTCCGTCACCAACATCAGCAATGAGAATAATAGAGATAATACTTGTAAAGAAAAAGAGAATAAAATTAAAGAATAAAAATTTTTGACACGGTTTAGACATTGATTTGAAATGTGCTTCAAATCCAAAAAAAATTGTCGTAGAGTTTGTTTTGGCTCTGATACCATAACAGAAAATAGAAGAGCACATGGATAAAGAAATCTCATTCGG